>VWZT01009326.1:0-10062 GCA_013397055.1 Pachycephala philippinensis
CAGCCTGTTGGCAATGCTCTTCCGGATGCATCCCAAGCTGTTTTGGCCCCAAGGACACACTGCTGGCTCAGGGACAGTTTGTTGTCCACCAGGACCCCCAGGTCCTTCTCTGCAGAGCTGCCTTCAAGCAGCTCAGCACCCAGCCTGGGGTTATTCCTCTCCATGTGCAGGACCCTGCATTTGCCTCTGTTGAATTTCATATCGTTTATCCATTTCTCCAGCCTGCTGAGGTCTTCCAAGAATGCGAAAGAACATGTGGTCAGTCCCACCTTTACAACAACTAAAAGATACTGAAGATATTTTGGGGTTCTTTCCTTCTTACATATTAGAGAGCTCAATCCTCTCATAACTAATGCTGGGTTGTTGGGTTTTGGGGTTTTTTACCAGCAAAACATTAGTGAATGTCTATAATTACACTTAATCTGCCCTTACACAATCAGAAAGAATCAAGCACACAAAATCAAGACAATAACGAAGTTAATATAAGAATTCCCAAAGTAAAGAATATAATCACAGAGTTTTTTCCAGACCATTTTGCATTTAATTTCTTAACATTTCTAAAAGAATTTTTTGTTGTGATCCCCATTGATATAACTGTGCAAGTTTGGCTCAATTGTCTTGAGCTTAAAGTCATAGTCTTGATCTTTGATCTACAGTATCTGATGAAAATTAGAATGTTAGTGACCATTATTACCACATAGACCTATAGCTTCTATAATAATTTAGACAAAGAATTTTTTTTTTTAATAGTAAATCCCTGAGCAGTCATGGCTAAAGAACTCCAGCATGTCCTTTCCCTGACAAATATTATTAGTGCTAAGTTAAAAGTTTGCCTGCTGTCACTGTGACCTTAGCTGACCCCTTAATTTCTTGAGTTCAAGTCCAATTAACCTTTGGGAAGAAGCACAACTGCTCTAACCAGACAAGTCAATAGAATCCAATAGTAATCATTTCATTTTCTGGTTTGTCAAAGGGCAGTGGTCCCACCTCAACCGTTTCACACAAAGGTGGTAATTTATCAATGTTTAGAATGATCTGTACTGGACCATACCCAGCCTTCTCTCAAGTGCACTAATCAATTAAACAGGCTGTATCTCAGTCATGCCACCCTGTGTGCTGCCACAGAAGAAGGCGCCAGTTGAAAAATTACTCTCCTCTTGTGATATTTGCTGGTTTAGTTTCAGGAATGAAAATATTGATATACACTTCAAGCTCTTGTTGCCACAAGAGGCTTGAACTAGATCTATGAGAGTATGGTGGGAAAACCTGTCTGGTGTGAAAAACTGTTTCTCAGAATTGTCTGTCTTCCATCACCTCCTTGTACATGTGTGGCTGTTGTTGAGTTTATTCAGAGTTAGCCATAGCATAATAGAGGAAAAGAGTCTCAGGAGAGTAGGAGGAAAGCAGGATTAATTAAAGTGGGCTCCAAGATTAAAAATAGGAGAGGGGGAAAGAAAGATGTGACAAAGTTCTATTACCTTCTGTCTTTCAACTCTGACAGAGTAGGGAGAGCAGCCCCAACTCTCACACAAAAACACTGTCACCAGTGTATGGCTCAGTGTGCCGGGGAGAGACACAGTGACAATCACACTGGTGGCAAAGCTGGACTAATACTACAACAGCTGTCTCTCCAAGACTACCTGAGTATTTAGTGCAAGTGTGTGAAGGCAAGCTGGATTGTATGGCAGTGGTTTGTCAATAAAGGAAAAGAATGGAGGGCAATTTCTGGTGGGATCAGGTCTAAAGGTTCGGTCCTGAGCCAAACATCATAGTGCTTATCTTTTCCGAGGTGATGATCAGGTTTTGCTGGGGTCTTGGGAAACAAGAGGGAAATAGGAGTTCTCCTATGATTTGGGAGGCTGAAATTGCATTCTTCTTCCCAGAGCAACTGAAGATAAAAAAAATTTGGATGAAAATACAGAGAAATAACCTAGATGATGAATTATGGGACCTCAGATTTGATGTCACGGTTAAGAAGCCCCGCAAATATTCAGCATTAGCCAACATGACTGAAACATAGTTCTGGGAAAAACTCTTTGTGAAAGTGGCACCAAAGTGATGGGAACAAGGAACATACTGAATTTTTAATTTGCTTTTATTTCCCCTTGTATTAGCACATGTCCATTCACCTTCCTAGAACAGAGTTGAACAAAGAAAGGGTAATTCTGGAACTTAAAGGCATGGAGCTTTTGCAGTAAGCAAGCAAAAAATGAACTACCTAACCAGATGTATGCTTAAATAATAAACTTGATTTCCAATTAATTATTTTCTGGTTGTCTAATTTAAATAAGATGATTTTAATTCTTCACATATCTAAGTAATTTTTCATTGACTTATGAATTCGTTAATTTTTAGCAGTATTTGACAGTTATAAGATAAAGACTCTAAATTCTTCATTCGTTAAGAGCAATAGCAACATTTTTAATACCAAAGCTAAGTTTGCAATCATAACAAATCTTCAAAACACAATTGAAGCTATTTTTAATTTAGCTCTCTCTTGATTATTGTCATACAGAATACACAAAGATAGTAAAAGAAAAAAAAAAAAACCTTTAAATTAGTTTTGCAGTTTCCTACTGTCCTATATTAAAGGCAACCTAATAGAATTTATAGGAGTAGAACCCTTTTAGGCAGCACTCTTTGTATTTTTTATTAAGTCCATACTTGCAGAATCTACTTAATGTCAATTTTGCACAATGCTTACACTGCACAGACTATTTTATTTTAAACCTGCAGGACACAATGATAAATTGATAATTGACCCCAAGGCCATAGCAAATAAAGAAGCCCTGTTTTTCATTAGTACAGTATTACATCGTTGTTAGGGGAAAGAAGAGCGATGCTAATTGAGTACTGAGGAGTTGCACAATTAAGAAATCATCCATGGTTTTAATTTCACATATTTAAGGCTGAAAATTTCCTAATCGTGAGCAGTAAAATAAAATAAGATTAATGTGAGATACAATTATATAAAGCTGCACCATCCAGAAGCAAGTTACAACCCTCTATATTTGACTTCATGTTCACTAGTGGTATAGTCCACAAGTATACTGTACTTTTCCTTTTGTCTCTCTGCTCCTCTAAATCTGTAGTATTCCCACAGGCTTCAGTTGTCATAAGATCCAGAGGACAAATACCGTGTTGTTAGTTAAAACTTGGGTGATCATTTTAAAAAGAAACTCCAGAGCCTCCTCTTGTAAATGAGTCTATTCTGTATCAGGCTTTCTTACACTAAGACCAGGGCTCATTAATATTTCTAGCTGAACCAGGCTAATTCTGTGATGAAAAAACATGGATTCATTCATAGTGTATCAGGACCTGTGTTTTGTTTATTATTTATTAATTGACCTGTCGTGTTTCTACAGTTTCTCAAGCATTCGAAGTTTTAGCACCTTCTCTCATATGAAATTAGCTGCGACTGAGACTGCTCAGTTAAGGACTCTATAATTCAACTCCTGACTACTTCTTTCCCTCTCCAGCATTTCTGAGTTCCTGTAGCTCATGCTCACGCGTTTGTCTCACTGCAGTTTGTATTTTCCCCAAGCTCGGACCTAGGCTGTGTTTGTTCCTGAATTACACATTTTCTCCACAAAGGCAGTATGATCATGATGGCAGCAGCACAACGTTCCTGCTTGGTCTAGTGAAGTCCCAGACCAGTTATAATGGGAAGAAGGGGACATGTTCTGACTACTTGAAAGAGCAACTGATTTAGAGCAGAATGTTTAATAATATAAAAACTAAGCAAGTCAAAATTATAGTGTAAAATTTAAGAGCCAGGCAGTAATATGTTCAGGTCACTCGAGCATTGATAACACCATCCCAAAGGAATAAAAAAGCTCAAATGTAATTAAATCTCTAGGTTCTGAAAAGCCGGTAAGTGTAACTTGTTTTGTCACATGCGGGTAAAGCAGAAAATAAGCATGTACACAAAGTACAAGAAGAGTTTTCTCATGAGACTTATCCCAATCAACTAATATTAAATGCAAAATGCACAAGAAAAGGAGGTAGAGTAGCTAAAAAAAAAAAAATATATATATATAAAAGGGGAAGATGCTTAGAAAGTTTATTTTGATGACCTATTAAAAAAAGTGATTAAAAATACACTTTAATCGTAAGTCAGGAGTAAATTTGTTCAAGCTGAACAATTCACAGAAGGATATAAATCAGACCTGTTCTGAGTAAAATACAGCTTCACAAATTAATCTAGAGCAACCCCTATGTGGAAGATAATAAAATTTTACAATTTATTAGAGGCCCCTGCTTTGGTTAGTGATAATACCATAGTATCCAATATTTTTGCTATTTTATTGTTTAATATCCTCCTAATTCCTGATTTTTTGCTATCTCTTTTGTCTCTCCACATAAATTCCAGATCTAATCTATGATGCACTTGAAATCAATTTCAACTATGAGTGTCTTTCCTTTCAGTGTTATACTAAAATTAGCTCCTTTAGAATGACAAACATTATTGTAATAATAAGAGAAATAATATTTCCATTGTGTGGAATATTCTTCTTTAAAAGAAGATATTAGGGGATGTGATAAAAAGTTGTGTTATGCTGCTTTGGAAATGATGCATGACCCCCCTGACTGGTTCCAAGGGTGTTCAGCAGGCTCACCAGCTGTCTGATGCAGACCTGAGCAGACTGGGCACACACAGCCCACCCACCTGGCCTGTCAAGGTCCTTCACTGAGGAAACCCTGGGAACCAAGATAAGAATAGAGCCATAATCCAAGCACCAACCAGAACACTCTTCCTTACACCTATGCAGAAAATACTTGGCATATGGGATGCCAAGTATTTGCAACAGAGTAATACATGAGTGAGAGAATGGTAAATGAAAACAGTTTATATTTCAAAGCAATCCTTCCTCTCTGACCAGCATTACTTCAGTTTTACACAGCTTAATTCTGAGCTAAACAGAAATAGGGTGGTGGGTGTTGTGCTAGCTGTTACACCTGTGAAAAACAAGACACAGAGACAAATGGCATCAATATATCCATGTCAAGAGGGCTAGTCTCATCTCATCACCACTCCAGGTCTAGACCATAAAGTGAAGGGAAAACAGGATGAACCCATTTGTGATGCTCTTAAGAGATGACTCATGAGGATGATGGACAGCTATACACCACTACTATTTGAATTATATTTTAATTGTATTATTAATATAGGAAATATCTGGCATGTTTGCTCTAGTCTCAACTTTAAGATGAAAGCAATTTGTAGACGAATAAGGAATGGAAATTAGGTTCATATATAGCACAGTTCGCCTAAAAGTAGCAATTGCCTTTTTTTCTTTTTTTCTTAACATACATTTTAATGTAATTGCCAAATATATTCTAAGTGAACAACTAACAAGTAGAGAAACCTTATTAGGTTCAATGGGAATGCCATACCATATATATCCTTGGATACAGTATATTTTCTGTCTTGCAATATTATTTTACATAAATTGCACTTTGTGCTTTCTGTTCATAAGGCAATATGACACCACAGATACAGAAGATTTTCCTCCAAAAGCAATTCAGTGCTTTGTTAGAAAACTTTCCAAATGCTTTGAGGATACTAATGAACCAAAAAATGCACACTAGTAAATATGTATTAAGAGAATAGCTATAAGTGACTAAAAAAATGGTCTTTGAAATCATTGTTTTTGTACAGTAACTGAAATGAATTGTCAAACCCTTGCAATACACGTGGCACAAATTTTGAAAACCTTTATTTTACTAGTGGGCTGTTCAAAAAGAGAAGTTTTTGTAATGGTGCATTGTGTTCTAGGATCAAAATGCAGCACAATCCAAGAAGAGCGTGAGAACAACAACCAATTCAATTAAACTTGTAGATTTTACCAAATAGCTCTCTTTAGTAGACCTACACCTATGCTAAGCAGGAAAAAAACCCCCAAAAGCGTTCTGCCCATGTCTTTGGCTAATCTGTTGTCTCTATAATAAGTGTGAAATCTCTAAATATACGCACATTTACTACAAGCAAACAAGCTGTCCAGAATCTAATTAGACAAAAATCTGCCCATCTGTTCTGCATTATCATGGGGTTTGCTCACATGTATGTTGTCTCATTACTAAAAGGCGGAAAGGCAAATTGAATTGAGCTGGACTTCCTCTTAAAGTGGGATCAGGACACGAAGCCAGACCCTTGCTGTGAGCCAACAAAGCACCACTGGGAGAAAGTGGGATGAGAGAAGTTTCTTTTTTCTACAGCCACATGTCCATTGCTTACCATGAGGCCTAAGGGGGTGCTAATACCATTGTTTGGCACAATAGGGCACACACTACCACCATATAACCCTTGTTTTGGTGCAAATTGTTTGCTTTTTCTCGTCATCCCCTGTGCCCCATGTATATTACTATCTGCCTGCTGTGGTATGCTGCATTTGAGGCATAAAACTTGTTTAACCTAAAATGGAAAGTTTCATTAAAGCTAACTTTTCTTATAGAAATAATTTTAAGAATGTCTGACTTAAAAAAAAAAAAAATATTTTAACAACTTAATCAAGGTTCTAAAAATGTTACACAAGGCCACAGGCTGCTGAGAGTAATTTGTATGGAAATTTTATATGAACATGCTTATTTGCATATTTTCTAATCACTTATGTGATTAATACTCAGCACTTACAAGCATTTGTGTATATCTCCCATAAGAGCACTTTGCAACAAATGTAAACTCTATTGATTCTGAGAATAAGAATTTCTAGTGGACTGTTGGTACATTCCTTAAACAGAAATGAGATTTATTTATGGTTGTGAATGTTATAAATGAACAAATAGTTTGAAAATTAATAGTTTCTGATAATTAAGGAGGGTCAGTGCAGACATGCATTCAAAAGTTGGCGTGCATAAGGAAAAAATGGAATATATATTTCAATCTTCTGCATAGTTCTCGTTATTAGAGCACTTGAACACATAACAAACTTTAATTTGCTAATCTTGCTTAATGACAGCTCCTTGAAAAATGTAGGACTTGTGCACCAGGTCATCCCCAGGAGGAGGATGAACCCACTTTTCCTTCTGTTGAAAGGGACTTGGTGGCTCACTCTCTGGAGTCCAGCTCACCTGCTTTCCTCTGGTGCTATTTCTCAGATTGACAGAACAAAATAAATGGTGAGCAGATCTGCTTAGGATACCACAGACTCCATAGTTTTTATGCTAGTGATAGGCAGATATACTTGGGTACAGCGAAGGGTATAGAACTTATCTCCTGTTTCTCTGCAGTCTGAGCAGAAGGGAATTTTTACAAGTGAATCAGGCTGGATCCTCCTGTGCAGCACTCCAGTTTCCTGGTATACCTTGTGCATCACCTTCTCCATCCTGATAGCATACTAGCCAAGGCAGGACATTCTTCATCCAATAATGGCTTTGTGTAAAATCGGAAGAGTGTCTTGGGAATAGGAACCAGTAACAAAGCTTATTTTGGACAGCAAGAAGTTACATGTTTTCATGTAAGCTAAGAAGAGCTAGTGGCACACGAGTGAATAAACAAACAGATTTGAACAGAAAATGAAAACTATTTTACAGAGCATATGAGGGAAATTGCCACGTGTAATTTCCAATATTAACATTTTGTTATAAAAAATGTAGAACCCCCAAAAACTTAAGAATATATCACAAAATTATCTCTCCATAGAAAGTGGAGTCTCTTTTGAAGTGTAGAAATGAAGGATCTTATGTGCTATGGAAAGGCAGAGCAAGGGTAAAGGGGAGGAGTAAATTGACATATAAAGGTGAAAAAGTGGAGACATTAAAGTAAAAAGAAACTTAAAGAGAGAAAGAAAAATTCTTTAAGAGAAAAATCCAGTTTTAAATATCTTTCATGATACATTTAATCACATATATTATTGAAAAATATAAAACAGTTTGGAAGATTTTCTTGTGGCTTTATTTGTGCATACCCACATTTCTGCTGGACTGAGAATGGCTCTAATATCAGCCAAGGAAGAAAAACTACAATGCCATAAGATGACCAACAAAAACAGGTGCTCTCATAGCTTTCTCTCTAATTTTTTTTAATTTATCTTTGCACGTTTTCTTATTTCTTCTCTTTCTACAAATACATGTAACAAAATTTGGCTGCTGTGATATATATATATATATACATATATATATAGGATTAAAACATACCTCACAATACTGGTATTCATCTTATATGCATACTTTATGATTGTTATTTATTCTTGATTGCTTTTCACAATTTTAATATGATCCCCTTTAGATTCTTGCAGCTATCCGGAATACAACCAGCACAAAGGTGGCACAAAACCCTGAACTGTACATTCACTGTTTCTCTGTTGATGTGATACTGAAGCTAACTTCAGATTTTTCTGTCATCTCTATACAATGTGTTCCTTATATAATGCTGTGTAAATTATTTTAAAAAAAAATTTCTTTTTCAGCACCTTATTATTTTGTCTTTATTTACAGAGGTGGAACTTAAGGCAAGTTTACAGCTTCCACATAAATACTCATTTGCCAAAAGAAAACAAAATATATTTTGCCTTTAGACAATCTGCATTGATATATTGAAATAGCAGGGAAAGGGAAAAAAAGGCTCATAATGCTTCATTAGTTAATTGCGCAGAGCACAGCTCTTTAGGGGTAAACAAGTGAAGGACATTTGCTGAATGGTCTATGCCCATCATGCATATTATGGCCTAATGGTGCTAGTAATGGTAGGAGGCTCCTGGAGAGTCATCTGTCAAATTAGCACACTGAATTATTTATTGCCTCAGAGTAAAATCGAGGAAGGGAGCAGCTGAGATCTATTCATAAGAAAATACAAGATAAAGAAACAACCCCTCCCCAAAATTGTAGTACAACTGCTTTGCATGTTCAGTTATGTCACAGGTATTTGTAAACATCAACAATATTTAAATAGTATTTGTGTGTAAAGATATCGGGATGTGCATACAAGGTCTAATGAGCAATTAATACTATACATTTATACTTTATCTTCATGTATTTATATGTGTAGGTGATTTGCATAATGCTAATCATAATAATTTATGTTAATGTAAGTGCAATTATAGTTTTTTATATTATATATTATATTTTAAACATGGAATGTAAAAATACATATGTAGAATATGTATAGTATATAATACATGTTATATCTATTTTTAAAATAAAAATTATAAAATGAAAGTGTAGAAATGCATTAAATACTGTGTTTCAGATGGAAGTACACTAATCTTTCTCTGCAAATCTCAGAATGTAGGTTCTTAACATATACACCATAATAAAGCTATTTCACAGAAACCTGAAATAATTTTTGCAATCACTGAAGAATACATCTCTTACTGCAACTGCATCTAGAGATTATGGAGATATGCATGATTTTTTCATGTGTGTTGAAAAGAGTTGCTGCTGGAGTTCCTCACTGGCAATAACTTGGAATTAATCTTTACTGCTCAATAAATCTTTTTCATTCTCTTCTGTCTTTTTCCACTGTAAGTTATCAAAGTCACGGTAACTTTCCAACACTCCTGATGCTGAATGTGTACCATGAACAGCTCTTCAGCCCCTGGTGCTTTTAATGACACCCAAGTGTCTTGTATCTTAATTACCAGTCAGGCTGTACCTCTGCTTTCCTCCAAGTTGTTTAAGTGAGATTTTTGTGATGTCTGACACTGTAGAAAGATATGTACTATGAGTTATCACTAACCTGCTGAAGGTCCTTGAGACTGAATATTAACTTAATGACTTCACACAGTACACTTCTGTAAGGCACTGAACAGTCCTGTGAACCATTTCATCATGAATTTCGATGGTACTGACCAGAAGAATACAGGTAAACATGTTCTTACGTGCTCTGCTGCCTTTAAAAAAAAAAAAAAACAGATCCCTTATGAGAACATTTACAGATCATTTACTTGCTTCTAAAACCTGACAGCTGCATTTTAGTATTTCAGACATCAGCTCTTTAGAAGAGGATATTCCCCTCCAAATACACAGATTTATTCATTTAGTCTTAGTTCATAGATTTATTCTTTAGTCTTAAAAAATTGTTGTGTTGCCACCTAAATTTGTTTTCCCATGATGATATAGAGT
>VWZT01009326.1:14264-35496 GCA_013397055.1 Pachycephala philippinensis
TATTACATTACAAAATATGATTAGATTTTTCTCGTAAATCTACTTGTTTACTTTCCCAAAGTGTTCTTCAGTAAACAAACAGGAACACTGGATAATAAACATAATTTTCTGTCCAGTTTATTTTGTGTGACTCTTAGTGATTCTGCATAGTTAGTCTGGTATATTTCTTTCTACTTTAGTATTATTATAAAAAGATTTCAATTACATATTTCATTTCTTAAGGTTGCAAAAAGTTACCATTTAGAAATAACCTTAATTTACCAAATATGGCGTAGTTAGTAAAATGTAGTTTTGTTACACGGAAAATCATGTAATTTGAAATAATTATGTTGTTGAGCACATGTACAACACTATAGATATTTAACAGGTCTATTGTAAGTATACATAAAAAAAGATCCAAACCATGTATTAGAAAATCCTTTGATGCACTGAATTCTTAAGGCTACAGCTACTTCGCAAAGATATCTTATACAGTTACAGCTTCTACTTTAATTCTACTCACACACAGTTTATTCAAGGAATCGCATAATTTACAATCTGCCTCTTAAACAACATAGTAATTGAAATCTTTCCTTTAATTTATATGTTCATAAAAGTACAGTGGCTCTGTAAATGTTTTATATCCAAACTCATATTGCACTGTTGAACATTTTTGTTTTTTGAGAAGATGCAAAGATGCCTTTGATTTTTTTCTCCCATGAAAGGCCACCAAGATTATCAGTATTGAGGTTTCTAGCATTTACTGCTGTCTTTGCTATGTGCCTAACTCTGTTTATATTATTTGACCTTTAAGTCCCTAGTCTAAAGCAATAAAATGAAGGCTTCCTGTCTTATTGATTTGGTAAGGCCTATTTTCACACAAATAGAATGGAACCCAGTTTAATAAAATGCACTTTTAGACAACGTCTGTAAATGAACCTGAGTCCTGACAATTTTGGAAGAGGTCAATCTAGAGTAAGCAGTTCATATCTGTGGTAAATCAATTTCCAGAAACAGATCACTGGACACTAAAAAATCAGGAGGTTGTTTTTAAGATACTGTCTTGGACCCTCCTTAACCAAAAAATAACATCTGACCTATGCAGTGAAATTTTTTACAACATTTCAATTAAAACCTGGCAGTCACATAAGCAATACATTGCATTGTTGCAACTGACCTTATTGAGGGAAGCATATGGAACTCTAGGGTCAGGTAGCCTGCCAGCTCTCCTGTGAACATGAAGGATACACACTACAAGTATTTCTGGTGGTGTTTGAGATCTAATAAGAGCCTCATTACCATTCTTTCTGAATAAGGAAATTGCTGGTTGCCTAATGATGTTGGTAATCATTCAGTATATGTTTTTCATTTCTAAGTACATGTACATTAATATTAATGGAGCTCTGCTTACATCTTGTGCTTCATGATGAATGAAAACTGCCTAATATAACAAATAACTCTTCAGTTTTCTAGAATATTAAATCTGAGCATGAATGGAGCTAGGTTATGTCCTGTTTTATGGTACCTCCCCAAACAACAAAGAAAGAACTGTCCATGTGAGCCATGTGATTTGTGTGGTGAAGCTCCCAGAAATGTTATTTTCTGCTTTGCTAAGCTGGTTATCACAGTTTTTCTTCACGGAGCATGCAGTGTGCAGGGACAACCCTGCTTTCACAGGCCTGCACGCCTGCAGCGTTGGAGCAGGAGAGCTCCTTTGGACACCTGAGCCTAACTTACTGCACTGCTCTTCCATCACCTGTGGCTCAGAGAGGAGTACAGTTTCACCTTCTGCTGGCCATCCCCAATCATTACAGCAAGGGCTTAGCTGTTTGTAGGACTCAGAAGGAGTTGAGGAAGGGGGAGTGAGGAATACTGCAATTTTTCCTCAGACAGCGACAAACTGTATTAGCATATCTGCTAATGGGAAACCAGGGTTCACACTCTGTCAGGCTCTTGGAAGAAACGACCCAGAGGAGAGCTTGCAATTGCCCTCCATGCTCTGAGACATGTGCCCAGACAGGATTTTGGAACATTAGGTGACTTCTTTAGGATGCTTGCTTACGATGTGCATGCAGGCTTTTCTTCTGACAGTCCCATCTATCAAGCCTAGTTTTAGGTCATAAGAATTTTAGAGATAGATTTTCTTTGGCAGGTTTTCTGCAACAGTTTTTCTTCTTTGAAAGTTCTTTTCTTCATCACACCTTTTAAAACTGCTCTTCAAATACATCCAACTGTTCCTTCAGAGATAAAGACACACACACACACACACACACACACACAGAGACAATACCAGTGCTATTGAAATAAACTCGCTAGGAAAAATTTTCTGCAGTTTCTATTGTTATACTAATAGCCATGTTCAGGCTCCACATACCAGATCCTCCCTCCCTCCCACAGGCTCTGTTCTGCCAGGTGCTTGCAGGCAGAGCTGCCATGAACAATGGGAAGTGCATCTTGCTGAAACTTTGGCTATGCTATAAATCAAATGTCTGAAATACATACTGCTTTTAACACTCTGAAATGGCAGCAGCTAACATACCACAGGTGTGCATCAAGTAGTATGGGAAACCAATGTGTAGGCAAAAGGAATTATTTCAGTTTTAGGTCAGTGAATAAATTAGCTTTAAATGAGCTGAATTTGCTCTATAGATTTAGTGCTGTTATATAGCTAATTGTAAAGAGACCATGCAAAAGACTGACACTAAAATATCGTGGCTTCTAGTTTGCCACTCTGACCAGAAAAGCAGGCAAGTTAAATTTTCTCATGAACAGCTATGTTTCATCCTTCATATAATCATAGAATTGTTAAGTAAGGAAAAGATCCCTATGATCATCAAGTCCAGCTGTCAACCATCCTTGCTTGTGATCAGGCTATTTTTTTCTTCAAAGCAATCATCACTTTACATGTGTTGATATTTTATGACTGGTATTTTATCATGTCATTCCTTTCAATATATATAAATATTCCTTTATCACTAGATGTGGAAGTTTTCTTGAGAATTTCCCAGAAGTGGCCGTATCTTCCCAGCTTGATTTAATTCCCAATCACTTCCTGAGATTTTTTGTTTCGGGGTATTTATTCTGCACATCTTTTATCAGAATATTGGACCTCACCTGTCCATTTAAGTAACTGGACTAATTCCTGTTTAAGCAAGAATTTAATGCAGGAAGTTTTTGTGTCTTACATATCCAGTGGCTCAAACGAGAGGACTAGACAGCACCATTTGATTTTATAATCTATTCACCTCCAATTCAGGAAACACTGAATCAAGTCACTTAGCAATCTCTTTGCAGAGTCAGGACACAGAGTGAATTAATAAGAACATGCCAACAAGAAGATTAACAAGGATCCCACTCCACGAGAAGGTCCAGGCACTGAGATATCCTCTTTAACCCACATACTGCAGACCATGAGAGAAGTCACCTGCTGACAGAGATGTAGGTGCAACACAGACATCTGGCACATTCACCTTTCTGAACTGTGTGGGATAGTTCAGAGAAAGTGTGAAGAGTGTAGTTTTGAGACATAGGAAAGCCTGGGGTAAGAGCAACTGTCTCCTTCACAAGAGAGGACTGCTAATTCCAGGGACAGCACACGCTTTGATAGCCCCTGCAGAGCACCTGCTGGAATTTATTTTTTGCCTCTGATAGTAAACCGGAAATATTCAGGCACTGTCTTCTTCCACCAGAGTCAGCAACAATCTGGTTAGACGAATTCTGTTAGTTAGTGAACATTTATATTCGAATAAATGCATCTTCTAAAAGACAAAGACTGAGAAGGAAAGAAAGAACAAAAAGAGACAAGAATACCTCAGTGATGGACTAGTCTCATTTGCTTGGCACATATGGCTAGCTTTCATTCTCTGCTATTCCACTTCAAAACAGCAAGCAGGCATTCAACACAGTACCCAGGGAAAACATAGAGGGAGTCAATCTGAATAAGATTGGATAGCTGTACAAGGCAATACAGATTCATGAAATGATCCTGCTCTGAATGTCCTGTCAAACAAACTCTAAAGTAATTTTTTTTTTTGCGTCCTTTAGTATTTTGTTCCAACCTAGAAGTGTGCTAGTAATTTTTGCCTCATCTACTATCAACTTTGCAGAATATTTCTTTTCTTAGCTTAGCAATGACTGGGCTTTTTTTATTCTATATTAAAGAAATAATAAATCAAATTTTCACAGGAAACAGCACAAGTTTTCAGGTTCTGCTTCATAAAATCACCGTACAGAGGTCCTGTTTCCAGGGGAGATTTTTCGGGTAGTGGGTATAGGCACTAGTATACCATTATTAAGACAAAAGCTTGCAGGATCTTGCTGGAGGACAGAAGCTCTGTTTTCTTTTGCTCCGTCTTGTTTTATTAGATTCTATTATTTATAATGTGATTCACACTTGAGTCTGAACCTGTGCAGACTAAAAAGTGTGTTATTGCGTACAATTATTATTGTCCATATTGTGTTCTGACTGTGAGTGTTCCACATGGGGATGTAAGGGGTAAAAAACCTACTTCATTATCCTTACATGGAGAACATAAAAGCCAGCCTTCATCTGCTGAGTGGAAGATCTGCTTTCTTATCTGCTCTCTTGGGCTTGCACATCCATTAAGTAGTCATTGGATAAAATACAGGAGCAGTCCTGCGAGCAGGGCTGTGGTCCCTTACCTCACAAATGAGTGCCCTATTCATAGGGCTAGAGAATCACACTCTTGTGAGCTCTTTCTGGCTGAATAAATCTTGAATTCCTTCTGCACAGCGGCACATCTTAAGCAGAAGGGGTATGTCTGCCTTGCCTCCCCAGGCAGCTTGTATTCTGATCGCTTTAATAGAAATGTAAAGTTCAGCAAGGGGGTGAGACTGAATCAGTGTGTCTAGCTAGTACGGGGTGTGGGTGTAGGTGTGTGGGTGTGTTGGGGGGTGGGGTGGTTCTTTTTTTGTTTCAAATATAATAACTTGAGCCACTGAGCTGCAAAACCAGCTTTTGCTTTGATGGTACTTTAGATCAAAATGTCTGACACAACAATACTTTAAAAAGATGCAAATCATGTTAGGGAGTGTTGGGCTCACTCTCTAAAGGCGGACACAAATTGAGCCTCTCTAAGGGAAAGCTGGATAACTGGGAAACTTCAAAGTCACAGAGCAGTTTATGAGATTCAGACATCTCCAGAGACAGCTAGCAACTCAGAATAGAGTCATAGTTTACAACTTCAGTGTCTAACTTCTGTCCTAGTCTTGCTACCTTTAAATGCTTTACTACATCTGGCCCTAATGCAGTGTGCACTTCCTTAAGGACCACTATGATTTTGTAGAAGAAGTGTAGCAAATTGGCAGACACTTAAAGCAATATTCCCTCCAGATGAAAATAGCTAGCTGGAGCAATCACTTCTTATTAAATGTGAAACCTGATTATAATTTTCATCTATAGCCTACTGTAGAAATACAATGAACAAGATTAAATGAATCATATTCTGCTGTGACTTAAATATACCACAAAATTTAAATGAAAAATGTGGTTGAATGTGACGAAGTCTCTGGTTTAAATTATGCAATATTTGCATTCTTATCTACATGTTAGAAAATTCTCCCTGTTGCATAAATATACTCAGAAGAAATAGAATCAAATAGATTGATGACTGTGATTAATATCAGATATAGTAAATCAGAGGAATTGCAGATTTGAGTTAGAAAGTCTGTTGTTTAGCAGAGATGTCTGAGACAGAATTGAGAACATGACAAACAGAGTGTTATCTGAAAAGTGCAAAAATACTGGAGTAAAATATGAATCAATATTAATTGGTTCTTACAATTATATGGGGAAAAATGTCACAGAGAGAAATTGTTAGAAAATTATTAGAAATTATTTATTAACAAAATGTTTAGAGTAAATACAAAAAGGTAAATATTTTGCGATATTACATTTTCACTGTAATAATAATTTACAATTTTATCACACTTTTTAAAAGTCATTTTACTGAATATTTAAGAAATCTTTTCAGTAAAATCTTGCTCAGATTCCATTAACACTTTTAAGAACTCTAAAAAAAAAATGCAGTTTATTTTTGCACATGAAAGCACATCATCAAGAATTATATACTCTGGCACCTTGCTGAAATAGGCATTTCTATCAGAACAGCATGCAGAAAGGTTCAAGTCAAGTTGGGAGAGTCACTTGTTACCACCTTCAATATTGCAAGGTCCTACATGAGATAATATTTTTTCTTAAACCAAGGTTTCTCTTTCATTGACCCACACTAAAAAGGTATTTCATCTGTCCAGGTTATATTGTTATAAGCATTAATATTATTAGTGTGCTAATTTTAAGGCTCATCTTCTACATGTTTGCTCATTTTGCAGGCAGAATAAGTTTCCAGTCATGCATAGTAGTCACAGGACTAAAATACTGAATGGCTACATCTAACGCTCTAGGAAACTCACATTTCTACATGAAAATTGATATTCTTTTACATAGCTAACTCACATACTTGTGTTTCAAACCTAAGGATGGATGCCATCCAGAGGGACCTGGACAAGCTTGAGATTCCTGGGGCTATAGGGATCTCATGAAGTTTAACAAGGCCAAGTTTTGTTGCTGCTCCTGAGTAGGGACAACCCCCAGTACCAGCACAGCCTGGGGATGAACAGACCGAGAGCAGCCCTGAGAGAAGGACTTGGGGGTGCTGGGGGGTGAGAGGCTGGACATGACCCAGCCATGGCACCCACAGCCCAGAGAGCCAAACGTGTCCTGGGCTGCATCCAGAGCCCCGTGGGCAGCAGGGGAGGGAGGGGATTCTGCCCCTTTGCTCTGCTCTGGTGAGACCCACCTGGAGCACTGCATCCAGCTCTGGGGTCCCAGCACTGGAAGGACAGGGACTTGTTGCAACAAGTCCAAAGGAAGCCACCAGAATGATCAGAGGGATGGAGCACCCATACTCTGAGAAAAGGCTGAGAGAATTGGGATCATTCAGCCTGAAAAAGTGAAGGCTTCGGGACAACCTAATTGCAGCCTTCCTATACCTGAAGGGAACCTGCAAGAAAGATAGAATGGGACATACTAACAAGAGCCTGTAGTGACAGAACAAACCTACTGAAAGAGAGTATGTTTAGATTAGATATTAGGAAGAAATCCTTTGCTGTGAGGGTGGTGAGGCACTGGAACAGGTTGCCCAGAGAAGCCCCGTTCCTGGAAGTGTTTAAGGCCAGGCTGAATGGAGCTCTGAGCAATCTGGTCCAGTAGAAGGTGTCCCTGTCCATGGCAGAGGGATTGCAACTAGATGATCTGTAAGATCCCTTCCAATTCACACTTATTCTATGATTCTATGGCATGATTCCATACTAAGAAATTCCAGGGAAGCTAGTGGCAGAGCCATTCTCCTCATAACACTACTGCTACTGAATGGATACCTCTGGTGAAATTCAAGTAGGTATTACTGAAGGGAAAACAATATCCTGATTGTAAGATTGCAGATAAAATTCCTGAATATTTTGATTAACAAAATGTTTATGACTTCTGCCTTTCACATCTACCCCATATGCAAAAGAGATTTATTTTTATTTTGTTTTATTCTTATAAAAAAAGAGGGAAAAATGTTTTCTGATACTATGAAAAAATGCATACTTTTTTGGTATCTGCTTAAGTGTTTGGTTGTGTCCCTCTACTGGTACAATAAAAAACAGCTTATTATTATCTGTTTGTGTATTTCTCCTTTCCATTTCTCTGATGCTTCCTTCCTGTCTTATGAGAAATTTCAGGTTTTAGAAAAATCTAAAGCCAAATGTTCAAATCACAGGAAATATGTATTTAACTAAATATCCCTTCCTACACTGATTCCAAGAATTTATGCGGAGGTAAAACATAATGAAATAAAAATAGATGAGGCTACAAAACCTGAAATATTCAAATATCATAGCAATTCAAGATACATATTCATTCAAGTGAAATGGACTGTCTTTAACTTGTGATCTTTCAAGTAACTAATGAGATTGAAAACATAATAATCCATCATTAAATACAGCAAGAAGTGAATGAAGCAAGCACCATTTTTTCGCATATTTCAGACTGGATGGAATGCTGCTAGGAATAATCTAGATGAGTTCTGGCCTACATTCAGTCAATTATGTCATGAGCTGGACAGAGAACAAATCTGATTCATATTTTTTGTTCTTGCTTTGACCACATTAACTACAGGCATAACTAAGTTTGCAATGAATAGAAGATTTTCCTGCACTCCGCCCCAGGAGTTGGACTTGGTTTTGAAAAGAAAAAAAAAAATTGCTTATACCTTATTCTGAGCTTAATTCTTAGTATTCTCTTGCCGCTCTTTCACATTTCTATATTCTAACAAAGGCCACAAAAAAACTCATTTTGGTTTTAGAATTAAATTTCCACCAGGAATAACAGAGAGATTTGTGTAAAGGATTGCAATATCCTTCTGCCACACTGGGCCTAAAGGCCATAGCACCACAAAGCAATTAGACAAGTTTATGCTCTGTGTGCCATTGGACAGAACATCAGGATTTGTTATTACAACATGCTGTAGAGACTTAACTTCTCTCCAGCATCTCATCAGGTTGGGTTCCCAATTTCTTACTTACATGTAGCCCAAATAAAACAGGAATGCAAAAGAACAATGCCTTCACTAAGCCATTTTTCGCTTCCTGCAGCTGGGCGAATGGACATGTTCTGTGTGCCCAAAAGATTCAGGGAGGTCCCAGGGATAGACCACATGAAGACCTGAGACAGTTTCCCAACAACTACAAAAGATATACACAGAGTTTGTGTGCTGGATTGGTAAGAAGGAACTAGAAGCACATAGAACACAGTGGCAAGCATAAGAAAACTTTTTCTATAGACAGATAGTCTGACAACTATTAAGTTAGTCTGTGTGCAGAGTAGAAATCTGGGGTAGCATTAAAGATATTTTATTGCATGTTTACAAATATTTGCCTTCTGGCTAAAGCATGTCCAAGGGATATTATTTTGCAGACTGAGGATTTTTCTTAAGTTTCTCTTATTGTACAGGCTATGCAGTTGCCAGATTTAATATGGATATACATTTGATTTGGCTTTTCTCAAGGATTATGCAATGTCTTAAATCATGCATGTAGTTCTGCATTATGGCTGAATACAAATTACAGAACAGATACAAATTTTCATTCATTTTAACAATGTTGATACTTTCATATAAAACAGGAAAATTTATAGGGAATTCAATACTTCTAATTGCAGATTTCCATAATGTTTGTGATAAATATATACTAAGAAAAACACCTTTTTCTGTGATTTAGAATAGGCTGGTGATTTGTTTACAGTTCATATGTTTTTTAAAGTTACTTCCTTTTAATGTTACAGTATTTGACCACTCTTTCCTGTGCAGACATAAACTCGTTTCATTATACTATACCTTTCTATATAAGCAGCTGTCTCTTTGTACAACCAAAAACTTGTCATGTAAGGATGACCCAGTTCACTGAACAGCCCTTTGCTGAATACGGGAAACAAGGAAAAGGTTTGGTTTGTTTACTTAGAACAGCAACAATGACATAAAAGGGAGATAAAAACGAAGAAAATCAGAGAACATAGTATTCTATATGTAATTTAAGCGACATGGAATTTTCTCTCTCCTTTAATTTCTTTTTGGTCTCTTTACTGATTAAGAAACAAAGATACGTGAAACATTTCCTATTCTCTAAATGACAGAATTGCTTCTCCTCAGTGGAGAAATTTTGAGGTCTTGTCATTATCAGAGAAATTTGAGCTGCTGTCACTCTATCATGGAATACAACAGGAAAGCTTTATTGCAAATGTAGTGCCCTAATGCAGAGGAAGTCTAAGTCAGTAACAAATTTATGTAATGTAGGCTGCATTTTAGTATCTGCTATTTACACCACTGACTGCTGATCTCTGCAGACTGTGATTGATGTGCTGCTGATGCTGCTGTTCTGCCCGACAGTCATGCAAGGTAAGGATATCCCACTAAGGTATAGAACAAAATTTGAGCAGAAATGCGATACAGAGAAATGACATTAAATAAATGCTCATGAAATTTAGCCACTTCCAAAGTTTGTCTGTAGGCAGAAGTGAGTTTCTAAGTGTTGAATGGACTCTGAGAATCAGGCATTTGACAGGATGACCTTTTCAACAAAGGTCAAATGCATAATTTGGGTCGCGCTGAGTGTTTCTCCACACCTACCTCACGCCTTCTCTCTCTAACTTGATTTTCTAGTAGGTATCTTATTTGAATATTTCAAGAGGTCAAGACGGACAAAACTCAATGACCAGCACAGTGTTGACAATGTTATATAGCCTTACTTTATCTGTTGTTTAAACCTATCTGTAATTTGGACATCATGCTCAAAAAGCTTTAAAACCTTTTGATGCTTTTTCTTCTATATGAAATTTTGAAGAGATGACCAACTGTCTTTTTAGAAAGTATTTAGCTACCATAATACTTTAATGACGTATTTAATTGGATCACAGCTTGAAGTGGTAGCAAACTGAGTTTGCCCTTTGCTTTAACGTACCTAGGAATCCTGATCTATATTCCTGATTGCTATTGAATTTTCTAGATTTCATTATAAAATCAATAACCGTTGCACATGGTAAAATAGTTTACAAGAACTGCAACATATTGTGGACTTCTGAAAACATACTGAGCTCACTGAAGCCACCCAGGCAGCCAATTAGGAGAAAACATCTATTAAGGAAAAACAGGGCAGTCCCATTGACTGCTATTGATTTTCTCAGCCCTGTGAAAAGACAATCAATTAGATAAAGAAGGCTAATGTTACAGCTGCAATTTAATAACCCCTAAAGAAAGGAGGAGGGCTATTGATTCCTGACATGGAATGCGGAGCTTATTGAAATATACTGAACTTCACCTGTCTTATAATCAGGCCTTGAGGAAAGAAGGTCTTTTTGGGACTCAATGTAACTTGTGGCATAGAATCTCAACCATTAAACTGGCTTGGTGATGTCAGACCTAAGAGATGCAAATGAAACAAAAGTTTAGAGGAAACACAAGCCCAGGGTTGAATACTAAATCACAGGAGCTATTAAGAGACACTGTTTTGGTGAAGGTTGTTTCTCTTTTTCATACAGAAAGCACCAGAGTACCACCTGTCATTTTCAAAAGCAAAGTCAGTTTTGCCAAACACCCGTGAATGACAAATAAAGCTTTATATGAAACACAAGGGCATATTATGTGCTATTGTGTGTTCTGCTAAGTGCTAATTTATCTGGCTTGTTCTCTTCAGCAAACACACGCACAGACACATGAAATAATCCATCTAATTATGTAGCTATTTAGGAGAAAAACAAAGCAAGGTGTTTTTGTCTGAAACAGAAGGTACATGATACAACAAAGGTTTCATCAAAACCTAACACAGTTAATGAAAATAAATGAAGTGGGGTAGCTGTAACAATTTTCGAACAAATAAACTTTTTCCAGTTTTATATTTCGGGTAGACCCAGCTGCCTTTCATAAATAGTTGAGTACTTTCTTTTATTTTTTGATAGTCCTTAATTGGAAATGGCTAATAGGCCTTGTGGCTTTCCACTATAAAATCTGGTTTAAAATACCTTATATAGATATTTTCTTTATGTTCTTTTTCTATTGCTTGTATTTGATCCTTTCTCTGTCATTATATATATGCTTCTTTTTTTACCAGTAGACAGCTGCTATTCACAATAATTGCCAGGGCAGTCAATTATACTTTAAATAGGCCCACTTGAGGGCAAATGAGCGTATGGTAGTCTAAATTGTGCTGGAGACATATTATACACAAAGACTGTCATTTCAAGCATCTGGAACATGACAAATATTATTTGGAAGCAGTGCAGTATCTATATAGTATGTGTACTCTATATCAGTATAGCAAAACCCAGTGAACTGTGTTTGCATGCTTTGCAATGCAGGTATCTATCTATCTATCAATGTTTCTCTCTATATAAATATGTATTTGTACACGGAGACACAAACATACACACATATATGAAATGCATACAAAAGAATGCCTAAACTGCATAGCAAACACCTGATTTCCTGAAATGCATGCCTATTTTTACAAACTGAGAGAGAGCAAGTGATTCTCTGTAACAGGTTTTACAAAATATTAATTTTCCCTAATATTATAAAGTATTATGGAACTGGACAACAGGAATATGCATTTATTTTGTCAAATCAGTTAATAATTTTTCTTTCTTGTGTGAGCATGCATTATAAACACTCTTCCTTTACTAAAGTGATGCTAAGTTTCTAGAAAAATGAGCCAGACTAGAGTAATATTAAGATCAACATAGTTAAAGCTGCATAAGAAATATGCAATGAAACTCAAGACAGCATTGTTTTCAAGATTATGTGAATAATGATAAACAAGCAAAAATCTCAAACATCAGAATCGAGCATTTGGAAAAATGAAACAAATAATCTAAACCAACCAAAGCATATTTAGTATGGTGACTCATTTTTATACAGAAACAGTCTTAAAGGATTACAAAATAGCAAAATTTTCTAGTTAAGGAAATAAAGAACTACAATAATTCCCATAGTGCCATTAAGTTCTTGCAATACGACAATTTACTTTTCAGGGACTGATTCTGAGAGATGCTGAGCATTTCCTGTTGGTTCCCTCGAGAGCTCTGGTTATTGAGCATCTTTTAAGATCAGGATGCACATAATGGCTCAATTCCACACGAGGAGGTAATAAAATCCATCACTGCATGAATGCAATCATACAGATAAGATGCATCTTACTATATCCATTCTGGAAAGGAAGAATGCAAAAAACTGGCCTAAAACTTTGTTCTGTAGGTCTTTCATTATCGATAACTAAAGCTCTAACTCAAAATAGCCTTTTATTTTTAATTTATTAAAAAAAAAAAATAACAGTACAGGTAGCACGGGAGGAAAGAGCATCAAACACTATACACAAGCTTGAAGATGCAATTTTAAAAAATGGATAAAAGAAGGATTAGGAAGTGAAGTTCATTAGCAAATCAGAACAGCGTAAAAGGCAATTAAAAGCTGACAAATATAGTGAATTTAGCAACATACACAAGCAAAACATGTGTTTGCAAGGAACATGATCATTGAGATTTCCTTTCTTGCAGACCTAATTAAAAAATTTGGGATTATTAAAGGATCATGCTCATAGCCAGTGTGTTTAATTTGCCTTTAAAACTGTGTAAAAAAGTTGGGGTCTCTAAAGCATTGGCCATTTTATAGCTGAGAAAATGATCAATAACAAATTTTTTCAATTTAAAGATGTGTTCCTTCAGGATTCGATTCTATTTCATGCCTAGTAAGAGCAAGAGGTAAGAAAGGGCTTGACTGTTTGTGTCCAAAATCCAGTTTTGAAAAATCCTCCACTCAGCCTTTACTTGGTCCTGCAAGCCCAAGTTCAGTTGATGACCCAGATTTGAAGTTCTGGTTGTCCTTCCAACATTACACTTTTGATAGGACCAAAGATCTCAGTATTTTTTTCTGTGACATAAACATATCTGGAGCACCAAATAATAGCAGTTGTGTTTGGAAGGTTGTTCCCCACCTGTCTTACTTTATTTATAACTCTGCATACAAACATTCAGAATTTACAGGGCCAGAAAGTCAAATAGTGAGTGTTACCCTTTAAACTGGAGTGTTTTGGTATGGGAAGAGGAAGACCTTACCTCCGATCCCTGCCCTCAGATTCTCTTGTGTATTTTAAGTGACATAGCCACTGAGGAAAAACAACCACCCACAAAAACCATAAATGGTAGTGGGAGCAGAAGTTTACCCCAGGAGACTTCCATGTTTACATGAATGCCATAACCACTAGGCAATGGAAGACTGTTTATTCATACACCCACTTCTCTCCCAGAGCTTGTGCACAGCTGAAACTGTAAAGGTAATTGTAGACACAAAAAGTCTTCATTTCAGAAGAAAACATAGCTATTTTTCAGTTACACTGTAAATAGTTAATAAGACAAATAACTAAGTGCATCTGTTGTTCTTTCAGTGCTGAATAAAACCTAGGAGAAATATGTCTTGAGAAAAATCTCTGAGCAGAAAG
Organism: Pachycephala philippinensis; assembly: GCA_013397055.1. Lineage (NCBI taxonomy): Eukaryota > Metazoa > Chordata > Aves > Passeriformes > Pachycephala > Pachycephala philippinensis. Next base: position 28,290 of record VWZT01009326.1, read on the forward strand.
AGATAAAAGTATTAGCATGTCTGTATGTCACAGTCAATTAGAAGGTTACCTTCTTATCATTACTGCTTATCATAACTGAAGGAAATGGGCCCTCCTGATTGGCAGAAATTAGTTAAACCAGCTTAGACTAGATTCAAGTGCCATCTGTTCACTGCTCTAGACACACAAATTATGAAGTCTGTATTAATGACTAGAGAGAAAGTAACTAAAAGGTTCAACATGTTTCTCTTTTGATGGGAAGCTTCAGTTCCAAATCTGAAAAAGGTTATTCTTTTCATAATGCCTTCAGGTCTTTATAATTCCTCTTCTATGTGTTTGGGTTTTTTTTCCTTTACATTCTCAACAAATGGAGTCAGTAAGCAGAAAAATGATGGTGTAGGAATCTTTCAGTTGCTAAAGAAGTGCTCCCTTAATGTTGGGAAGGGATCGGTTATAGCCCATGAGAGCCTCAAGGTCTGGAGGCTTGCTAATCTCATGGAGAGGTATATTTCCAGATGCTGACCAGTCTCCAGCATACCAATAAGGAGGACAGAATTGTAATCATAGAATCATGGAATAGCCTGGATTGGAAGGGACGTTATAGATCATCTAGTTGCAATCCCTCTGCCATGGACAGGGATCTCTTCCACCAGACTGGGTGGCTCAAAGCCCCATCCAGCCTGGCCTTGAACACTTTCAGGGATGGAGCATCCACAGCTTCTCTGGGCAGCCTGTTCCAGTGCCTTACCACCCTCACAGTAAAGAATTTCTTCCTAATAGCTAATCTAAACCTCTTTCAGTAGGTTTGTCCTGTCATTACAGGCTCTTGTAACAAATCTGTCTCCATCTTTCTTGCAGGTTCCCTTCAGGTACCGGAAGTCTGCAATGAGGTCATCCTTAATTTTTCAGGCTGAACAATCCCATTTCTCTCAGCCTTTCCTCACAGGAGAGATGCTTCATTAATCAATTTGGTGACCCTCCTTTGGACTCACTCCAACAGGTCCGTGTCCTTCCTGTGCTGGGACCCCAGAGCTGGATGCAGGGCTCCAGGTGGGGTCTCTCCAGAGCAGAGCAGAGGGGCACAGTCCCCTCCCTTGCCCTGCTGCCCATGCTGCTTTGAATGCAGCCCAGGTTACAATTGGCTTTCTGAGCTGCAAGGACACATTGCCAAGTCATGTCCAGCATCCACCATCACCTCCAAGTCCTTCTTGGTACAGCTTTTCTTGATCTGTTCATCCCCCAGTCAGAAGTTATCCTAAAGCAGGTGCAGCATGTTGCTCTTGGTCAAGTTAAACCTCATGAGATTCACACGGGCCCACTTGTCAAGGTATTTTTATTTTATAATTTATTTACTTCATAATAAGTAAACATTCTTGAAAAAATTATTTAAAATGTCATATTCTTTCGAGCAGTATGGCATGCTGTAGTGGGCAAAAATTTACCACTGTGTCTAAAAAAATGTTACTACAACACTGATCTTTTTCACGTTCTTTTCTGCAGAGCTTCAGTACACTAATGAATCACTGATGAAACATGTAGAATATATATGGCTGTTTGTGAAAAGAAGACTGAAATGGAAAATTACCTCGTCTAGGAAAAAAAAAATCCTTGCTGTGATTTCAATATCATCTTAACTGAATAATTTTCCTTGTGTACAAAAATGGTAAATTTCTTCACTCAAACCCATGGAATACAACAACCATTCCTTCCTCACTTTCAGTCTTAAATTACTACATAACAGAATGCTCTTAAAAAATTTTGCCATGCTATGCATAAACAATGCTTGCAAATAAGTAAAAGAAAATACGAGAACAGTGCATTTGGGGATTAACTAATAAGAGTTTTGTTTTAGATAGACCATGTTGGTGCTGATTGTAAATTGAGCATGTTGTGTAGTTCAAAATGAAAAAAAAGTGTATGAGAAGTGTTACTTTTGTGTTCTGTTTGTAAATGGTGAAATCTGTAAATAAATTGAAATTCTCTTGGATATGTTTGTTATTTATAATTATATGCCAAATAACGCCTGCATAATTATTGAGGCTGAACTGATTCATAAATGGCTTTTTGCTGGTGCTCAATATTTGACACAGGCTGTGACTCAATGTTCTGAACTGCTTCCTTGCTCGGAATGAGCCTGACAGCTCTAGAGCTCTGTCACTACAGAGGTCAGGAAGATTACTGCAGCTGAAGAAAAGATCAAACATTTTAAAAAATACTCCTTTCATCTCTGCCTCAAATACTCATAAACAACAAGGACACCACATTTTTAATAAAGCAAAGGATTCATACTCTGGGTATCCGAGTTCCTTTCTACACTTGCCCCTTTAACATCCTAGATATCTCCACTGCTTCCCTTCAGTGATTGTATTCCAGTTAACCATTTTATGTCATTTAGTTTAGCTTTTAATACATTAATTTACTCAGTTAAACTTGTTTCTGCTTTGTCAAGCTTCTTGAGACATGACTAACCTGTATAGGGATAGAGATTTATCATCTTTGAGGATCCACTATAATGGATAACAACATCAAGATGATGACAGAGAGCACAACAGAATTAAAAAAGGTTTATTCAAATGAATCTTGATTAGTAAACAAGGCAGCAGTCTTTGAAGGTGACTTTCTTACATGTTAGAAGGTAGCAAATGAGAAATATAATCATGTGAAGAGGACTAGACCTCTTGCTTTGCAATATAATGGTAATTCAATAAAATTTGCTAAAGAAACACTACACTTTTTAAAAAAATAAAATTTCATCTATATTTACCAAAATCTACTCTCAATGGAAGTTCAAATACAGAAAATATCAGTGCTCTATTTCTAGTAAGCAGGTTCTTTGATGGAATATTTGCACTGTATTGGACAATTTTCAGTAATTTTTAACATATTATCAATTACATGAAATATTCAAACAATGGATTAAACAGTTGCAGAATGGTTTCTTTAAGGATATCAGGACTTAGACTCGTGGAGTAGTCTTTAGTGCTTCCCATCATTACCTACCCATCCAGGCTTCAAGGCTCAAAAATAGCAGGTTTAAACCAAATAATACCACCTTAAGGATCTGTTGGGGAACTAAATGTGAACTTAAGAGGCTGTAGTTCATCTAGAAAATAAAAAATTATCAATAATTTTCCCACATCCATTTATGATGTTTATTAAGCATACAAGAAGGGATAAAGACTGTCATATTTTAAACAAGTATAATGATCCTTTCTTTCCAGGGGTGGGGTAGTGGGCAGCGGAGAGAGTTGTTTGGTTTTTGGTTTGGCTTTGGTTTTGTTTTTTTGTTCTTTTCCCCTACAATCACCCCCCAGATCTGGCAGATATTCAGGAAAGAGAAGATTGTTTAGATTGTTTAAACCCTTTCAGAGATTATAGGTTACTCCTTGAATTTCACTTGGAGAGCTGCTTGTTATGTAGAACCATTTACGTGTTCTCCATCCATCTGCTGATGGGAGAAGAATATTGTTCATTAGGACTTTGATTAATTTATCGCAGGTGTCCACAGCCACAATGCTCTTAAGGGATGGGCAAGCAGGACATCATTCCCTCCTGCTCCTGAGCACAGCTGTGTCAGTCCTAGAGACAATCCAGCTCTTCATTAGCACCTTGTGCAAGAGCCATAGACCTTTCGGCCACATAACCTATTTACATTTCCTTGTAAGGGCCATAAGAAAGTATCTAATCAATGTGAATGTGTGTTTTCCCCATGGAAGCTTCTTGGGTGACTCATGAGGCCTTTAAAAGGCAGCATAAGTGATCAAGGAGTCAAAGTACCTTATATTATTGAAAATTTTAATGTGCTCATCCATAAGCAGGACTGAAAGATGGCTCTCAGCTCACTCAACTCTCACCACAAGAGGAATTATCACAAGTGTTCTAATCAGAATTGAAGACTTACTCCTTTCTTCTTGGCTGAAATTCAACTTATAAACGAGGAGTTGTTCCTGTCAGTTACAATTTCAGAATGTAAAAGGGAACTCAATTTGCTCATCTGGTAGTTAAAAAAAAAAGAATAACTACCTATCTCCACCAGACAAAAACTCTCTGGAGATTCCACCAGAGAATTTTTCTTTCTGGAAGTGGTGTCAGACCTCACTTTTGAAGTTACACTGAAAGAAAAACAGTGACAGGAAAGAATGTCAGAGACCTCCATAGGAACTGAAGAGCAGGGACCTTCAAGAAATATGTAACAACACTGGGAAATTTGCAGGCCAAAATTTCTGTCTATTTTCATTAAGATCAGTCTATAGAACATGGTCCAAAAAAACCTATATTCTAGGAGAATATGGAAGTTTGTTTTTTTCAGACATTGTAGAAAACTGATTTGGCAACATTGCAAGCTCTTTTCAAGGGATAAAAAAAAAATGAGGTAAAAAATGAAGTCACTTTCTTGTTTAGTATTCCAAGCTGTTAATAGAGAATGTTACAGATTTTGTCATCTAGAAGAGAATAAGCTCCACTTTTCTGAACATACTTCTGTTGTGTCAGTAGCATACTAATCTTTCAAAATTTTAATTCTCCAAAATACATGCTAAAATATAATGTTACTTTTTGCAGCTACATAATTCAAATATATTTGCAAATACGATATAACAATACAAAATATAATCCTAGATCAAATCAGGTGAAATGAAATCTTATCAGCTGGGCTTTTCTTCTTGTAGGATTTTCTTGTCCTGTTGCACTGGGAAATAGTAGAAATCAGTTCACAAAAATTAAATTTCTGTCTTTGTGCTGACTTAAACCTTGAAAATGTATGAACCAAATCTGTAACTTGAAAAGTCTAATAAATTAATTTTGTGAAATATAAAGGTGATTTACCACAGTGTATTGGAGATCTTAAACAGAACACAGAGAATACAAAGACTTTAACACTTTATTCTTCCTTATGAGTTTACAAACATAACCTATGACATCTTCAGACTGAGAATTATTCCAATTAATTTACTTTATGTTAAGGAATCTCACAGCTCATGAGTTACATAAATGAATTTAGTAAAACCAAACTTGCATCTAAATGATGGGGTAAACATCCTCAAAACTAAAAAAATACTTTAAAATTAAACTATTATGATGATTTTACTGCTATAAACAAAAGCTACTTGCATATATCTAAATTTTGAGGGTACACATTTAAAACCTTCCTCAAAAGAAACAGGTGAAGGGAGGTAATGCTTCCCATCTGTTCTCATGAGACCTCACCTGGAGTACTGCATCCCTCTCTGGGGCCCCCAACATGAGGACATGGAGTAGTTGAAGCAGCTCCAGAGGAGGGCCACAAAGATGTTTAGAGGGCTGCAGCACCTCTTCTGTGAGGGAAGATTGAGACAGTTCCTCAGCCTGGAGAAGAGAAAGATCCAGGGAGATCTTACTACAACCTTTCAGTACCTGAAGGGAACACACAGGAAAGGTAGGGACAAATTTTCTAGCAGAGCTTGCTGCTGTAGAACAAAGGGTAATGCTTTTAAACTAAAAGAGAGCAGATTTAGGTTAGATTTTAGAAAGAAAGTTTTTACAATGAGGGTGTTGACTGGAGAGGTGATAGATGTCCCATCCCAGGAAATATTCAAGGTCAGGTTGGACAGGACATCTAACAACATGATCTAGTTGAATGTCCCTGTGCATTGTAGGAGGGTTGGAACTAGATGACCATTAAAAGTCCTGTCCAACCCAATCTGTTCTATGATTCTGAGACGAAAAATCTACAGAGAAAACTTTTCTGAGCTGAAAAAAATCAAAATGGAATTCCCATGTTACTGGCATCTATTGACACAGGACAACCTCTTAATAGATTTCAATCTGCTTTAAAGAGTTCTTGGATCTGTTGAATGCTTTCTTCCCCTAATCTTTCCTTTCCTCTTCAACCTGTATGTGGTCAAAGCACATATAAAAGAATGGCTGCATTTCCCTGACTAGGTAAAGATAATTAGTTAATAGGATGGGGTTGACATCACATTTGTGACAACACTGAAGGCAAAAAATTCAGGAATGTCTTTGTCTGGGTTAAAAAGTTACAAAGGGCTTTCAAATCCATGTGTTTCTCTCTACAAAATAGGACATAATTGAGACCATTTACACCAGTCCTGCATATCCTGCTGGGTCTTCCAGAAAGAATCTGAAATCACTACAGAACCCACAGTTTTTTTCAAGTCTGAAGTCCAAATGACACTCTTAAAAATATATACTAAACAAAATGACAACATTTTGATAGTTACATGGATGGGACTGATATTTATGGTTGTGGCTGTTTGGAGGAACAGTAGGCATATTTGGCTATGTAGCTTCCAGCAGTATCCAGCCAGGAAACTCAATCTCACATGCCAGCACTGTGGTGTCTTTTGGACAAACTGTGCCTTTTTGGGACAAAAATCTTCTCTTCCACATTCTAGATAAATTACATACTTACCAGAGCTTCTGGGTTGAAACTATAAACAAAAAAGCATTTCAAATCATCATAAAAGAGTTTCAATCTGAAATGATGGAAGATAAAAAGAATCTACAATCATAAGATGTTGACTATGGTTTGCAAATCTTGCTGTTCTTGTCCTTAAATTTCTGTATCAACCATGGTCCAAGCAAGAGTGGAAGACTGAAAAAGACAATCAGTCTCTTTGCATTTCCATCGGATTCCTTCTGTACTCTTTCAGGCTGCTAGTAGTTTGTTTTATCTGCAAAATCTGAAGCAGAACAAATTGTACCTAACAAGTCTAACAAAACAAATGCATACACTTACATGTTTTAAGTGTTCTGCAGTAATTGTAAACTGTATTCAAAGATTAGTAGCATACCAAAACATCAAAAATTAGTATGAAATAATTAAAATGTCCAGACATGACAATATATCTGAGAGAATCCTTCTTCAGTTTGTGCTAATTGTTAAGTTTATGTTACTTCTTTGCTCATATTGTTGGCGACATAATTTTTNGACAGACATTATTGATTTGGTCGGCAACTGTGGCTAACCAGAAGGGGACAATGTGACAGTTTTATGTAACAAAAGGCACAGTGTCATGTCAACTGAACTAAATGTTGTACAAAGTGACAGCAGGACAAAAATGCCTTTCAGACTTAATTTTCTGCTTCATTTTTTCTACCATCAATACATAAGGCAGTGCAGTAGGTGACACAAATTAGCAGGATAGAGCAAAAGGTCTATCCCTGTTTCTGTTGCTATACTTGACTTCCTTCCACTAAGGTAATCTCCAATTATTTTAAGCGTGAATGA
>VWZT01009326.1:61587-83210 GCA_013397055.1 Pachycephala philippinensis
AAAAGTTCATTTTTGCATTTCGATTTTTTTTTTTTCCTTTTCAGTAGTTTCCTTTCTGTCTTAGGCACATAGACAGAAGGAGAACAGGCATGCCATTTAGGTTTCAAATAAACTCTAGAAATAGAAGGAAAGCACAAGTAATTTCTTATGGTGTAATGATTGCTATGACTTGATTTTTTTTTCCAAAAGGTAATAATAAAACCAATATTATGTGAATGTACTAAACATTTTCCGTACTAATTGCATTTATTTTTTCCTAAGCATACTCTAGACCAATTAAATGTATCTCTTTACTAACGGAATGATAAAATTTACTTTGCTGTTTCGTAGTTAGATCTATATGAATGGTTATGTTAATTAATTAGAAAGATTTAAAATTAAAAAGAATCAAATGTTCACAATTTAGTCAGAAAATATCAAATACCAGAGTAATAAGAGTCTGAAGTGATTAATACTGATGACAATGCTTGACATATACATTTATCTTTTTGATCAAAGCTTGATAACTTATATACAACACAAGGACAGTGTAAGTTTATTTACTCTTGATTGACAGCTTATAAAATCATATAACTCGACAAATAGGAAAACAATATTTTAGTTTAAAAAGAGCATTCACTAATGAAAGCATCCGCTCTAGGAAGAACTCTTTGAATGATAGACATAACACAACTGTCAGAGGTATCTCTTTGAATGTAGCATATGAAAACTATGATAGGAGTACTTCACATTTCAGATCATTTTCTGCTGAGGACCACAAAGCATTTTAGCAATGCCAATGCATTTCTATCTAGTATCTGAAAGTAATGTATTTTGACTGTCCATTTCATAAGTGGAGAAACTGACTCACCAAGTATAATACCAAGGTTGTTGAATGGATTCTGAATTAAACAAGAAATAAAGCTACATCAGTAAATGGAAAATGATTTACTGAGGGTCAGCTGTGCCAAAATATCTGAGTATACTTATTTGATAAGATAAGTTACTCTAAACAGAGGAAATACAATAATTGTAATCTGGACTTTAGTGAAATATTTGACATAGTATTGTGTGGGAGTTTTTGAGGTCACACAGGGAAGTAATGGATTAGTACAGGAATTATAAGGTGAGGTAATAAGTTCTTTGAGGAGAAAGAGCAAATTATAATGAAAGGAGACAACATGTGTTGATGAAGTTGTTACTGGTCTGCTAGAGGATTCCCTCACAGAATGATCTTTGAATGACTCTCATCTTTATATCTTAACTAATTTCAGTTGCACAAAAGCTGGGCACATGCTGGTGACAGAGACAGAACAGGGAGACATCACTAAAGAGAGGATGGGAATCTTACAGGACAAACATGAGCAACAGAAAACTAAATTCAATAGTACAAAATACAAGAAAGAAGCATTTAGAAATTCAAAAAATATCGCGCATTCAGAAAGGAGAGTGGAGACAAGGGTCCTAGGGATTTGACACTGTTGCAAACTATCTGAGTTGGGTGTAAGAGACAAATTTTACTACAAAATCCATTTGCAGAAAAGACATGGGAAAGCACTGACATTTTCACATAGCAATATTAATTAATCCTGATCAACACTCACTGCTGCCTTTTGCTTTTTCCTAATCGTCTTCGTCGTCCAATCACTTGTCAACTAAATCAGCATTTAGTTCTAAGGAAGACTGTCGCTGCAATAAAGAGCAGAATTACCTTATTTCACCTTGACTCTACAGTGTGCCAAGACTGTAAGAACTATCGTGAAAACCAAGTCTTTATGTTCTAATTTTAAAAAATCCCCCTTTAAAAATCCTTTCTTACAAGCCACAAGACTGAAATTTGTGGAAGTCCTCCCAGTTTCCTAAGCTCCTACTCTGCAAGCTGCGCACGTTGACATGTGGGTTACATGTAATATCAAATCTGCCCACTTACGTCTTTTCCTTCTGGTACATATAATCGTAAATTTCCTATCAAAGAAAAACAGGACAAAACAAATACAGTAACAACACAGGCAGGCACTACTCCTGCAGAAACAAACATTTCCTTTAAATAAAGGTAATCCTGAACTCACTGGCATGGCTCACACCTGTAAATATATTCTAATGTGGGACCAGGTTCCTCTTATGACCTCTTATGACTTTTTAACTTGGGTTTTCTTTCTTCTTTTAAAGACAATCTATGTGATTTTTTTGTGGCACATTTTTATCAAGTATGGGAAAATACTTAATATATTTGTGGATACAGAAACTATTTCTTTCATATAATATATTTTTGGAATAGAATGCTGTTCTTATACCTTCTAGAGGAGGGGAGACAATTCTCTTTGTTTTCTTAAAAGTAAATATAGTCTATTCCTATAAATTCTTTGAATTGAAATCAGATTAACAGCAGTAGATCATACCATTAATGTCATACAAGTAATGTCAAAATGCCGATGACACTTTTTCATCATTTTAGTCCATTCAAAAGTTAATTTATGTGAAAATACTGAAATTATTTACATGCCCTTTCTCTCTTTAATGCACTTGAATTTATGTGTTTGCTGTACCATATGAATTCAGTGCTCTTGAAAAATGTTGAACTAGTCCTGTGGCAGGCAGGGGAAGCTTCTACCTTGTTTTCCTGTTGTATTTTAATTTTGCCCAGGAATAAAAAGCCCTTGTGGTACTACAGTGAACAATACATTCTGTTATTACATCCTATGGACAACAAAATAGCATGGTAGTGGATTTCATGTGGAGACCTTACTTGGCTTATTAAGTCTCAGTGTTCTCACTGCAGAAAAGCCAGCGATCTGTATTTTTCTGGCAATGAATGCAGTGTATCCACAGGATTTTTATAAAGGAACATTTGTCTGCATTTTTTTCTCAATATTCTTTACTGTTGACAATAAAATCTAGTTTAAATTTTGAGAACTGAGCACTAAGAATGTAAAATCCGCAGTTAAATAGTTATAAATTTAGGCATCTCTGGAAAAAAAATTCTTTGCCATCTACATTGTAACAATTTCAACTTGAGAAAACAAGATTAAAAAAAAAAAAAAAAAATATCGACTGATAGTCCAAGTGCACAAAGTAAACCTGATTAATTTCTTTGGAAGGAGCATGCAACATATCTCTGGATCATAAGATCTCTTGCTATTGGTTTGGCGCCGTTTCAGCCAAAGTTTTTCCCACTTCTGCTCTTCTCTTATTGTCTAAACTTTGATTTGAAATGGGATTGAATAGGGCAAGATTCATTTTTCTTTCCATTCATTGAGTAATCATACAGGAAGGTTAAGCCTGGAGAAGAGAAAAACGAAGAAGGGAAAACGATCTTCATATGTTTTCTAATATACTTTATCAAACACACAAAGAGAACATGGTGCAGTCTTTATTTTGTTCATCCCCTTAAAACACTGCAGTTTGTAGAATACATAATAAAAGTAACTATCACTTTCAGGCAAAATCTATGTGGCAATTAAAAAATAAATATTTCTTCTTATGTTTTAGCCACTAGACATTGAGCTGATGGCCAAATATTTACTATGTGCTGCCCTCCAACATAATAGAATAAAGAAATGAGATTAAAATGGTAGTAGCAATGTCTGTAAGCTTTAACAAATAGTGTTGTTTTAGAAACTGCTCTTGACAGTTTAAGTAAAATTTTATTTCAGATTAATGATTCAGGTGAAGGAGTTAGCTATCCAGTCAATTTTACAATACAGGCAAAAAAAAAGATCCAACAGACAGGAAGGTGAAAAATTACTATCAACACAGGCTAAACAGTCAATGAAATATTAGAGGGTAAACAAACTTTCCTTACCTCTTGCTACGCAAACAGCAGTCAGTTCAGCAGCTCTGAAAGAGGAATGCTGATGGTAATGACAAAACAACGAAGTCAATTGTTCACATCAGTACGTAAAGCTTCAAAGTTTACAGATAACACAATCACTACCATTCATAACACAATGTTGACTTCTCCTGACATGTGTTTAAACCTTATCGTATAAAATGTATAATTTTTAAATAATGTAATCTCACCTTCTTCAAAAGCACCTTATCTTTTATTAACTTTTTTTCCCCCAAGGGTGAAATAACGACACAATCAGCAGCCTATTGAAAGTCTTAGCAAAAGTTTTATTTGCATTGCAGGAGAGTGATCACTATAAAAAATGTGTGTTAGTGTGTACATTAAAGTACAGACAAACAGCACATACTGACTATATATAAAAAATACCACAAACAGGATGTTCCACTGACTTTGCTTCTCTGTTCCTGCCCAAATAAATCTATTCCTTATCATACAATTTTACACATACTTTCTGCATGAGTCAAGGTACTGTATTTTATTATAATGGTTTCAAAGTGTTGTAACAGCTAAAGTCTATTTTGGGTCTAGAAGATGCCTGTACTCTTCACTCTTTCACATGTCAAAGATGAACAAAATTTAGATATAAACATATTGCCTTAAGAATATTTAGAGGTTATTGAGATTCACAGCAATGAGTAGCCTGAGTCAAATAAAGTTGGGATCCACACACATACTAAGATGGGACAAAGAACTTGGATGCTATCTATTTTCTTATCCTCCCAGTTCCTGCTCTTTAGCGTTGTCTCAGAAAAAAATTAGAAGTTATGGCGTGCACAGTAAAAAATTATTCTAATTTTAGAGTGGCTTTTTGGAAGCTCCCTGAGATGAGGTTATGAATTTGAGCGTAAGGCATATTATTTGTAATGCAGTTTACCATTCTCTACCTCTTGACCAGACAGACTCCTGTTTGTTTTCAGGGCAGGTTAGGGAACCTAAGTTCTCCAATGTATGCTATCACACTGGTTTTCACTCTCACTTTGAACAGCTTTTGAAAGTATTTCATGAATGAATTTGAATAGAATACTGTGACAATGCTCATCTTTGTTCTTTATAACATAACAATCACATAACAATCAGACTTTGCAACTCACCTTGCAAATGCATTGCCTTCTTCTAGACAAACAACATTTTAAGCTTCACAGTAGACTAGATATGTATATCAGACATTATCTAGATTCGATGTCTGTTTCTACGGCTTAAGGTTTATATTGTGTTTATATGTTTATATTTAGAGGACTATAACAAAGTGCGGAAAGGTATAGCAAAAAAACCCTAGAAAGATAATACATACGTTATTTCCTTTTCCACTGGTACATTACTTTGGCTTTTTATTTTCCCCTAATTTTCAGGCAATATTTCTTCCCTTTGGCTAAACAAAACATAAACCCATGTAACAAAAGCTTTGTTATTTATATGCAATGCAGCTCTGAAATTAGGCTGACATTAACTTTTTTTCTAAGTAGCTATATGGTCCTATGCATTCCTAAGAAAGAGTGGGGAAGGAGGTATGAAAGGAGAATCAGAAATGGAATGCAGAATGGTCTTGAATCTGAATTAACATGATATTGTGACAAGCCAAAAGATTTGATGAGGTAATGCACATACTCCATGGTGCTGAATGATTGTACTAGTCCAAGTGGAAAGCTCACTTATCAAGATCACTTAATGTAGATATATGAACCAATAGCTGTTTATCACTTCAACAGATATTCTCCCCAATTTCTTCAGATTCAGACATCTGTACTACAAGCTGTACTAAGAGAGGCTTTATAGATGATGTAATATAAGAATGTGAATCAAAAAAGCTGAGATCACTCGTTTATTGATTTGACTTTTCATGCTCAAATTATTTAGTTGATGGATGATGTTAGGTGTAAAAAGTAATGAAAACATAGGACTATCTCCATCCTTTTGCTAATGGTTTGTCAAGATGTATGCAATGGATTTGTGCTTGTCTGGGGGCATATTTTTCTTGTTTGTTTCTAGCATTTGCAAATACCCTAGTCATTTCAATATCCAGGAATCTTGAAAGATAAGGGTACAATGCAAAGGTTTTATTTTATTATTTATGAGCACCAGCAATTAGTTTTGTTCCTTAGTACTTTGAGATCTGTTTTTCTAGATTTATTGTCTGATCTGTTCACATCTTGGCCTGGGCTTTTACAGGCAGCTGTTGCTACTTTGGTCCTCTCTGTATCCATCCAGAATGTTCTACTTTTTGGCCTAAGGCCTGAGTTAAGGTGCTCTCAGGAGCAGTATCCTTTTAGAAGGAAGTTCTTTTATTCTCTTCCTACTCATCACTGTCATATAAATACTATGATTTTTTACCCATAGAGTGACAATTGGGAGGTACATTTTTTTTTTTTTCCTGTATGGTTTATTGTGGTACTACAAAAAATGAAGATAAGTTTAAATGGCAAGGAACCTGGAAGATGTGTTCTGCTTCCTCGACGTGCTGGCCAATCCTCTTTTGATTCAGCCCAGGGTGTAGCTAAACCTCAGGGCTGTGAGTGCACATTGTTGGTTTATGTCCAGCCTCTCATCCAACAGCATTCCCACATCCTGCTCCACAGGGCTTCTCTCAGTAAGTTCTTCTCCCTGGCTGTGCTCATGTCTGGGACTGCCCTGGCTCAGGTGCAACACCTTGCACTTAGACAGGATGAACTTCACCAGGTTTCCTGTGGGCCCACTTCCCGAGTTTGACCAGGAGCCCCTGGATGGCATCCCATGCTTCTCTTGGATCAACTGCACCACTCGCCTACACGTCATCTGCAAACCTGCTGGGGGTGCACTTGATCCCCGTGTCTGTGGCATTGATAAAGATATTAAAAGGCACCGGTCCCAAGACAGAGCCCTGAGGGACACCACCCATCACCAGCCCCCACCTGGACATAGAGCCATTGACCACAATTCTCTGGCTGTGTCCATCCAGACAGTTCCTTATCCACAGAACAGTCCACCCTTCAAATCCGTGTCTCTCCAGTTTGGTAATAATGGTGTCATGTGGGACCCTGTTGAAAACCTGTAGTAGTTTAGGGAGATGACATCAGTGACCTTCCCTTGTCTATCGTTGCGGTCACTCCATCTACAGAAGGCCACCAGGCTGGTCAGGCTCAAATTGCCCTTGGTGAAACCACACTGGTTTCCTCAGATAACCTCTTAGTCTTGCATGTGCCTTGACATTGTTTCCATAAGGATCTGCTCCACGACCTTCCCAGGCACAGAGGTGAATGTGACAGGTGTGTAGTCACCCAGGTCTTCCTTTCTCCCCTTTTTTTAAAAACAGGAGCCATGTTTCCTTTTCCCCAGTCACTGAGATCCTCACCTGAGCACCATGAATTTTCAAATACCATAGAAAGTCACTTGGCAACAACATCAACCAGTTCCTTCAGGACGCTGAAATCCACCTTGAGAGAACCCATAGATAGGTATGTGGCTACTGTGTTTCTTCAGGTTGTCCTGAACCTGCACTTTACTTACAATGAGATGGACTTTGTTCCCCACCCCCACCTGCAGGTTCAGGGACTTGAGAGACCTGGGAAGTCAGACTGACAGTAAAGACCAAGGTTAAGAAATTATTGAATATCTCACGCTTCTCTGTATTTTTTTTCCTGTTCTTCCTTTCGTTTTATTGGGGCACACCCTACTTGGCCTGTCTTTTCTGACCTATGTGCTTATAGAAAATCTTCTCATTGCTCTTCATATCCCTTCCAAAACCATGTACCATTCCATCTGTCTCTCAGCTTTCCTGACCCCAGCCCTACATACCAAACCTTATCCCTGTATTCTTCTCAGGAAACATGTCCCTGCTACCACTGTCTGCATATTTCCTTTTTACTCCTCAGTGTGAGGAGCAGGTCTTTCCTCAGCCATGCCAGTTTCTGACCTGCCTTACTTGATTTCCTACAAACTGGGATGGAGAACTCTTGTACTCCAAGAAAAATGGCCTTAAAGAGATGACAGCTCTGGCCAGCCCCACTCTCCTTAAGCATAGTTTCTCAGGGAATCTCATCCTCTGGTTCTCTAAACAGACGGAATGTTACTACTGTAAAGTTCAGGGTCCTGACTTTGCTCTTCGCCAAGCCCATGTTCCTCAAGATTATGAATTCAATAATCCTAAAGTATCTTCCTATGTCTCCAACACTTTGTCTTCACAACCGTCTAGAAAAACAAATATATAATTAGAAGCCACGAGTGCCTGTAATCTGTGCCTTTTCCTTAGAATTTCTTGGACATTACATGTCTCCTTCCTGTTTTGGTTTTCTTAATTGTAAAATAGGAATAATAATACTTTCTTACCTCAAGAGGAATATGTATCAGCTGTCTATGGAATAAAAGTGTTTGTAAATCTTTATTTTCTTACTAATTTATTGGGCTTTATTTATGAAATGAAGTTGTAATAAATTGAAAAGTACATATTAAGTCTGCAAAATTTAGAAAATACCTCCATAGTAGTTGCCTTAATTAGGAAATATAGTGATGGATTTTTTTTTATTGTACAGACTATATTCTAGTGAAATAGTGTGGTCTATCTGAACAGAGGTCTTCAAAGACAAAAACAGATGCGCTGATTGCTGTGTGGCTGGGTGAATTTACGTAATTGAAATATATTCCTCCCTCTTATAGAGGGGAAGACAAATAAACAGAAATTAAACTAAGGAGAAGGGAACACTGGCAAGAGCAGCTAGAAAGGAGACAGATTGGATAAATATTACTGAACAGCCCAAAAAATACTCTGGCACATACAGACATGCAGCATATAGTGATGAGCAAAATCAAGATCAAATGATTGTGAAACATCCTCCTATAAAACAGAATTTACAGATTAACGGGGACTTTTTCTGCCGCACTTGCTTTTAAAATTATTATTGTATTCAGTTTTCATAGAATACTTTTGAGTGCAGAGTTACACTCCATGCTCCAAGAATAATTAATCATATTTTTTTTCCTTAAAATGCCTTCTCAGAATATTTTTTTCACTGCTCAAATTTAATTTAAATGATTCCTTTGGAATAAATTTTTGTGATTTTATTTTTTGTTAAAATCAACCACACTGCCTATGAAAATTAAGAATTTGTGAAACATACTATTAGAGAAAGTTATGACTGGAGAAAAATGTGTTTATGAAATATTACAATATAATGTCAAGCCAAGCTTACAGAGGTCTTTTATATAACCTTGTGTATCACTGATCCCACACAATAGTTTTATTTGGGAGTTCTTGGCTGGAGAATATCCTCATAGCTTGATAGTGGGTGACAATATAATGACATGACTCTTCAGAATAAGAATACAACCCAGAAACTGTTCAGATAAATCAAAATATTCTCAACATTTTCTCTCTAAAATCTGAATATCTTCTTTTCTCACGGTTTCATCAAGTCTACAAAGAATAGTGGTAGTTAGCATCCTAGTAGGCTACCTTAAGAGATTTGCATTTATGTTCCTGTGTCACCTCTTATTTGATCTTGAGCAAGATGACTTAAGATGAAATTTTTGAATACATGGAGTTAGGCATACAGACAATAAGGAGGTGAGAGTCTGCTTGCATCTTAAAGGTCTAAAGGACAAATATTTACACTGCATGCAAAATTTGCAGCTGAGGAATTTGTAGTGCTGAAGAGACTGACAGCTGTCCCTGAATGTATCAGGTCTAGAAGCAACAAAGCCATGCTCAAGTAATCCTTTATTCGATGCAATAAATCCTGTTCCTCAAGAATATTTGCTCAGCTACAACATAAACATGATTTCAGGTGAAATTTCCTATGATTTTTTTTTCCTGGATTTGGAAAGAGGGTGCTGCCCAGTTCCTATGACATTACCTTTTTTGTTCAACTTGTTTAGGAAGTCTGCACCGTGACATTTGAATCTGATCTGCTTCTGCATCTGAAGTCAGACTCCAAATATTTTAAAATGTAGAGATTAACCTCTAGCTACTCAAATCTCCCATTTCTGAAGGAAGTTAAATAGCACCTTCCAGAAATGCCTTAAGTGTTCTCAAACACGTCTAATGAGACACAGGTAAATAGCTAACATAGCTGTCAGATTTATGAGATGTTATGACAAATTTAAAGAATTTAGCCAATATAATTAATCTGCACCTGATATTTCACAACCAGGTTGAAATGTTTTCTAGAGCAAAAGAAAATATCTGAGGCAAACTTGTCACCCTTCCGCTTCTGCTTCAGATGAACATTTTAACTGTTCGGGAAATTTTTCAATAATTTTCCAGTGCTGCGTGGTTATAGACCATAGGAGTACAGACAGCAGAATTTAGCCCCTTTGTTAAGAGCAGACAGTAAGAAAACTATCAAACATACTCCACCACCATCACCAGCCCCCCCACATGCACACATCTGCAACCTGCCAGCTTATTAGTGCTAATATTTACCACCATGACTACCAGCCCCAGGAGATATGTGAAGCATAATGTAAGCAGAGGCTGGTGATATGTTCATTTAAAAGTGCAAACACGCTAAAAGAAAGTCTGCACTTCAAAGGAGTCTGCCATGGTGAAGTCACCAGCAGGATTTCTAACAATGCAATTTTTATAAATGAGTGCCCAGTAAGCCAATATACTTTTTAAATACAAGCCTTTTGTGCCAAATGATAAAGTACAATCATTATCAATCTGGTAAAATGAATGAACTTTCAACAAGAATTGACAGTGCACATTGTGTATGCACTTTGTCAGTGCTGCGCATGGCACAAAGGAGAGTTATCTGAAACAAATCCCTCCTGTAAAGGAATAGGAATCAGTAAATATGTAAAGCGGTTATCACACAGGGTGATAACATTTATGATGTGTCGATTGTATTGTGTGTAATATACAGGACAAATGAGTTTCATATGGGTAAGTGTTCATTGTCCACATGTACACCAGCAGTCAGGGAAGTTAAGAAAACTTCATGCTTCACAGTTCCCATCTTCCACCTGCACGTGAGACAGCTTGTATTGCTATCCTGATGAAATTTCCACTTTCTTCTTCACACTGGGTGCAAGGCTTGAAGCATTGCATTCAATGTTTGCCTTTAAACCAGCTCGGGTGTCTTTTGATCAGAAGAAAACTCCGTATCATTTCATGGAAAAAGATCTCAAACCTGCACTAGCTTTGATGTCACAAGTTTGTTCGTAGAGACAACAAAAGTAGAGAAAAGTCAGAATTGAAGTCCTTAACAAAAATCACACCCAACATTCTGACGTAGGAAAATCAGCACACACTTATTTGGCATATCTAGTTCTACAAATTCTCTATCCTACAACATCTAGCAGCACTAACTTGAATCATGTAATTGCATTTCATGTGAAACAGTTAATTCTTTTTATTGCAAACAACAATTATGTATGATATAAAATTTGAAATTTACCTGGCCCAGGCTTCTGACCCCAGCAGGGACCAGAGCAAATACTTAAGAGGAAATGAAAGAATTCTGCTGTTGATAAAAACCCCATGCCTATGGGCCACCAACTTAAAGGAAAGATACACAACATAAGAAATTGCCAACATCCATAACTCATATTTGTCACATTCTCTTATCCACTCAAAAGCAAATTATCGGTATGTCTTACTCCTACTCAATTGTTATAAATAAGGGGTAGATGCAAGTCACCTTATGTTGTATATTGAAGTTCATTTACTGAACTGTCCTGTTTTCATTTCTCTACATTCAAAGACTCTACATACAAAAGTCTGGTGGCCTACTGTAGCTGTGAATTGAATTCTACAGATGTGTAGAAATCTGTGTGACTTCCTTCAATGAGATTAAATCAGTAAATATGATTACGTAAGTGGGATGGTGTATGTAGATCAGCATATGATGTAATTCCTACTTTTTTCTAATTATTTGGGACTATACACCATTGTGTAACTAACACAGTTAAAACATCATTTCCCGATAAAAGAAGGATGTTGATATTATGTATATCTTTAAAAATTAAATGACTTCTGTTCTATGCAGGAACTCTAGATGAAGAGAAATTGTAGAATCACAAAGAGATGAAATCCGGGGAGATAAATGATTTGATATATATGGTAATTAGGTGACATTGTGATAAGAACCTTAGAAATATGATAGACAGACTTTGAAATACACTGTTTCACTGATATTGTTTCTGCATACATACTCATTCTTTCCTCTTCAGAACAATATTCAGCTGCTAATCTCTTTATACATGTACTTGTTCTTTGCCCTTTTGGTCTCATTCAGAGCCATATGAATCACTCCCCTTCCAGTTCACATAGCATTCTATGAACATTGCTGATGGTTCAGCTAGCACACAAATCACAGGCAATAAATATGTAAATTGTTCATTTTCATGTAAACACAAAGCCTTCAATAGACTTTTCATGCACAAAGAGAGTTGCTGGAAGTCGGGCACCTTCTAAGAAATGAAGCATGACTGGGAGAAGTTTACCCTGGTTGTTGATAAAATCAATATAAATCATTAAATACTTTGCTGCCACTTGCAGATGCTAGTATAAAAAAAAATTATAGGATTTATGGAAAAGACAATCTTGTTTTGTCTTGGGAAAAAAATTACACTTTAATATTCATGTAGTAAACTTTTGTTGAAAATAATATGTGCAGTTGTAGGCATTGAAATCTTAGCTTCAGGGAGCAAAGAAAGAAACTTAAAGAAAATAGTTAATTTGGGAGGTGCTGCACCAAAACAGCCTAAATACAAAAAATATCCATAAGCAAATTAAACATGATGATTTTACTTGACAGTTCCTGTGTTGCATTAAGACATTCATTTTTCTTCCTCGTCTGTCCTGCTTTAAGGCAACTGTGCAACCATTATGGATAAATTTGTCCCAAATTCACAAAAGTAATTGACTTTGCTATTGCTACAGAATATTACAGTGTAGAGGCCAGATATCTACTGAGTTAAAAGCATATTTCCTTCAAAACACTGCACTTAAAAAAATGCCCAAGTCCTGCACCTATCTTCACACCCACCGCCAAAAGAAAACTTACCAAAAAATCACAGATCAGTTCAGAGGGGGCTTGTCTACAGCTCGTTTTTTAGAGCTGAACTTTAAAATATATACCATTTTCTGTTTCATTTTACAGCATGGCCAATTTATAGTCTAGTGTTGCTTTATATATTTTAATTGTCCTTTTTACAATCGCAATGTTCAATTTGAAATAGTTTCAGATTATATGCTTTCTATCTACTTCTCTTTAAAGTACCTTGATTCTTAGATCTTTGGACATCTATCTTGGAGTATTAAATAACTACCAGATGCTCAGCAGTCAGCACTCCCACAGCCTTCCCTGCTGGCTGTGTCCCATTTTACCTGCCATGTCTCCGGACCCTGTCTGACACAGCCTGACTCAGGGTTATGTTAAACAGTTTTGCTGCTGCTGCTGTGCTGCCTTTCTTGCCCTGAGTTCTGTGTGCAGCACTGATTGCTACCATGCAGACCTGTTTTTGCCATGTTCATGCCTCAGTGATTTCACCTTCACAGCTTTCACTAATAAATGACGGTGCAACCATAATAATACAGTAGATAAAGCAACTGTTTCCTATCTCAAAGCATACAGTTGTCTTTCTCTCTTCATCTGAGATACTGTTTGACACAGTATTTGACAAATACCAATATAATTTGGCATGTCTGCTCAGTGCAAGTTGCCAGTGTGTTGAGCTCATACAGCAATTAGTTACTGTCACTGTATATATTCATTTAATAAGATAATGTCAGATTTTTGATGCTGGTTAGTAGTGGGTGTTTCAAACATGTTTTAAAGAAAGACTTTGTACTGGAAAAATATGTCAATAATCTTGTAAAGTGTGTCTTCCCTATCCCTTTCTGTTAGCAAAAAGCTTGCTCTCTAAAGAATGAGAATTTATATTTATGGTTGTTGAGTGTATGGTGTTGATACAATCAATATTCTTCAAGTCTTATTCCTGTAATTTATCTTTTAATTGGAAGTGTTTCTAGGGTCTGGCAATTTGGGAACTGACTTTAGAATTATTTGAAAGGATTAGCTTTAATTTAAAGTTTGGACTAAATTTCACAGAATGTTTCCTTTTACAGGTTAAGGTCTAATTTCTTCATCATTTTGCTTCCCTTTGATCTCATTTTCCTCTCTTACCTAAATGAAACCTTTGGGATTCTCTGAATCTCATTTTATATGGAAAGAAGGCAAGCAGTGACAGGATGAGAGGACAGAGTCTTAAGCTATACCAGAGAAGGTTTAAGTTGGACATTAGGAAGAATTTTTTCAGAGAAAGGGTGATTAGACATTGGATTGCTCAGGGAGCTGGTTGAGTCACTATCCCTGGAGGTCTTTAAAGAAAGGCTCTATGTGGCAGTGCCATGGTCTGGTTGGCATGGTGGTGTTTTGTCATAGGTTGGACTTGATGATCTCAGAGGTTTTCCAGCCTAATTGAGTCTGTGGTTCTGTGAAAATGTCATACATGATTGTTTTGTAAAACAGCTAAGTTGATTTTCTGTTATCTTTTAGACTGTCTACTAAATTGTTATACTATTTAATGTCTACCAAATCCTTCTGAATGTGTGGTTGTTTCTCTGACATATATTCTGCTCCTGTCTTTTGGTACCAGCCCTTCAACCTGTGCCATGAATCTGGAATGGTTCAATTCCCTCACTATCCAGAAAGGTTGAGGAGAGTCTCAGATCTGACTTTTGTACCTATAACCACAGATTTCAAATCCAGACTTAAACAAAACTATTAAAGTCAAAATGGGAGCAATGGGACCAGATTTTGCAATCAGATTCCAGATATTTCCGCAAAAAACAAACATAGGCCATGATTTCATTTAATAGAAACCTTTATGGAAATTGTAATACCTAACTATTAGAATAATTTTAAACTGTCATTTCAACATAATAAAGATAAGTAAATTCTTTTAAAATTGCTTGTAAAAAATATTCTCATCTTCCGACTTTTTCTGCTACTGTAAGTAATAAAGCCTTACATGAAAATTGAGTTTTATTGATTCTTGACAACTGATGCTCTCAGAAAATGGCTCAGAACATGGAGTTCACAGCAAAAGGAATGAAGAGATGTCAACAATTCATTGTTAACAAATATCTCATAGATATTCTTCCAGCTGTAAGTAGCAGGTATCAAATGTTCATAGCTGGCCCTATGGCAGAAAGCTGAAAATGTACTTCTGGCTCTCATACAGGCAACGGCACACATGGGCTGCTGATGTCTGGCTGCTGGTGTGGAGAGCCAGGGTCTGTGATGAAACCATGGTCCAGAGGATATCAGTTCTGACATATAGTAGGAGACAGAGAATGCTCAGGAGAGTCTTTGTGTAGCGTGTTCAGCACAGCCAGCTCTTGGTTAATTAGCTTCTCAAAAGACCTGGCTCTGGCTGTACTTGCCTTTTATTAATTGAGATGACCTCCAATTTATGTTTACTGACAGATTATATTCTGTTTGATTGATGACACTGAACACATTCTTTTGTTTCACACCTCTTTTTGTTAGATCTGGATGTATCAGCATTTTAGCAACTTGTTGCAACACCTAAATCCATGCCTTGTGGTGCAGAGAGAAATGACTATCCTATGCTGGTGAAGATGAATCCCAAAGAGATCATTCCTAAATGAATCCCAAGGAGGGTTTCATTCCCAGCTTGTCTGGAGGCACTGTGCAAAGACACGGAAAAGCCTCTGATAACTTGGTTTTTCAGGTGTTGAGAACCTGTAACGTCCATTGAAAGGCTGTCATTAATCCTTTTGAAACTGTTGCTTTTTTGGAAAAAAGGATTCTGAATTTATGCAGTCATGTTGGCTTGGAGACCTGTCTTGACAATCTCAGCATCTGCGGCAAGAGACTGTAAGACTCACGGAGGGTGAACATCAGAATAATATTTCTGAGCATTCAGGGAAGAAGTGGTTTGGAAGTAACCATGAATTTAGCAAGGCTAAATCATGTCTGAATGAACTGATTGCTTTCTATGATAAACGACTAGATTTAGGGGCAAGGAAAGACTAGAGGATATCACCTGTTTTTACCACAACCAGGCTTTTGATGCTTAGTTTCCGCAATATTTTAGCTGAGTTAGAATGCCACAGTGGCAATGGAAGTCCATCAGCTAGACAAAAAGCTGACTGGATGGCTGGTCTCGAGGAGTCTCGGCAAAGGGGTTGTATGCTGCCTAGAGCCTGGTAAGACACGGTGTCCATACCACAACATGTCTTGTTTAACATCTTCCCTGATGGCCAGGGCGAGGGGAAGGAACACTTTCTTCTCATGCTGGCTCGTGACACCGAACCAGGAAAACTGGTCACTACTGGAGAGCAGGGCTGCCGTCCAGAGGAACTGGGTCATGCTGCTGGAATGGGCCTTGTGCAGTTCAGCATGGAGAAATGCCAAGCCCTGCTTTCTGGGAAATCAGAGCCTCAGGCAGCACAGCAGTCTAGACACGGCCTGCCTGGGCAGCAGCTCTGCAAAAAAGGCCCTGTGACCCTGGGGGACAGTGAGCACACCCTGGAGCTGACAGGAGCCACCCTGGGGCTGGCAGTATTTGGCACTGCAGGCACAGGAACTGCTGAAAACCACAGTTGTTCTCTGATTAGTAGCAGTTTATTTGCATTGGAAAAAATAGCAGTAATTTTCTTATGCTTACTTAAATGTATATTTATCTTGTCTGTGACTCCTCGTCTCAACTGGGAAGAACAAAAAGTGTATTTTTCTCTTCTAAACAGGGAAGCAAAACAGTCGTATTTTCCATAACTGCATATTTATGAAAGACAAGGAAAGCCTTTCCAGCTACGGCTTTGGAAAGGAGATTATCCAAACAGCAGGCTGAGACCAGAGTCAGGAGGCTGGTGAGGTTCCACTGGGAGGAAGCAGCAGCATCAGTTAAAGAAAGTTGGAAGGAGAAGAGCCTGAATGCTGGAATTGCTGTACATTTGGATAAAAGGGAAATAAAAAGTGATGCAGGTGAGATGACAGATAACAAGAGGTATTTCAGCTGGATCTAAAAGCATGTAATTGGCTTCTGACAGAGGGAAAAAGTAAAAGGTTCCTCTTGCCCTCCCCCAGATGCTGGCTTTGCCCTCATTTAGACTGACCATTAGTAATAGCATTTTGTGCAATTTGTTTACGTTTATTAAAGAAGGAGTTCTCTTAGTAGCTACAAGCCTATTTCGTAACCTTATAATCCTGTGTAGTTGGTGTCTGTAGTGTAGATTCAGTATGTCTGTAAATCTAATTTGTGAGCTTTAATGCTATAATAAGCTATATAGACCAAGAGCATAGACTGAATACAATTTGAAACAAAGCATGAATATTTGAATGCAGAAGTCAGACCTAGCTTTGAAAAATGCCCAAAGCTTGTAGGGGTGAATGAAATTCCATTTCTTGCAGATCTGTAAATACTGAGGAGTGTTTATTTAAGCAAGGGACTTACTTGGCTTGTTTCTACCTTATTCTCATGTATTAGCATGCACTGAAGTCAGGTACAAGCTCTGTGCAGACTGTAGTCTTGAATCATAGTCATCTGCCTTTCCTGGTTAATGAGTATCTACATACGATTCAAGAAATTGAGATATTTAATTTTGGGAACCATCTAATTTCACTTAACTTATTGGAATATAAATTGTCAAAGATTACACAGATTTTCTTTATAAGACATGGTTGCCTAGTAAAAGGTATTCTCTCTCTGGGGACTTTGTCTGGGTTAGAACAGAGATGTGAGTGTTGCCAGAATGCAATTTAGGTGTCTGGACATTGGCAAACACGCTGTCAAGGCACAGCTAGCTGACAGTCCGGAAAGCATGGAGGTAGTGCAATATTTTCCACAGTAGCCAGATTTTGCTTCCAGAGTAACAAGTTTAAATTGACTCCTACAATTTCATATTTAATGGAGATTTGCTATTTTAGGTGCAATTATTTTGGAAGGAGAATAGAAGATAGTAAAAATAAAACTGAGTGCAACTTTTCTGTTTCAGTAATTGCATTTTGAAATTAATAGATATAAAGAAAAACTTCTGAGTCTGACTAAGGGACAAACTCTACCTGGAATATACTGGAAGAAATAAAAGGAGAAATTTAAAGAAATGAAATTTCTAAATATGTGAAGTTTCCAAACCAGCTTCATCACAAGACTGTGAATCTGCATACCTTGAGCTTGTACTGACAAGGAAGGCTGCATTTGCCTCTGTTTTACTAAAAGTAAGCTAAAGCAATTTTGATTAACAAAGGCTGTGAAGTGTCACAGAGTTAATGGCATCCTGAGAGGCAGGGCATATCAGTTAGATTTAACTCCTCTGTGGAAAGTAGTTCATAAATAAAATCTCAAGATCTCCTGACAAAACATTTTCTAAGAAATGTAAAATTATAGGTGTATGCTTGACAGTAAAATTTATACTAGAAGCAGTAAAAAGAACTTTATTAACATAAACAAGTCAAGTATCCTAATCCCTTTCAGAACTCCTATGCTTCTCTATAAGATGAACTCTGGAAAAGAGAGTTATCTTGAATATAATTTAGTCTTGGAAGAGACCCTTGATAGCATCTTTTCGAACAATACTTTCTCTCAAAAGACATTAAAAGGGTTTGTGCCACTTCTCATGGAATGCAATTATTGCAAAGGCTGAATTTCATTGTAGTTTCGTAGGGAAAAGACAGTGGAAATATGTACAGAAAGAGTTAATTTTTTTAGGCTAACGAAGATTCTCAATTATTTATCACATTTCATGAAATTTGAAGGGCATTAAATGAAGGCAGCAGTACTGGCTCCTGTGTCAGGTTACTGTCTGACACCCAAATAACAGAGAGAGACCACTTCTTCATGTCTTTGCCACCACACATTGTATGCCTGGTGAAAGCTGTCAATAATTGCTGGGGTTTTTTTTTTCCTTCCTGAATGCTCATAGCCTACTTCAAACAGTCCTGGTAGTACAGAATCAATACCTTAGCGCCAGTAGCCACGGCAAAACTGTTATCATTATTGTGTTTACCCTGGATCAGGTTACACTCTTTCCTCCCAAAGCCACTAAAAGTTCTAACAAGCACACACAGCATCTCCTTGGCAAATTCTTTCTGCCTTCTACGAGTATCAAACCTATTTCAGCTTCTTCCCCTCCTAGGAGGATGCTATGGCTAAGAAATATATCGAGAGAAGAGCAGGCAATGAGGGAAAATATTGCCTAGCCTTTAAATAAATGACATCAGGACACTAATTCAAAACACCAGTGATATTGAATTGGCACCTGCTGAAACTGGGGGGAAAAAAAAGCCGGCAGGAGAAATGGACCATGAAAAACTTTGGGTTTACTACGATTGTAAACAATATACCCTTCCCAGGTTTCTCTTCTCAGACAAAGCAGGCCCACAAGCTTGTGTTCAGAATGTCAAAGACAGAACCATTAAAAGGTATGATTTTATATAGATGCATTTAGTCTACCCTTTAATTAATCAACTGAATGCATCATTTTTTACTTCAACTCATTCACCACTTCTGGCTTTGTTGTGTCATTAAATATGACATTTCCACATTTGGAAAAAAATGTCAAGCTGTAACACTGACTGCATTGTACCGCCTCTACTAAACAGAAATCGTGATTGACAGCTTGAGTCTCAGAAGGAATAATTTTCAGTAAATAGGAAATACATAGCTTTCATTATTTGCTTTAGAATAATTGGGAAAAAAAGTGAAACAATTTTTTCCATTTCTTTCTGCTTCATGTATTGCTAATCCCATCTCTATTTCTTGACATAGGCCTTTTTTTTTTTTTTCCCCAATGATTTTTTGGAATCCAGAAGCATAACATAGGTATCACAGTATGGTCACCACAGAAAAAAAGGTAGAACAACTAATTTACCATAGTTTGTCTCAAGTAGCAAACTGTCTGACTTACTAAAGTAAGTATTGTATTAATCACTTGTCTGTTCTTAGAGATTTATTAATACTATTACTTTTGAGTGCAGAGTCACTGGGCAGTTTAAGAGTATGATAGCTAAGAAATTTTAGAAAAGAAAAGAGTTCACTGCAGTCACTGTTTCTAGTTCACAGCCATTACAACTCTTGCTGTAAGACATTTATTTGTGACACATTTGGGGGTATTCTGTTTTGATTTGTTAATAAGCAGAAGAAAAAAAACCTCCGAGATAAATACCAGTAAAAATAATTGTTTATCTTGTTGATCAATATTTGAGCCTAGATTTTTCAGGTTCAGATAACTTCTTTTAGTTAATAAATTGCTGGTAAATTAGGGAGTAAGGTATTCTTCAGATTAGCACCTTTAAATGTGAGAGCTGCTCTTCCTTTGGTAATAATGAACAGCTAGAGTTATGGGTCAAGTTCACTGCTAGTGAAAAAGCTCCACAAAAGAGAATAATGCAAATGTAGAACTTTTTTGTTTAACAGTAGAATTCGAATAAAATTGGTTTAGATTGTCAAGTCCCTTAAGAAGAGATAGCCAATAATTGGCCGTTCACTAAAATTGTGATGGAAAGGTTTTTTCCTATCATTTTAAAATCCTGATTTCTGAAAACCATGGTCATATATATAAAACAGTTATAAAGAGTTGAATTTTAAAAAACAGTCATTAACTTTCGCCAATATGTGGAAGAGACTAAACATTTTTAAATTATATCTAACATTTTCAAAGAAAAAGCTGTTTTGATATAATAATAACATACATTGCTTAGAAAATTGAATTCGATATCAAGGACGGTTTTTTTCCCTTTCATTTTTACATCAGAAAACTGTCAAAAAGCAGTTTTTTCACAGGGAAGTTTCTATTTCGATGATTTGATGAGTTTTTTAAAATATGATTGCCTGGAAAATTCCTCGTCAGCTCCACAGCTGACACTGCAGCTAATGACTAAATTCTGTCACTTAGGCAAAGCTTCCCACTGTGATCCTTCGAGAGGAGCACAAGTTGCTCCACCAGGCAGCCATGCCTCAGTGAGGTGCTGGAGTGTGGAGTGATGGCCTAATCTCCTCCTTCTGCTCTTTGTGCCTTGGAGCTACCCAGAGCTGTAAGAAGTATCTATACCATAACCACATTTATGGGGACTTTTTCATCTATTTCAGAGTCCTGGCTATCACTGCTGAGCAGATCTAGTGACATATATTGGCACATGCTCCAAGGCTTCTTTGCAGTGTCACTGGAGAAACATAATAGTAGCAAGCCATAACAATTAACAGGCAGCCAAGATCCTGCACTTAGCAGTGTTTCTCCTATTTACAGTAATGCTGTTTTAGTTGTAGCTAAGCTCCACCAGGAGTTCATCTTGAGCATTAATTTATCCCTTTTTTTCATAGTCAATGTACCTTAGCACTTGCATTCCCTGTTTCTCGTCAATATTGTCAGTCATTAGGCAATACCTAAAGAAAAATAAATTGAATCATGCCCTTAATCTCAGTAGATAACTCCCATAAATATAAAAATGGAAGAAACTCGTATTTCTATTGCGATAGAAGGTAGGGAGTATTCAAGATATAACTTGTTCTGAAATTTACTAAGACAATTAACCAAATTTTACAGATTTACTGGGTTATCAGCCTCCTAAATTTGGGGGCAACTGCATTGAAAGACGCCAGTCTATGATTCTTTTCCATATGCTGTCTAATGAACAATCGATCTACCTGTGCATAGGGATGTCTGTGCTAGTGTACACTCAACTGTAGTAAATATAACGTTTATCATAGCATCACAGAGTAATTCCGGTGGCTGTAGGTATGAAGAAATCTATTCTGTTGAAAGAAGAAATTTTGAGTACAGTATAAATGGAATTCAGGAGGAAATGTATGTCACTGTAAACACCACTTTCAAGATTATGTATTGTGTGATCTC
>VWZT01009329.1:0-89873 GCA_013397055.1 Pachycephala philippinensis
CGCCCGCTTCCAGCCAATAGGCTTGCGAGGTCCGCGCTCCTCAGCCAATGAGAGGCGCTGAGGGCGGGACAATGCGCGCAGCCGTTGTAAACAACCCCGAGAGCGCGGCCTCGGGAGGGGGCGGAGTTACCGGCAGCACGGCAGCCAATGGGAGCCCTGCTCTGCCTCACCGAATCGGGGGAAAGGACCCCAAAATCAGCGAGTCCAAGGTGTGACCCCACACTGCCAAGTGACCCAAACCACGGCGCTCAGTGACACAGCCAGCCTTTCCTTGAACACCTCCAGGGACGGTGACTCCAACGCCTCCAATGAGCTGCCCATTCCAATGTCTAATCACCCCTTCATGTGAAGAAATCCCTTCTGATGTCCAACCTGAACCTCCCCTGGCACAGCTTGAGGTAATTTCCTCTCGTCCTGTCAGTGGTTCCCTGAGAGAAGAGGCCAAACCCCACCTGGCTCCTTTCAGGGAGTTGTAAAGAGTGATAAGGTCCCCCCTGAGCCTCCTTTTCTCCAGGCTGAGCACCCCCAGCTCCCTCAGTGGCTTCTCATCAGACTCGTGCTCCAGACCCTTCCCCAGCTCCGCTCCCTCCTCTGGACTCGCTCCAGCCCCTCAATGCCTTTCTTGAACTTCGGGGCCCAAAACTGGACACAGGACTCGACGTGTGGCCTCATCAGTGCTCAGTACAGAGGGACAATCACTGCCCTGCTCCTGCCGGCCACGCTATTCCTGCTCCAGGCCAGGATGTCATTGGCCTTGTCGGACCTCACCGCGCTGGGCCCGGCCCACAGAATTCCCTGACAACCCCGTTTCCGTGGGGCACCACGAGCGGCTCCCTGAGCCCAACGGCGGAAGAAGAAGGGAAGGTGGCGGCAGCGCTCCCGCTGGCCTGCGGGGGGTGCTGGCGGGACGCGGCTCCCGGCCATGTCCCGGCCATGTCCCGGCGGCTCCCGCCGTATCCCGGCGGTGTCCTGGCCTGTGCGGGCGGTCCGGGGCGGCTGGACCCGAGCCAGTGCCCCCCTCCGCTGTCCCCCGGCTCGGAGCCGGCCCGTTCTGCGGGGCCTGAGTGACCCGGGATAGGCCATGGCGCGGTGCCCGGCAGCAGCCGTCCCCTGGCATCGCCCCTGCTTTGTCTGCCTGGGGAAGTCTGTCACATCCTGGGAGTGTCCAAAACACGCGTGGATATGTCATCGGAGGACATGCTTTAATGGTGAGCACGGCGTGCTGGGTTAACAGGTGGACTGGGTGATCCTAAAGGTCTTTCCCAACCATAATGATTCTGTCATTCTACAGTCCAGGGGGTGGCACCATCGGCCTCACTATCCCTGCCCACTGCTAAATCAGTGTCAAAGGTTGGTTCTGTGTCACCACAGGTGTTTGGGGCCCAGCCTTCCCTTGGGAAAAGCTTGTCCTTTAATCACAGCAGCAGGGACTATCTGTTTTGGACTGTAAAGCCCACAGGATGATTTGCCATTAGGCAGAGCTCAGGTGTTATCTCTTACACACTGCTGCAGGGTGTATGTCAGAGCCCTTGCCTCTGCAAGGCTTGGTTTGGTTAGTTGAACACCGTTCCACCTTCCACTAAAAGCTCTTCCAAATAAAAACTGAGGTACCTTATTTTACCCATCACCTTGTGCTCAGTAACCTTATAATTTTTAACTGGAGTAATACTGAGACTTGATTCAACTTGCTCTAAAAGATGGTGGAGTATCACCTGGATCCAATTATGTCCACACTATGTAAAAAGCAATGTAGCACTGAGAAACCCAAATTAACTTGCCCTGTGACCACCATCTGCCCCAGGTGCCCCATAGAACCCCCACCTTATTGCAGGCCAGATGGATCATCCTGTTGGGCTGAACTCAGCAAGGGAAACACACCACCCATCCATCCCCTACTATTTATCTGCTGTCCTGTACAGGCAGAACAAAATAATTCTTCCTCCACTATTCCTCTTGCCTGCAGAGCGTGGACAGAGATCCCTGCCTCTTCCCCAGGACACATGGAGCCTTCTGCTGCTGCCTCCTCCTGGAGATGCTCAGGAGAAACTGAGATTTTCATAGGAAAAAGAAAAAAAAAAGAAGAAAAGGATGCTCTAAACCCCTGATGTGCAGCCACTCAGCTCAGGTAGGTGGCTGAACTTGTTTGTGGTACAGGACAAGTGATATTTCGGGGCAGAGTGCTGAGGAGACAACCAGAGGGGAGGAAAGGAGTGAGTTATGAGAGAAAAGACTGCCTATGTGGAAGTAACAACTTGTGCCACAGGGTAAAAAAAGAAAGGGTAGAAAGGAAAGAAGATGCACTGAATGAAGGGGGCTAGTTTTGGCCCCTTATTTCTTGGATGGGTAGTGTGGAGTGAACCTCCTCGGTCAGGGTAAGGTCTGTAAATCTTTCAGTTTGCTCTGAAATGATGAGTTATCTGAAGTAAATCTCCAGGCTCTCTCACTTCCTCAGTTAGATCTCAGAGAAAGGAGAAGGATTCTCTCTGTTGTGCTGCAACATGTCTAGGGGCTCTCAGCATCCTTGCATAACAGGGTCAAGAAAGTATTGCTAGGCACTAGTTCTCCTTTTCAACTCATGTGCTTCACTGCATTTAAAAAACAGTAAATAGACAGTAATATCTCACCATACATGGGGCCAAGTTTACTTCCTGCAAGGCTGAATTCACGGAACAATCTTCATTTCAGTGTGTTTTATATGTGATGGGCTTCAGGCTGCGTCCCTGGAGAAGGTGTATTTTAGTCAGAAAGTGGGCAAGGTCTCCATCCTGGCTTGTGTCATGTTTTGTCTGCCCTCTTCAGAGCTGGTTTTCCCCGAGCCAGCTCTCTCTGTAGACAGCCTGGATGCTGGATGGGCTGGGCACGGTTTCTCTTCAGACACAGCGTGGCTGTGCACTGGTCCAGGCTTCCTGTCTAGCTCATGCAGTCTGTCCGTGAACAGAAACCTTTCTGTGTCCAGATAACACTCGGGGGCTGTTCAGTCTCGCTGTGTGCAGCGCTTGATTCCAGAGCCAGGCCCGCTCTCCGCATCCAAATGACAGCCAGGGTGATTAAAGTCACTTGCCGGGGTGATTAAAGCCACTTGCCGCTGCCTTTGACAGAAGAGACTGACCTGTGAGTCAGCTCTGGCAAACGCTGAAGTACTCAGTGCTTTGAAGTGCCACTGCTTGGTGCCACATGAGACCCACCATGCAAATTGTTTCTAAAAATGTGGGTTAGATACTCTGCTGAGGAGATACCAGCCCTGCTGCTGCTGTTAGAAGTGGCACACAACATAGACCTTCGCTGAGCACACAGAGGTGTTGTATTGCTTATGCATAAGACATTTATTTGTTCTCACCCTCAAACTTCCTGAATTACCTTGGCAGGGAATTTAGCTTGTGACTCTTTCCTCAGTGTATTTTTTAGAAGATAGGTAAAGTTATTATAATGCTGGCCTGGTGTTCAGCCAAAAGTCCTTTTGTTTTTTTAACAGCCACCACACAGGCAGTGGCAAGGCAAGCTTCCTCTGTGCATAACCTGTTAGGGACCAGAAATGTTGTTCCATTTTCAGCCAGAAAATCTTGTTCAGCCAGAGCTTGGGCTGCATGCTGAGGAAGCTGCTGGTGAGGGCCACTGCTTGTGATGCTGCTTTCTAGGACAGTGAGAGATGGGCAGTAGGACTGGCCTGAGAACAGTGTAATCAAAACCAGCACATTTACTCAGAATTGTGTCAGCACCCACGTTCTGACTGGTTTTGTTGGTTTATATTAAGCTTAGTGTACTAAAACCAGTAACTATAAAGAAATTGTTCAGTGTGCAAGCAAGCTGTCAGTGGCTCCTGCTGGTAATATTTGTCCCACCACTACATGAATACAATGGGATGCAGCCATGCCTCTTATTCCCTGGCTCAGTTTGTTCTCTGAAGCCAAGCAGGTCAGCAGTGAAAGAAGAGCTCTCCAAAGACATTCAGGTGCTGCAAGAGATGACAGTAGTTATCTGAACACCACCCTCCAGCCCCTGGTGGGGCCGGGGTGATCCACCTCAGTGTGATCTCACTATTTTGAGGTGAAATGCTCCTTGTGCCATACAGCATTCTCCTAACTTTATTCTACTTAGGGTCAGACTTTTGCCCAGAGCCTGGCAATTACAAAGCCTTAATTAAGAAGCCTGATTAGTCTGAACCATGATGTTAGTGCTCAGGTGCCAGCTGACAGTCAGGAACACGTGCAATGATTCAATCTTTCAGTTAGTCTCTACCATCTACTTTTTTATGTGGCCACCACGAAAAACACACAAACAATTCAAATTCAGCTTAGTGAGAGCCACTTTACAGCCATGTCCTTTCACTGAATCCCCTTTGGTAATGGGACTTTCCCACTAACATCAGCTCCCAAGGGTGCAGAGGGCTTGGCACGCCGGTGCCTGTGTCCGTGTGGGTGTTGGCACATGTGTGTGAGAGTGTGTTTGTGTGTTTGTGCTCTCAGAGTGACCTTGCTGCAGCTGCAGGACCCCAGCAAAAAAATGTCAATGGTACAAAGTGTTCCAGCTGAGTTCATTTCCTGCTGATAAGTCCCTGAAGAGGAGGCTGAGGCTCAGCATCCACAGCGTTGGGTTAGTGCTGAGGGGCACGGGCAGACACCTCGGAGCACACTTAGCAGAATGGTGGGTTCAAAAAGTGAGTTTCCCCTAGAAAAACGCTGCTCACGTTCGCTTCCTGTCGGGCTGCCAGTGTCAGACCTGATGTATAAAGCCAACCCAAAGCAGGATGTTGGCTTTTAGAGTTGATTGATCTTTGAAATGCAAATGTTGTTTTTTCGGTGGTTACCTTATCCCCCCCCCCCCTTTTTTTTTCAGTCGAGAATTGAGTTGCTTAAGTGGGAACAGGAAGGGTTGAGACCCCGTTTTCAGGAGGGCAAAAGCCCAATATAGTAACAGCTGCTGGTTAGTGGTGTGAATTCTGGGAAATGACGTGCATAACAGCAGCCAAGGCCAGGCAGAGAGGTGGACAGAACAACCTCAGATACTGGCACTGACAGGTGAGCTGTACTAAAACCCTCAACAAATGTCTTAACAAAGCACAGAATTGCAATCTGTCTAGCAGGAACCCACAGCTCCCTCCGCCCTTTGCTCACCCACCACCCTGACAAACATACCTTCCCAGATTTGGCAGCTAGGCAGACACACCCAAATGAGATAACTGCACGGACACAAATGCCACAAAGCTTCAGATGCCCTCCACAGCTCTTTTAAGTAACTGCTTTTTGAATAAAGCATAGCCATGTCTCTGCACCTCCTTTCTGTGGCTCACTCTACACACCCTGTGGACATTCCGTTGTCCATCCTTTGTAGCCAAAATCCAAGAGGCCAGCAAATGTTGCCCACAGTGTTTCTGAGCATGGCAGAACCTCCTACGCCACCTGTTTTGCAGGAATGCCAGGATGAAGGAGTTCCTTCCACCTCTCCCCCACATGCTGCCTGTAGTAGGAGTGCCAGTCATTTCTTCTGCAGCCAACTTGCTGTGTTGGCCTCACATGTCTTGAGAAGAATCAGACAGGAAGCTGCAAAATCCAGGGGGC
Organism: Pachycephala philippinensis; assembly: GCA_013397055.1. Taxonomy (NCBI): domain Eukaryota; kingdom Metazoa; phylum Chordata; class Aves; order Passeriformes; genus Pachycephala; species Pachycephala philippinensis. Next base: position 5,556 of record VWZT01009329.1, read on the forward strand.
CACAATTGCAGCATTTTCTCAGTCAAATGAAATTTTTCCCCAGAGCCTGTTTTAATGGCGCTAGTGATGACTATATTTTTTTTCCTCCGGAGCAGAACAGATGTGGAACTTTTTTTGGCTATAAGAACAAGTTAGTCTCATAGACACTGCTACATCCCAGGTTTGTAAGCACAGATATACAGAGGGATGCAGAGAGTCATACTTGAAGATACCTCAAATACTTGAGTGTACATATCATGTAAAACACCCATTTTCTCAGTATAACTTCCCTTAATAAGGTTTGTTATGACGTTCTTGCAGTTAAAGCATGTGGGTTGTTTGTTTAGATTTTCTAGTGGTTTTCAGTCCAGAAATGAGAAAGAAGAGAACAAATTCACACCTCATGTCTTCCTGTCTGGAGAAAAACATACACCATACACCTTCCTTCAGGAAGGAAGATTTAGCATGGAAAAGTGTCAAAAGTACAGACAAAATGGCAAAAGTACTCTGAGTACTGTGTACCATGCCCAGAGCAATGGCAAGTGGGAATCCAACTGATAGAAAAGATTTGTTTTGTGGCAAGATACTTGGAGGCAGGAATAAATGGAGTGAAGAATTGTGGTGGGGCAGCTGCAACTGCTTTTGCTTTATTAGTGTGGGTGAAGTGATACTGCCTCTGCCTAGCAGTTTCCTTTTCTGTACACCTAAGCAAACAGTTTCCTCTGCACAGCAGAACCCCTGAAAGCAGAAAGAAAATACTGAAACAGACCCTGAGCAGCAGGAAACAGTGACGGGAGGTGTGACTTTGACGGTGTGTTTCACGGCAGATACCTTGAAAACAACACTTGTGACCCGTGTCCAGTGAAACCCCTGAGCCTGAAATCCTCCTTCTGTCCCCACAGCAGGCAAAGCATGGACAGTGAAAGAATCCTGCCCTCCCTGCCTCAACCCTACTTCTCAGTTCAGTTTCTATTCTGTCTCCTAATGTACCATTGTCAGGACTTGAAGAAATCAATAGGATTTCCAAACAAGTAGTAGTTTCATTTTCATATTTCTTTTAGATTTTATTTTATCTACAGTAGCAGCATCTTCTGGTTGCTTACAGCAGAGGGGTTACATCTAATCTAGTGTTTCAACAACAGAAGATTAATTAGTCCTCTTGCCCAATCTCCAGATTGCAGCAACTCAGCCTATCATTCTTTTGGCTAAGGACAGAGTGACTGTTGTATATTGAATCTGGGAGATGACGAGATCATGATTTAAATCTGCAAATTCCACAGGAGTCCTGCAGCATGCAGGACAGCAACAGTTAACTACATTGGAAGAACAGTGAGCTGGGATATCACGATGCTCACGTTTAAATCCCTGCTGGAGTGTTTTCAGCCACAGCCAGCAGGGACTTGTGAAACACTGCAAAGGAGAAGCATGCATCCCTTCTAGAAAATACGCTTTAACTCTCTTCTGCCCCCAAGGTATCATGCCAAAATGACCATATGACATTGTGTCACTTTGCAGCTGCACTCAAGGCGAGGAAGCCAGCAGAAAACAAAGGGAGCGTTTCCAAATTCCTCTGCACCACCCTGCTCTCGAGAGGTGGGGACTGAAATTCTTTGAGAAGGAGCATATGCAAACAGTTGCTAAAAGAGATGTCCGGTTTACAACACCGTGATCAGAATGGAAAGGGAAACTGCAGCAAACCATTCCGGAGGCTTGTTTTACCCCATCTAATTTTTCTACCACCACGGGAGCATCTCGCTTCCAGTGCACAGGTCTGTCCGTCCCTGCAAAGGGAGAGGAGAACAACCTGCACCTTCTGAGCTGGTGGTGTGAGACACAAATTCAGGGTGGAAAGAGCTGGTCGTGCTTTACAGCTGGGCAGGGACAACCCTGCATAGGGACTCCCTGCTAGTGCCCGCAATTAAGCCCTGTCTTCTCTCTGGGGGATCACCCAGGAGACCTTCCTGGGTCCCAGCCGGGCACCACGACAACGCCTTAAATTCTGTTCGACCCCAATAATCACCCTCGCTGTCCTCCTATTCTGCCTCTCTAAAGAGAGTGAAATTACTGAAAAGAAGGAAGAGAAAGGAAAGCTGCAGTTAGAAGGAAAGGGATTCTCTCCTCACAAATAAACAAGCAAGAGACCCTGCGGATTTGGAGAGGGAAGTGCGGACAGCGATCGAAGAGATTCAGAGATCGAAGCAGAGATACCAGGGCAGGAACTGCAAGCAGTGGAGAGAAATTGAGACAAAACGGAGAGGTGGGAGGGGAAGATAAGGTGCTAGAAAATGGGAAGGGGGAGAGAGAAAAGAGGAGAGGAAATGCACATGCGGTGTCCCCAAGTTTGGGCGGGGAGGCAGAGCTTGTTGTCTCACGAGCCCGGCACTCCGGGAAGGACATTATCTGTTTAGATTTGTGTCTAAATTTAAACCCTGATTGCCTTGCCTCCCCCTCCTCTCCCCTCCCTCCCTCCCTTCCTCTCACCCACCCGCCCTTCTTCCTTGTTCGTAGTGCAGGGCCACTCGCCGGGCTCCGTCAGTGCAGCCCGGGCAGGAGCCGGGACCTTCCACCCCTCCCCGGCGGCACGGCTCTGCTCTGGCTCGGCTCAAGTTTTCCCACAGATAACAGGGAAAGGGGTGGGGAAGGAAGATTGCCCCGAGGACACCTCTCTCTTGCAGGACATGGAGGTAAAGAAAACTTTTTATTTCCACTAGCTTGTGACTGGCTCCGCGATTTGCTTTAGCTCCACCTTGCAGAGCAATTTCTCCCTGAAGGCAGCTTCAGAATGTCTCTGTGCTGGGGTTCAGACAAAGGTGTCCTTCCCCCCACCCCAACCCCTGTCATGCACCTCAGACTCTTTTGCAGGTTTTAGTCCAGATTTGGAAAGTAGGGGGGTGGTTTGGGACGAAATTACCTCTGTGAAAGGAGAACGAGGAAGAGCTGCCGTTTACTTATTAGTCTCCGAGGTGTGATTAGAGAGCTAGATTTTAAAAGGTATCATTCTGGAGGGAAGTTTTAAGAAGTCAGTACAAATGGGGGCACAAGAGAACAAACCTACCAGGACTGCCAGGCTCCTTGGGGTTGGTTCCTTCCCAACCCGTGCGGCAGGAGTTGCCATTCCCACCCTCAGCTGTGTATAGTCCCCGTCCCACGTGCATTGGAAAGTCTTACTTTGGTTATCAGTAGAGCATTTTGGGTCAGGGAAGGAGACCCGAGAACCTGCGCTTGAGCGAGGTGGATGAGTAGCACACCCCCAGAGGGTTTTCTGTCCCTTTTTCTCCGTGTGCCCTGTGCTTCAGGAGAGTTGGATCTCACGTCTCAGGGTGGGCACGCAGCTGGTGGACAGGAGTCTGGCTTGCCTGGTGTTTATGTTCAAGCCTTCTCCTGTGTAACACCCTCTTGGGCAAGGCAGTTCAACTCACCCTGCCTCCTGTCCCATTCATTCAAAATGGGAATGATGGTGCATGCTTTGGTCGTGTCAGGCTGGGTTTGCAAGCTTTTCAAACAGTTTTTTAAAGCGGCAAGGGAAAAAAAATATTTATTTTTAGGAGGGGCACAGGAAATAGAAAGGTGATTACAACATTGGCAAAACCTCAAATTATGAAAGAGGACATTTGGTATTTCTCTCTGCTAAACAGAGACCTTACTAAACACTTTATGTTATCTTCCCAGATAAGGCTTTTTCTGCGTGGATGCAGCCCCAGCACCAGGGGACACGCAACAGAGCCAGGGAACAGTGTGCTTGAAGCACCACTTCAGTTGTTCTTTGAAGATTTCCAGTGCATAACTCAGCTGGGCAGCTGTGATAACACCCAGGTGCTAACATCACCATCCTTGTTATCTGTGCTGACCTGCCCCACAGGCAAGGGTTAAAGATTTGGCCTGTTCAGGTGTGTTAGTTACAAAAAATGTCCTCAACCAAATTATCTAAATAGATTTTGGGGTGGGGAAGGATCAAGCAGCGGTGAAACCAACTCAGCACAGGCTTCTTACCTGACATGATAAATGTTTGGCTTTACAAGGGTTTTCAGGTTTGGCAGAGCCTGGTTCAATCACTTGTTTTATTCTTTTTCACTGTAGTGTCCTGTGATGTTTCAGAGGAGAGGGAGAATTGAGCTCCTAATTTGTCATAACTTAGGGCTGAAGGAGGAATTTTGGGGCACTGAGGGCACTCTCCCTCACCCCCTCTCCTCTCCACACACAGAGGACTGCACCCCTTGAGTATTTGCTGTTGTCTGTGTTGGAGTAGAAAGGAGCACACCTGCCATTTCCTTTTTGGAGACACATGTGACACATATGGAAGGTCTGGTGGCCAGGAAGCTTCTCTGAAGTATCTGACCTAAGATTTCCCTGCTCTTGATTCCCTTTTCCTCTATTTCCCACCTTTTCCCTTTGTTACCTGTTTTATTTTTGGTCATCTGTAGATTGCTGAATCCATTCTTATTTTAAAAAAATCGCAATTTCCAAGGTATTTTATAAGTAGTGTGCTTGGTCCTGCCCCAAGGCTCCAAAGAAGTGTTTAATATCCCAAAGGTAAGAAGATATTAGACCAAAAGAGAGCCAAGAGCAAGAACTTGAGTTCCCACCTGATTCTCTGCTCTGTTTGTTCCTGAGGCCTTTTCACAGGCAGGACACAGAGGCTCACCACAGTCTTTTGCTTTAAAACCAGATTTAATGATCCTGTGCAGCAGGAACAAGAGGAGTCCTGTCATTTCCCAGTTTGCTTCATCAGTGGCAGGCAGAGCTGCTCCCTGCTTTCCTGCTGGCAGAACTGGCAAGCTCTTTGCTCTAATGGGACACATGAGGATTACCAGCATTAGGAGGAAAAGGGCAGAGGGCTGACCTAGCCAGCTGATTTCCATCACGTCTCTGGCAGGAAGACCCTAGTTCTGAAAAACCACAGAAGCAAGATAGTTGGCATCTCTCTCTTAGAGTGGTTTTAGTGTGGGTTTGCTGCTCCTTAGGGGCTAGTACCTATGGTTTTAGCCTTTCTGCTGTCAGGAATGTGCCACATTGAAAGCAGCAACTGAAACTATTTAAGATCCTAAAGAGGGAGAAAAAGGCAGCAAAACCCCATCCTTGCAATCACGTAATTTTGTGAGTCTGTTGATCTTCAGTGTTTTGTTTTGTTGTTTGGGGTTTTTTTTGCAAAGGCCCATCTTCTTGATGCAAAATAGATGTGAGAATCAGTTTTCTTTCCAGTATATGGTAGATGAACTTGAAATCATGATGTTTATACCACAGATTGTTAACATGAGTTCATATCAAAAGTGTGTAAAACTGCACTGATGAGAGCTAAGCCCCTTGTAAAAAAACAACCACTAAACATTCTTTGCACTCATGGTTCAAAAAGGATCAGAAATTTTTGTGTTGGTTTGTTAGTTTACATCTTCAGATTTGGTCCAAGCTGTCCAATTCCCGTGGCTTGTGGGTTCCCAAACCTTGGTGCAGATGTTATGAGTTAAGGCATCTGCTGAAAGTGCTTGTGGCTTTCTGCAGCCCATACTCCACAGCAGTCATGGCATTCCTCTCTGTAGGGGCTTGGGAGCATGGAGGCACTTGAACTTTACTGGCACAGCAAAGGGAAGCAATCCAAGACTGAGTTTGACTTGAGTGGCTCCCCATGGTGTGGTGGGTTCCTAAAGCTGCAGACGTGCAGCAGCCAGGTGTATTTTGGGAAGGCTCCCCTCTTCTTTGTGCCTGCCAACAGATGTCATTTAATTCTGTGACACCTCCATTTTCTGCAACTAGTCCTGCTAGATCTTCATTTTCCCTGTTGGTGCACTGACTTAGCAAAGGGAAAGCTTTTCCAGGGCTGAAGGCAGTTCTTTGCTCTCTTCACCCTTCTGGGCAACCTCCTGGGCATGGCTCCAGGCCCTGTGCTGTGCCTCACCACAGTGTCCTCACCTTGGAATCTGGGGAGTGATGGTGTCATTGCTTTTTTCAGCAAAGCCCCCGCTCCTGTGTCAGGTGGGGACACCACAAAGTGGCCAAACTACAGGGCAGCGTGCTTTCAGAACAGGCACTCACCCTGTCCTTAGGAAAACTGCACTGAGGAAACGTGACCTGTCACCCAAGGGGACTGAAGTGGAGGGCATGGAGGAGTGGGTACTGTGCAGGTGAGGGGGCTGAAATCTGTGACCATCCTGGTCCTCAGAGCAGCAGGACAGGAGGTGAGCTGGGCTGAGAGAGGTCTCTGCCCACCCTCACAGCTGTGGAGCTGAGATTAAGCACAAGCATTACGCCATGGTTAGCTCTGCCAGGAAGCAATATCCCTTTCTCAGGAAGTGCTGGGGATTGGCTTTCGTTCTAAAAGTTAAAATGTTCCTTTTCCACTCTTCTTTTTTTCTATTTGCTTAACAGAACAGTTTAACCTCAAATACACTTGTTTTCAGTGTTTCCTCCCAAACCCATCGAAATGACACATTCACGCAGTGTGTCTGTGTAGATGAAGGGAAGAGTATTCAAATTTACTGGGACAGGTACTATATGACCCCATTTTACTCCTCAGGTCTGGGCAGATTTGGGACCTGCTTGACAGTAAATAGCATGTCTGCTGCAAAGAGTTCTGGAAAGGATCAGGTTTGCCAGACATCCACATCCCAGTGACTGGAGGCCTCCCTCTTGAAGGACAAAAACCAGCGAAACCAAACCCTATCAAAGGGCTGTGCTGCAGCCCTTTATTCCACCTAGCAGAGACCCCAGAGTAAATGGAATTAAGGCTTTTCCTGTGTCACCAGAGAGGGAGAATTCTTCTGAACCTCTCCTCCCTCCCCAGTTTGGTTCTCTGAGTGTCCCAAGCCATGGTGATAGCATTTTGGAAACGCCTCCTGTGCTGTGCTCCCCAGTCTGATTGGCAGGATGCTTTGCAGTGGAGCAGCATATCATGCATACCTTCTCATGCATTCCCAGGAGCTGCTTATCTGAAGAACAGGGGAAAACATCAGCACTGCTTTATCAATAGATGCTGCTTGGAAACTTGCTGGCTTTTATCATGGAAATGAACCAGCCCACACAAACCGGGGTTGATTTTCCATTCTGTTTACTCTTTGGTCTGTTAACAGAGGTGTTTTAGAGAGGTGGATGCTCCTTTTCCTAAAACACCCAACTCCACAGCCTGAATTTGGGATCTGAGCTGGGAGCTGAAGCCAGCAGCAAGGAGACCTGTTTGGAGGACCTTGCCTTGGTGCCTTGCAGACAGGGATATGCCTTGAGCAGTTTGCAGGACAGCAGGCATAAGATGAATCTGGTCTAGGGACAGCAGAGCAGTAAGGAGAAGTTGTTATTACACATTCACTGCAGAGTTGCTTCACACCTGGTTGTTTACAGATTAAGTCACACTTCATCCAGGTCACAATGTATCCAGCTATGCAGTCTCATGCCAGAAATGCTTTTACATCAAATCTGAGTCATATCTTTATATCTTATCACCAGTATCTGGGTCCGGGTAATGTAGTGGTAAGGATGAGCCTTATCTGCCCCATTAGTGCCAAATGAAGTTTTCACTCTTTGGAAAGACAAAAAAGACACTGGACCAAATTTCTTGTCAGATACAAGCACATTGCTTGCTAAAGGTGTTTCTGGAAGTCTTTTCCAAGCAAAGACCCGGACCTCACTTGCCAGATTGACAGCAGATTTAGGTGCATGGCTTTTTCCTTGTTATTCATCACCAGATTTTAAAAGAGCTCAAAAGCTGTAGAACAGGCAGCAAAGTTGTAAGCTGGTTTTGTTGCATATGCAAATACACCTGTTCACCCTTTCTAATGAGATGCACACAGGGTTTTGGTCAGTGTGAACGACTGAAGATACTGATTTACCACTGCCAGCTTCAACAAAGCCACTGTTCATCCCAGGCTTCTCAAATGCACAGAGAATTAGTGTGTGTGGTTTGGAAAGCCTGGATATCTAAAGGGTGCAGACTTCTTGTGCACAGAAGGGCACAAAAATGCAAAGGAGAGGGAATTCTGGCTCAGAAGATTGGAGTTAACAAGTCAGTGTGGCTTTGCAGGGAGACTGAGGACGGTAGTGTAAAACTCTTAGCACAGAGGAAACAATTTTTTAGTGCACTGGAAAAGCAGTGTGCCTGGGAATAATGGGATCCAGTTAAAGGAAAGATTTATATCTCACCAAATAGCAGGAGAGATTTCTAACAGTGAAGTCTGGCAGGGTTTGGAATAGCGTAGTGGAAACCAAATGTAGTAGAAATCTTTTTCCCATGAATGATTCAAAAATAGACTGGACTGCACATTAGAAAGATAAGAAGCAATCTTCAGTTGTATTCAGGTTAGTGGTATTGATAGGGCCACCAGAGGGGCAGCACCATGCTGTTTCTGCAGTTCTTTACGTGTGGGCTGCTAGAAGCAGCTCGTGGCTATTCAGCATCAGGCCCCAAAAGTGTTTATGATTCCTCCCTGCTGCAGTACCTTGTTCAAGCCCAGCAAACTTCTGCCCCTGGGAAGCTCAGGTCAAAATAAATTGGCATGACATCTGCAAGAGTCTGGGAATGGTTATTTTATTGCCTGTGCAAAACACAAAACCAATTTTATTTTTAATCTTCCTTCCTGTTTTTAGAATGGGTTTCTTTATCCTCTAAAACTGTGTACTGCAACAGCAATCATGGCTTCCTCAAGTCAATCATCTTGAAATACCTTTCTGCTGAGTGCCATGTTCCCCTGATGTAAGTTCAGATGAAACATGCCCTGTTTTCATAGACACACACTTGAGCTGGTGTGCCAGGCTTCCCAGGAATTTCACCCCTTGGGCCTTGCAGTGAGGGCATGTTTAACTTGTGAAATGTGCACAGTCTAATTTGGCTTCCCTTTTAGTCTTTACAAAGTGCACGGAGTTGTCAGCGCTGTCCCTCCATGAGAACCCAGGGTTTCCATTCCCAGTTTGAAGGTGTTCGTTCCCAGTTTAGAGGCAGAGGGGCTCTCCATGCCAACAAACGTGGTTGTCCAGACAGCAGGTGCCTGTGAAGGGGACAGAGTGGAAGAAAAGAGATGGATTGCTGATACACTGGTTACTCCTGCGAAAAGGAAACAGTCTTAGCACTTTGTCTTTCATCTCCCAGCTCAATGCAAAGTTGTCTTTTCCACTCGTGTCAGGACTTCAATCTCATGTAATACATCGCCCTGTCATAGTCAACTAACAGACTCAAAAATCACTGGATCGTTCCAGCGGTTCCGGAGATCGAAAGTTGAATTTAATTTTTCTTCTCAGCACCTGTGAATTCAGGGACGTGCTGGCCACAGCTTCCTAGTGCTGATTCACCCACTGAGCAAGTGTTGTGCAGGCACGGAGCCCACGCTTCCTGGACACCTGGTTCCGGTGGCCCAGCTTTAACCTGGGGAAACTGTGCTTGAGGTTGAAGGAACTTTAGTCCCTCTCCTTGCCACAGAAAGAACATGTCAACGAGTTCCAATCAGCCAGCAGGTAAAAGAAATAGAGCACTGAAGTAGGGGTAGAGTTTTTCAAAGCTCTTACAAACATTGGGTTTCTCTGTTAGAGGATTTTGGGAGGGTTTTATGAGCAGTTTTACTCAGAAAAAGAGGTCACTATCGTCTTCAGATCAGCGAAAAATAATCTGTGTCGAAGGCCAAGCTGCAGATCAGGAGTTGCTTGTGTGCATTTTCCTTAGGGTATATTGAGGAGTTGTTTACCTATGGAAAAGACTAAATTTCTAATGCATCATTATGCCTGATCCAGACTGGGCTGAAAACTCAGGCATTTTCAAATGTAACAGCAAGTTACAGCTGCCTGGGTGCATTTTCCCAGTGTTTGGCCCAATTTTCAGGAGTCTCACAGACTGGAGACTCTGGATGAAGCCAAAGGGTGGGCAGCTGCTGGGAAAGCAGCTTTGCAGACCCAGATCCTCAGTGCCACTGGGGCACTGAGCCCTCCAGGGTCCAACCACCAAGACATCTCTGTGGGTATAGCTCAGCATTCACACCTCAAGCTGGCTGCCAGCAGAGTGCTTGCTATCACTTTCCTCCACTCCATATCTGTGTACCTTTTTAGACTAAATTCCTGGCTTAGATAAATATGAACCTCCGTCTCTGACCTGCCTGCATCCAGTGTAGACCTAATTTAATAGCAATGTGTTACAAAGATAGCACAGTCCTAACTGATGAGTCCTGGAAGCTGCTGCAGTTGGAAGCTCCGTGTAGGCTCATTTACCCTCCTGATTTTCTGTTCCCAGCATGATAAATTAAGAGGAGTTGAATCCCTGTGCTGCTACAACTAGGCTGTCTCAAATTGAGTTTAAATGGGGAGGTACCACACTCTATTGACAGTATTTATCAGAAGTGTTTTGAACTGTCCCTGTTTCTTGCATTCTCCATGCACCTTCTTTGACAGTTCAGTGACTTCAGTTTCTAATTTAACCTTCTGAATAGCTTCAGATTAGATAATTTATGCATTTTGTATATGCACTTGCTTAAAGTTCATCCTCTTTAACCACTCCATTAGGCCAAGAGTGATCCCTTCCTCATCGCACCTGAAGCATCTTGAGTCTGAGCCTCCTCATGTTAAAATTCATCTTTTTTTTCAGACTGCTAAAAGCAGGGCTTTTTCCTGACCCCATATGAGGCAAGCAAGGGAGAAGATCCATTAGGCTGAGACGTTTCCTGCTTTCCTGTTGCATTTGCTCAGCCCATTTCTTTCAGGGCAGCTCACCTGTCTGCAGGTGAGAGCACGGTGCAGCCTCCCATGGTGTCTGCAGCTACAGCAAGTCACTTAAAGGAACACTGTGGTTGAGATGGGATAAAATAATGGTTTATTTCGAGGCACAAGAGAAAACTTCTCATCTCAGAGGTCTGTATCATATTATAACCATGGTTTATGCATTTCATTCCCCACTGAAGTAGTACACATGCAAGTCCAGCCTTCCTGGCCATCTCTCCGCTCTATGTCTTAGTCTAGAATTCCTTGCTCACGTGAGATTGGCGCACTTGCCCCACAGGCTGCACTATTTCCTGTCTCCTGTGGGCAGCCAAGGAGGTTTTGCTGGTTGTTCCTCCATTAGCTCCCCCCTTACCCTTCTAGAGCAGCAAGAGCTCCCCAGAACAAGGCCTGGAAGTACACACAGAGAGGCACCGATTAATTTGGGGGAACTTGACAAGCTGTGTACAGTTCCCAGACCATTAAGAAAAACAGATGTCTGGGAGGGAAACACTGGGAAGCTGAGAAGGATCCTGAGGGAAGCCCTGGCCAGGAGCAGAGCTCTGTACAAGCAGCTGGTGGAGGCAGCTCACCAGAAAAGCAGCTACGCCTTGTGGTGGCCACCACTGCTCTTCATCAGAGCTGCCACCCACCCCTCCAGCCATGGAGCCTTTGGAAGCAGCCTTTGGAAGCCCCGAGGAGACATCCCAGAGCCTGCCTGGACAAGCTGCTGAAGACACACGGGAAGCAATGCTCTCCAGGCCAGCCAGACCAACATCTTGCTAACAGCTGTTGTCAGCTGTAGATCAGGACATCAGCATCACCCTGCCGGGGTACGGATCAGCCCTTGGCTCCGACGGAGCAATTCCGCATTGGGAGTGTCTGTGGATTCTTAAAACAGCACAACCTCATCAACTTATTTATTCAGTGGATAATTTCTGAGAAATAACCCATTCCTCCCCCTCCCTTTCATGCATATTATCTGCAATTTAGATATCTGCTGTAGCTCATGTCTGGTTGTATCACCAAGCTTTCAGACAGTATTTATTGCTAGAGGGCTCCCATCAGATGGAGAGAAGGAGTTCATGGCAGGACTGTGTATCCATATCCTGCCTGACATACCAGAAAATCCAGATGCCTTCCTGAACTAAGCTGAAAATAGATGTTCATCTAATTTAATTTTGGAGAAATGAAAAGTAGTGCTGCTTGAAAGAGAGTGGAGACTTTCAGTTATTTAAGGAAGTGGTGCATTAGCTCTCAGGTGACACTGAAGTCCTGCTGCCAACTTAATCACAGAATCATCTACATTGGAAAAGACCTGTAAGATCGTCAAGTCCAACCATTAACACAGCCCTGCCAAGCCCACCACTAAAACATATTCCTAAGTGCTACATCTACATGTCCTTTGGCATGGTGGCTCCACCAATTCCCTGGGAACCTGTTCCAGTGCTTGAACAACCCTTTCAGTGAAGAAATTTTTCCTAATATCCTATCTAAACCTCTCCTGGGGCAACTTGAGGCCATTTCCTCTTGTTATATTCCCACTGGCCTCCTTCATTGGGGCCTTCCTTAAGAGAGGAGCTGAGGGCTGTATTTGACAGGGCATTTCAGAGTGAGGGACTTTATTTTCAGCATCCCAATCTGAATTTTCATAACCTCAAATAATAGGAATGCTCAGTATATCTGCTGCAAGGTTCTGGCTTACTGATAGCACTCACATTTAAGAGTCACGAGCTATTTCCCCCAAAAGACTTAGAGATATGGTAAACTTGATGGAAAAATACCTCAGATATGTCCCTGGTGTTCACTTGGAGCAAGGGAAGAGCTGTGCAACATCAACACTGTTCTTCTAAGGCCAAATGAGCAAAAAAACCCAGCTTTTTTTTTTTTTTTTTTAACTGTTTGTTCTAGATAAATACAGCCAGTATTTTTAAAACAAATATATATACTCGAAGGAAATAGCAAGCCACTGAGTTTCCAGGACTTCATAAAGGGAAGAGGCATATTGGTCTAGTCCTCTAGTGTAGTCAGACTTAGTACTTGTAGAGATCTTTGTTAAATGAGTTGTTTTTTGTGTCTCAGTGCTTAAGGTTACTGATGGCTGAGCTCCAGTTTGCAGTGGACAGGGTAGTGCTGAGTTGAAGTTAGATGGTTTGAAATACATTTTCACCTACAGTAGCCACACAGTAAACTACCAGCTTTTCAATCTTTCTGTATTTCTTTTTCATTTCTTGAAGCTGTATCATCTTAAATACCTCAGCCTCTGAACAGAGACAACAGTGCATGCACCCCAAAGACTCGAAGGGAGAACCCCGTGTGCTATGTCTGGGCTTAAAACCCAGTATGGGTGAGTTTTTGAAGCTTCAGGTGGCAGGAGAACCCCCCTTGCATGGAGACTCTCCGGGGAAAGGCTGCCATGCTGCCTGTGTGGGCACAATCTCTCTGCTTTTCCCTCTTTTTCCACTTGTGTGGCTGGGTATGACCACATCCAGCCACATATCAGCTTTATCCACAATCCTTTTCCTGCTGCCTGAGATTATTTCCGTGTTGGCTGCTCGGCGAGCAGCTGTGCTGGGCTTGTATGAGGCAACTGCAGACGCAGGGCCCTTCTACAGGAAAGGCGGAGGCTGTTTCTCCTTGAATTGATTGAACTCCTTAATGAAGCTTGGATGTTTTCCCTGCTCTCTTGGACACCCCGGTCACCTTGTCTGTAGGCAGCTGGCCTGGCTGGCAGTGTAGATTTTTGCCTCTCCACTTAGCCCTCCTGTTTTCTTCCTCATCTCTGTCTGCAGGCAAATGTTGTTAAGTGTCTTATAAGCCAAATAATCCTGATGATCATAATCTCTTTTTACTATATGTCCCACAGCCTCTCCCCCTCAGGTCTCACTGGTACTTGACAGCCTTTTATTTCACCTTCCTATGTCTCATCCCAGCCTCCTGTCTTCTCCCTGCAATAGGAGTCACCTTGTCCTTTCCTGAGTACCTTTTGGCTCTTTCCTCTTGAGCATTCTGGCTTCTGGCACCAAATCTCATTTTAGTTGTTGGACTAAAATGATTTCTTGGATTTTTCAGTAGTTGAGGGGAATTATTGTGTCCTAGATCAACTACAGGACTAATGCAGAAGGAAAAGACTGCAATCCACATCCACAAGCCTGGATTTGCCCTGCTTGACCTGTGCTTGGGTCCCTATTACATTACCCCTGTCCCACATCCTCATCTCTTCCCACCACTCCTCTCCCCATTAGAATACTCTGAGCGTGGTGAACACAAGCAAACAGGATCAGGCATCTCACAAAAGCACTTGTTGCAGAAAAGGAAACGGTGACACCCATGTTTTGCTGGAGGTTTCTGTGGTCTCCTCAGTGAGGGATTCCCAAACCACTATGCACACACACAAAGTAATTTATTTAAATGATTGATTTTGAATGGTTTGCCATCCCCTGCGCGGAGTCATGGCTGAACAGCCAGATGCTTTATCCTGCTCAGGGCACAGCAGAGCCAAGAGCTGCCTGTGTCTGTGTAGGGCACAGGCTGAGGTTTCACACACGCTGCCGCAGCACAGGCACCCTGCCCGGCAGGGACCAGGTGCTGCAGTTTGCTGCCTCTTTTGGTAATGGTGGTGCTGGATCAAACCACTCTTGGCAGCCTTTGCCAGGAGCAATAAGACACTTGCTCAGGAAGCAGGCAGCCTGGGCTCCGTTCTGTTCTCACAGAACGTGGGCTTCAAACTCTTTGGTCTGCCCAGGAAGGGATGGGTTTTAATCCAGGGTTTAGGGCAAGCACTTGCCAGCTTGCCTGTTAAAGCCGTGCCAACACGTGGCAAAGAATTCAAGGTTTGCTGGGGCAGAGGAGACCTCACACATGTGCCTGGTCACCTCAGTGGTCTCGTGACAGATGAAACCCTGGCTTGCCCCAGGACCAGTTCTGTAGGGTATGCAGCAGTAGCTATAAAGGCATTAAAGTGCACAAGCCCGTGCACTGCCCTCGCAGCAGATGCTCCTAACAGTGAAGGTTTGAGGCAATGCTGCTGAGATTAATCAGCCCGTGCGGTGCTGGGAACATGTAAGCACCAGGCAATTGCCAAATACTTTCATTACCAAAAGGGAGACTCCAGATCTCACTTGTGCCTTTCACAGTGACTCTTGCTGCTTTTGCTAATCTCACCAGACAGAGCTTGGCAAGCACAGGACAGGCACTCCTGAGAGCTACATACCATGGCACAAAGGAAAGAACACCTTGCTTGAAATAATGATCATCTCATTTTGTTTTCATTGTAGTCACTCTCTGAAACAGAAGGTAGATAGTTTATTCACCACATCAAATTTCCCCATGTCTACAGATGTTTCCTATATTTCTATTGTGAAGGACACAGCTCCTCACCTGTGTGTCTGGCACTGGCTGTTCTCCTCTGCCTGTCTCCTCCTGCCTGGCACTGCCTGGCTCTACTCACAAAGGCACCACAGCATCTCCCTCCAGCCACCACCCAGTGGTCTCTACAGTCCAGCACAACTGGGCCACAGATACAATTAAGCTTGGGTCCCTCAAACCAGTAAAGGATGGAAAACCATCAGGAGTTTCCCCTCTACTTTCAGTAGGCAATGAAGGTAGTACATGAACCATTTATTTACAGTGTAGTGGACATGTTCAACACAGTGCTTCTTCATTTGAAAAACATTTGTCCTTTTACTAGTTTTGGGCTACTTATCTCCCGCCTCCACCCAATTCCCAAATCTTGCTTGGTGAGCCTTTAAATCCAACCCTCTGTAGTTTTGAAGTTACCGTGAGGTATTTGAGAGATTTTCTTGCAGTTTTCTGGATGAAAGCTGCTGAGCTGGAATATCCTCACGTTACCCTTTGGGCAGCGCTTGACCCCGAGTGCCAAGATGGCAGCAGTTCACAAGGGAACTCTCAGAATGAGAAAATCAAGACCAGATCACTGCAAGTCTTGAGAAAAATGTTGCCCTAAAGCAAACTCTTTCCAAACACAGGGAAACGTTACATATTTTTACATATTTTATGTAAAGTGGGATTTTGCTGCCCTTTCTCTTAAAAACAAACAATCCCTTGTAGTCCACATTCCTTGTACTGTTCTGCCCTGGGTTATAGTCAGAGCTCCTTCCTTGTTATCACCCTCATTATAGCTGTGCAGTAGCCTTGCAGTTGAGGTCAGGCACACACTCATCCTATATCCATTTATCTTTGGTGGGATAAGCGTTGACCTGGGTGCCACTCTGAGAAGGAATGTCATACTTCTGAGTTGTTCTTGTGGCTAACTTACTCAATAGACTCCAAGAGACAGGCCAGCAGTGATTTACACTCAGGCAAGAAGCTTGCTCTCCACTGAAAATGTTTCAGAAAGGAAGAGTTTAAGAGGAGACCTGATGTGTTTTCCTGCCATTTCCATTTCAGGAGTTTTAGTTGAATCTTTGTTAGGGCTGCTGTGAGCGGTCCTGTTTTCAGAGGGAACAGAGGAGAGCTGCTAGGGATCTCTGGGTTCTAACAGCCCCGACTGCCTTGAAGGCAGCATGTATAAGCAGGACTCCTTACATCCTCCTGACTGTCTCCAAAACTTCCATGTCCAATATTTCTTTACTTTTTTGACATTTCTCAATTAATGAGCACTCCCTTGCCTCAAGGAAACCACAATCTACAGCTATGTAGAGATATACAGAAGAGATGTGTGGCTGGGTCAGAGGAGTCTTAAAACCCATCTTTGGGGCCAGGAGCTCAGGCTGGTCCCAAACCTAATCGGAGGTCCTGTTGTCTTTGCAGAATATTCTAAAATCTGGAGCCCAAACTCCAGGATTCACAGTATCATTCACAGATTGCTTTCCCTGAAGCTGCAAGATTGCGTTTGTTGTGTGTGACGTCAACCAGATGTGGAGGCTTCCTCTGCACTGGCTGAGGTTTCTCCACCTAGAAGCGGCTTTATCTCGGATGTGCAGTGGTTCTGCACGGTTGTGTACACTCTCATGTGAGACTTTAACTCCTTTTGTTGCAAATCAAACTAGAAACTTATTTGCACAACCTTCAAAATGCCAGTGCTGGCAAACAACAGCCGAGGATTCTGCAGAGCGTGCTGGGGTCATCATTACACACCTCAACAAACCCTTACACTCTTTCATAACCAGATTATATGGCCAGATACCAGCCCCAGAATTCTCCTTGTGTCTTTCAAGTGGAAATCTTACTTTCTTTGCTCACGTCTCTGTTATGTTTCACTCCTGCATCCTGGCAGTGAGGGGCCCGTGGCACTTTGAGACCGGTTGTTCTGGAGGAAAAGGATTAGGACTGTGTGCATGCTGCCGTTCATAAAGCTCACAAAATTCTCATTGGGATTGTGGAATGGAAGTGTTTAGCGTCTGGTAAAGGCTGATCAAAGGAAATGTTGCAGATAGAAGTAGAAAAATACTACTTCTTTTGTAGTGTTTAGGATAAGCCTAAAGACCTGCAAGGTATTCTGGTCTTGTCCTCTCCTGGAAAGTAACTGTGGTAATTCTCTGAATGCTCACGAAGTTCTCAGAGCTAGCCTAGCCCCATCAGAGGAAGGTGCAGAGGTGGCTCACAGGGTAGCTTTTGCTCTGGTGGAGCAGAGCACAGTAATTATCACCCCTGTTGTGCGTTAAATGGTAGGAAATGCAGGTAGGAGCCTTGGCCTCGCTTCCCAAGGTGCTACAGGCTACGCTGACACAATGATGGACAGGACTGGCTGTAAGGTATCACAGAGCCACAGCTGCAGCCACTTCCAGCTGGGGCTTCTGCCAATAATTAAAATTTACTACAATGAGACAAGGAGCAGCTTCCTTGCCAGATAAGACGCCAAGTGAGTAAATAAATCACATAAATCCCTCCTGAAACAGAGAGCTGGAAAGTCTCCAGTGAGAATGATTTGTGAAGAAGAATAGAGATGAGAAGAAGGATGCTTTGCTGGGATGAAGGGGGGTCAGTGTAGCAAGAAGAGTTTTGTTTATTCAGGGCTTACATCTTGGGATGTGTTGCTTCTTGAGCCAGGAGCCCAGCGTGGTGCTGAGCTCCAGTCGGAACAAGCATCATGAGATTTCCTTCTAGGGATGTAAAACATGGGCCAAGGCCAGTGTGAGCCCAGCCACTTCCTGGGCAATCTGTGTTCAGCCTGTGTTGATGCTTCCGTGGGTCACAGGGAGAACAGGCAGGCTCAGAGTGTGGGTAGCAGCGTCTCCTCATTTGTGCTGCCTGACTCCTCATGCTGTGGTTCAGGTATTTTCCCACCCTCTCCTCTTTCAGTTTGCTCTTTTGGGGGATTTTGTGTTTTAAACATACCCAGCTTATTTGCCTCTCCCTTCCCAGTGCAAACAATGTTCCTCTTTTAATATGATCCTGATGCCACTGATGTACTCCCATGGGTACAGATAAACAAATCAATTCAGGGTATGTTGGCAGGAGGGTGCAAGCTGGGATTCATCTAAATGTCAGATACAGAGAACGAAATGAAATGAATGAAACTACAAAGTACTTATTAAGAGGTTTTTCCATCAGTAACGTGGGTCCAGTCCTAATTAAAAACTATTCTTGAGCTTTTTTAGTTGATTTAAAGAGGAGTTCCTTATGAGCTGCCCATCTAATCTTATCTCCACTTAAAAAATGCAAGAGCCAAAATAACTGAGATGCATTCGTGGTGCATTTTCCAGAGCATAAGTTCATGTCCTCTGCAGATAAACAGGAAGCGTACCTTAGATCGTGCCTTGTGTGACTAGTCAGTGACCTTTTGCCTCCAGCTGGCCTCTGTGGTTGAATAAAAGATGGAACAGGGAGAAGGGATTGGCTCTTGCCGATGGAAATCGTCACCCCAAATCAGAGCTGTACTGTCAGCACTTCTCCATTGCCTGGTCTGAGATGTGCAGGACATCTCCAGTTCATCAGACCCCAGCTCTGCAGGGGAGACTTTTCAGAGGCAGCACCTCACGGCAGGAGCAGGAGACATTCATCCCCTCCCGCCCCCAGGGAGCCCTGAAAGGAGCCGTATTCCCTGGTGCAGCTTACAGTGTCCTTCCCAAAATGCTGCTTTCTGTGTCAGAACTGAGTACTTGAGAGCTGGAGAACAGCTCCTTTCAGCCAAGCCGATTGCAAATGAGTTCAGTTAGGCAGAAAAGCAGCACCTCGATCTGATTAAGGCTGTGTTCTGCCCTGCAAGCTGAGAGAGTTGGCTCCGTTTGGTATAATCTTTCCCATGCAGACAAGGTCTGTGGCTGGCTGGCTCCTCAAATCTTGCAGCCACCTCACTGCAAAACGAGAAGGGTCAGTCCTGGGAAGGCTTTGTGCAGAATGCTTTGCCTTCGGAGAGCTGGGCCAGGCAGGGAAGCGAGGGTCTGCAAGAGGCTCCGTTCCCTCCTGAAATCCAGCGCCTTGGTTGGGATTGATGCTGTAATTCCAGTGAAACCACAGCACTGCTTCCCAGTTGCTGGCCTCCAGGCAGAGTGTGATGATGGTTTGTTTTGGCTTAAGGAGTTTCCTCCCCACAGATGCATCCCCATCCCTTCCTTAGCTGAGCAGGTCCTTCAGGTGTAGAGCTTTGCCTGTGCCGTGCAGCAGAGAGAAGCTGCTTACACGTGTGGCTGCTGTTATTTGCAGCAGGGCTGCTGGGGGTGGCTGACGTGGTGGGTTTGGGTGTTTTGGGGGTGCTTAATGGCAACTTCTTGCTGGTAACGTGCTCCCTGGGTTCACAGCTTGCACCTCAGGTGGGTGGCAACAGACAGCAGGGTGAAATACCAGAGCCACAGGCCAGGGCAGCCTCTACCAGCAGGCATGCAAAAATTTGATTTTGCTGTCTTATCAGCCCTCTGAGCAGGAGGACACAGAGGGATGTAATTTCCTCAGGCTCTGGCTGGAGAAGTGAAAGGGAAGCCTTCCCCCCTGTGCTTTAGGCTGCCCCTGCCACCCCTCCATCCCTTTCCACTACAGCAGGGCAGGCGTGTGTTGGGCTGTGCTGTCAACTCCATTGCTGAAATGATCTGGGTTAAAAATAACCGTGTAAAGAGTTAAGGGATGTATTTTTAGCCCAGATCATTTCAGTGATCCAGTTTACAGCCCCACAAACTCACACGGGTGCAGGGGAGGGGGGAAGGGGGAAAGGAAAGGTCAGGGGAGAATGAGTGCTTGGAAACATAAGCTGTCTTTCTGCTGAAACCACGGCCTTACGAAACTGCACCCCGAAAGCACTGACACTCTCTTGTTTTCCTCTAGCAAACTGACAACTCCCTTCTCTTGGTGCAGCACTGGGTGCTGAATATCACCCTTTCTGGATCTGTAATCAAGACACTAGCCCTGAGCCTTGGATGCCTTATTGTATCGGCCTCTGAGACATAGTATTTGTCATTATTTTTGCCATATTTGCTGTTGCTGAGGTAGAGTGTGTGTGCAGCAATGAAAAGACCCCTATGAGAGTCATAGGGGAGTTTTGCAGCACTTGTGTGAGCACAGGATCTGGTGCTGGAACAGGCTGCAGGGAATCATTCCTGTGAAGTTTTTTTGAAACAAAGGAGGGACGTGGAGGTCAGGGACTGGCCTCAAAGCCATGTCTGCATGCAGCTGCATGAGAATGGGGGTGACAGGACCAGTACCAAAATTGTGTAACCATCACTGATTGCATAGCTGCTGAATACTCCAGCCATGCAAGGTGCAGTGGAGGTGTTACTTCTCAGATGAAAGGTGACCAATCTGGCCAAAATGTCCCACCTGCAAAAAGCAAGCAAGTCAGAAGATTCGGAGGGGAGGGAAGGAGGTAGGGAAGTACAGATCTCTGCTGTTATTCAACTGGTATTTAGCCAAAACACTGCACTGTATCACAGCCAGTAGAACCTCCCTCTTTTCAGCAGTCAAACCAGGTACACGATGGGACATTTCTGTGGGGATCCAGTGGAGCAGGTCACTTCTGTGGGGATCCAGTGGACCCAGGCAGCCTGTGAGAGGAGCAGGATCTGTGCCAAAAACAGTGGCCTCCCTTCACGCAATCTGCAGGGTCAGGGGTTGGTGGGTAGTTTTGCTCTTACAGCAGAGGCAAGGACTCTGAGGCATGAGGAAGGAGAGGTTTGGGAGGCTTGAACTGGCACATTTGTACCTCAAACACAAATAAAGGCAGAACTTTCTTCCCCAGTGCTGCTAACAGGGACTAGGCTCAGTTTTAAAAGCAGATGAAGAAACATGGTGTTGAAAACCGTTTTCAAATTTACTCAATTTTATAAACTTATTTGGAAAAGTGAAACAAACCCCTTAGAGAGAACTTGGAAGTTGCACTTCCTTTTTCTGCAGACAGTGCCATGCTTACGTTGATGGTATAATTCAATTCCTGTTTACAGCTCTGACATTTTTCAGAATACACAATGCTTAGACGCTTATTTTTATGGAACAGTAAAAGACCTCAGAGTAGCAGTCACTAAATTAATGATGGACTAAGCCTTTAACCTTAGCTCAGTGGTTTTAGCCCGTGCAGGCTGACCATGCTTCTCTTCTGAAAAGGAAAAGAATTAGCAGTTGGCTGCAAAAGGCACAAAAATCATGTCTGAGTAATTTCACTGTTACTGCAAAAAAAAAAAAAAAGAGAGAAAAGGAGCAGAGCCACTTCTCATCACCATTTAGAAAAGTAGTGGTGGGTTATGTCACCCAGGTGGGAAACGTGACCAGGAATGGGAAAGGTTGCATTAATATGGTGGGGTGGGAGAGAGCCAGCACTGAGCTCTGGGGTGAGAGAAGCAGATGTCCTAGTCTTTGGTGTGGAAGAGGCTGAGGGCTGGTACACGCTCTGGGTTGAGGGTGATAAAGTGAGGCTTCCCACCTCCCTCACAGTGGTGGGAAGGAGGAGAGGGAGACTGCCAGCCCAGCTCCTGGAAGTCAGAGGAATGGTGTTCTCCTTGCAGTGCAAGGAAGGGAACTTTTTGCACCCAAATACAGTGCTTCCACTAGAGCAGAAGACACAGAGCCTGGCACATCACCTGGAGGGGAAAAAAAAGTTGTAAAAAAAGCTGGATACAGCACAGCAATGTCGCTGCCAGAAGGGATCTGAGAAAGGATCCTTTCCTGTTCTTTATTTTCCGTAATCGGAGAGTCTGCAGCTGGCAGTTTCTGGAGGACACAGCCCCGTGGGCTACTGGTGCTAATCTTAGAATGGCATGTTCAGTGCTTCCTGCGCCCCGGCCCCGCGCCCCGCGCCCGTAGGAGCCGCCGGCACAAGACACCCATGGATCCCTGCTGGCCTCCCAGCTCCCATCAAAGAAAGGGAGCTGTGTTTTCAGGCTGAAATTAAAAGAAAAAGAAAGAAAGGAAAAATTCACCCCGAAAAACAAGAGGTCAGAGAGGCCAAGAGGAAGCTCAGTGTCTTTTCTGGGTAAAGGCAAAGGGCTGTGAAAGAAGCTCTTGGAGAAAAATGGGCTACGAGGGAGGCAGCGTATCCGCCACAGACACTGAGCACTTGCAGCTGCTTAGTTTCAACTGAGTCCTTCCTTCAGGTGTCCATTCTGCCATGCCCAGGTATCCTGGGAGCTGGTATGATGAGCCAAGCTTCCCAGTCCATCCTGCCTTCTCCAGGTTCATTCTTTGCTCCTTCCTCTTGCCAGCCTGCCCTTCCTTCACAGCAGGGAGACGCAGCCTGCATCTGGGAACTGCTCTTCCTGCCCACTTAGCCCAGCCATCATTTTTCATGTGCAGCAGGTTGCCCTGCTGATCTGCTTACCTCACTCTTTTTTCCATTCCATTATCTGTCACTTTCCCTGCCTGTAATTACTCCAGTGAAAGGTGAAAAGCTGAGGGGAAGGTGCATGAAGGTCACTGGGATGAGACAGCTTGATATAACTTCCTTGGATGCAGGAAAGCTATTCCAAAGTGTATGGGAAATTTAACAGGGAATGGCAGACACCTACAGGGGCTTGTGGGCCTGGGAAAAAGAAGATAACATTTATTGGGAGCATTTATTTACAGCTCTCTGAGAAAGGGAAAGGCCCTTTCCCATGATGCAAACAGGCTTTATCCACACTGCTCTCTACCAGGCATTTCAGACTAGAGACTGCTTCAAGCTGTGGGTGATGAGATGATCCTTAATGCAGCCTCTTTGGTTTGCTTTTAGACTAGAAACTGTGAGTCCAAAGAAATCCCTTCGTTAATATGATTCAAGTTTCCACAGCTATTTCTTCAGCCCCTGTAGAATGGTCCATGGAAAGGTCCATGGAAAGGAAATGGTCCATGCATGGGCCAAATTGGTGTTTTGAGGGTCTTTTACCTCCAGTGATGCTTCAGGATTGGTTGTGTTCACAAGACAGCAGGTCTCTCCCAGGCAGAACAGTGTCAAGGGAGAGGGGAAAGGCTCTGCAGGAGCCTTTGGAGAAACAGAAATGTATTCCTCTAGCAATGGCCTTTGGGGAAGCTTTCTGACTGAGAAGCAGAAAGGCATTGAGGCAGTGGGGTGAGAAGTGTGGTGCTGGTCATGGGCTCATGGTGGTGGTACAGGGAGCAAAGGTGTGAGGTTCCTTACTGATGGTTTGTAGCCTGGTTTCCTGTTCTGAGATCTCCACCTCTAACAAAACCAGGATTGTTATTCCTGGTTGGAATTATTCTCAGTTATTCTCAGTTCCTCTGGTTTGGTTTCCCCGGCATCAGATACTAGAGATGAAGAACAAAGGTTTCCTTTCATCAGCTTTGATTTCAAGGCTTTCTACTCACATTGCTCGATAGACACATAGCAAAGAAAACAAGGTAAATGTGGGATGACACCAGGGCAGTGTGATGTGGGAAGAGCTGCCTCATCCTGACTCCAGCACAAACCTTGTGCTTCCCAGCCTGCTGTTGACCCAGGGGAAGGGAAGCTTCTCTCAGCCGTGGTATTTCCTCCCTCCCCCCCACCCGCCTGAGTATTTCACTGCCAAAAAAGCAGAACAGCAAGCAACACATCTCCAAGCAGATGTTGGCTTGCCGTGAGGACTGGGAATGGCTTCTCACAGCAGAACCACTGGAAAAACAAGGCTGATGGTGACCAGGGCAGTAAAAAGGGTATGAGAGGGCTGAGGAGATGTATGGGAATGTACATTACTGCCCTGCTCCATCTGCTCACTGCAGGGATAAGAGGAACAGACAGTTGGCTTGAAACACCTGGTTTGCTTCCATAGAAAAGTAGAGTGTAGGCTCTTCAGCTGGAGCTGAAAGGCTCTGCATGAATTACTGATTTTCTGGGATATTTGAAAATGCTGCTAAATCCTGTCTTCCAAAACCTCTTGCTCTCAGGCTGGGTGATTGATGCCAGATGTGAGAAACTCTACTTCAAGTCCCTGCTTACTCTTGAACTTTGTAACACATACACAGGCATGCTTTTCCCAGCCTTCACTCACAACTTGTTGTTTCTGGTTTGTCAGAACAGGCCAGCAGAGACCAACTCAGAGGTGGACAAGTCGGCATCACCCTCAGTGGCTCAGCTAGCAGGGAAGTTCAAAGAGCAAGCAGCCAATATCCCTGGAAAAGAGGTAAGGTGCTCTGCAGCCACCAGCAGGAAACAGAGAGGGAAATTAATCACTTGTCTCTTCCTGCTGGAGCATCAGTGATCTGGGCATGAATCCACCTTGATTTTGAATCTGCACAAAGGACTCATCTCCTCGTGCAATGCAAGCTGTGGCTGTACCTTCCGTGCATTGCTGACTGGTGGATGAGAGTTTTGGTAGAGACATGTCTTGGGACAGACACTAAGCTCTTGAGACACTGCAAAGCTTTGTAGGATGTACAGATTTACCCAACAACAGCAGGCAGCAGTGTATGCATGTCCTATTTGGGCTGGCTTTTGTGGGCAGACAGCAGCAATGAGCAATGAGTAATGAAATAGCCAATATTGACAGAAAAAGAAAGCAAACAACAGATTATGCAGTGTAGCAGCCAGTGGCAAGTCATCAGCACCTCATTCACAAAATAAGGTTTCCTCCAGGTAATTACTTCTGTACAGTCTGAGAGAAAGCTGTCTCTTTACTCACCTTCATTGCCTCTTCCCAATGATATTTCAGACTCTGTGCCTATCTCTATCATGCTGAAACTTTATTTTAATGAAAGCCCACTATGCCAAGCATTGCTTCACACGCTGACTTTCCCTGGCTAAGCAAAACACTAGAGCACCTCTCTTAGGAAGAAAGAAAAGTCAGAATTATTTATGAAAGGAGGATGACATTTTCGGAGAGCCTCCTGTATCATTATGCCTTTTTCTTTTAGACACATAAATGTTTGCTGGTGGCCCTTTTCAGGCTGTGTGTGCCCTTTAGAAGCTGAACTGCTCCCTTCTGCCGCTCAGCTGCTGATCCCAGGCTGGCCTAAGGGCATCCTCCCTGTCAGCCCTCCTGTCTTTGGCTGGATGCAGTGGTGACCTCTGCCCTGCAGGGCTGGCATGCCATCATCTATCAGAGGTTTGCACTCCCAGGATGGGAATAGCCAATCTTTTCCCAAGCACTATTTTTTTCCCTCGAGTCGCCAGCACACCACTCCATCCATCCCATTACAGTAATTTCCTCTTTTAAAGGTATGGGATTTAATTGCACCGAGTCCCTCACCCTTCAGAAGGCAGAAAGTTCCCAGACCTCTCCTGTGTTATCTGCAGACCTCTGCTGCTCCCAAGCCAGGGCAGTGTGGAGGGGCCTCACAGCGCAGGGAAACTCATTTTCTCCAGAGACAGAGGAGGACAAAGTTTCCTGTCTTTTCTCTCCAAGCCATCTGTCACTTCCCCACTGGCTTTCTCAAGCTGACTTCAGATTAATGGCCCAGTGGATGGTCTTTAACCCTTGCTTGGCCCATGCCAGCAGAGAGGAATCCTGTCAACCAGGGAACCTCTGACACATCCACTGGGCCACAGCGCTGCATTTCATGGTTGCAGAACGGTCAGGTTTCCATAAGACACATTATTGCTTCCCAGCATGACACAAGGATAAGGGCAGGGCTGCCCTGGGCTGCTTAGAGACACAGCAGTGCCATGGCTAGGTGCAGCACCTCCAGAAGTTCAGTGACATCAAGTCCCCAGGTCCTCCAAGACAGCCAGCTCCACAGAGGGCAAAGACACCATAATCCAGTTTTTCACATGCCAGCCTGTGAGAAGGTAACAAAATTATCCAAATACTTTATTGTGGATATTATCCAAGATCCCAAATATCAGCCAGTTATTTTGGTTTATTTTTTTAACACATGAGAAGTGTGTTAACAGCTTGGCAGGAGACTGCAAACCTGGCATAAAAATGGAGACAGCTTGGCTTCAAGACCAGAGCAATAGTTATGTGCTATGCATCTCTACCTTCCTAGGGAGCTCTCTTGTAGTTCTGAGAGTCCAAGGACTTTCAGAAGGAATCTGTGTCCCTGCCATTAAGTTGCCTTGTTCCTTGTCCCCTAGAGAATCTGTTTCTTAGTCAAATTTAAGGTTGCAGCTGAGGCCTTGTCCCTGTGAGCTGCTTTTCTTCATTCAAGAGAAACAAATGGGGCTGAAATTCTGAAAAAGTCAAGAATTCCCCTTTTTGCCCCTAAAATATATCAGGTGCAAAATAGGAAATCGTGAACCAGGTAGGCAGCTGAGACTCATTGAAAGGAAATCCTGGTAATGACAGGAAAGAGAACAGTAACAACCTCTTCCAGTGTGAAGGGATTTCCAGCAGGATGCTTTGCAGACGAAGTTTCTGGGAAGGCTTCTCCACCCTCCACAGCTTAGAAGAGTGTCTGTTGCACCAAGAAAAAGATACAGACTACTCTTCCAACACTAGGACTGGGCTCTGGATGCCACAAGCACACCCATGTGGTAATACCACCTTGTGCTGCCTTTGGATGACTCATTTGGGCAGGCTGAGCCCTGCCTCCCGAGCAGGTCACTCACACAGCGTGCCCTTTGGTGCTTGAATTTCACTTCCTTTTTAAGAAAACCTGATTTCCCTGCTGCTGAGTTGGTTGTTTTCTTCTCTTAGGTACCACCACATAAGCCAACTCGGAGGAAACCACCCTGCTCCCTTCCCTTGTATTCCCACAAAACTGAGACAAGTGACAATGATGAGCAAGTGAGTATCAATTTAATAGGGGGACAAGGTCTTTCCTCTCTGCAACCTGTTCTCTCCCGAGACACGAGTTTGGAGGTGGCAGAGAGGTCAGGCTGTGCAGCCAAAGACATCCATCTTGCACCATCAAACCTGCCCCTGCCCTCCCACGTTTACTGACTCAGAGTCAGCTCCATGCTGTTCCCTGCTCCTGCAGCATGGATGCACAGCCCATTTCTGTGGCTTTTGTTTTCACCCTTGGCACACTGATGGATCCATCCAGTTACCACTGTTCAGGAACCACTGGTATTTATTAGATTTGAACAGGGAGCACCCATCCTGTTTGTTGAGCATAATGGGGTAATAGTTCTCCCCATGAGATTTTTCCCTTCAGCAAAAGGGAATGATTAATCCAGAGTGAAGAAGAGGGTTTGTTGGCAATAGCCACAGAATATTTCTTTAGGACCCTTGAATGGGCAGGTCCCAGTAAACTGGCTGCTACTCATGAAATTTTACACTCAGGCCAGGACTTCTTTAGTCACTTCCATCCTTCTATATTTCAGGGTATGACATCTACCCACCAAATTTCACGTTGTCACCTGCCCTTAACAAGCAGCTTGTTCTTTGTCCTTCTTATCTGTGAGCTACAGGCTCTTGCTGCCTCCATCCCAAAGGAGCATTAAGTTTTAAAACATTAGATTCCTTCCTTTTCTGAAAAAAGCAATATGCCCCTTTTCAAAGCAATGCTGTCTCTTTCTCAAACCGCTTCCAGCAGCTTTTCACAGCTCTACCTTTCCTGCCATTTAGGCCCTTCCTGCTTATACTAATTGGATATCCTTTAACTTGGTTACTCAAGTGGTGGCAGAAAGTCTCTCCCATCACAGAAAGTTCACAATGTTTGCCAACATTAAGGCTTTAAGGGGTAGAATTTTAATCTGCCTGGTCCTGAAATAATACCAGGGGAAACTGTGCCACAGGTTAGGCACCTTAGTGAAGGCAATGTAGGAGCAGAGCCATCACACATCACCTAACTCAGGCACTTCAGACAGCAGCTCTTTTCCTCCAGAGGAGGGGTACATGTATCTAGTCCTAGGATGGCTAAATAACAAAAGGAGAATGGGATCAGGAATGAAGAAAAAGAAACTTTTGTATGGAAACACTATATGAAGCTTCGTTTGCTTCCCCACTAGCAGTTCCAAGTTTTCTGCCCTTACTACATTTCCTCTCCCTCACCTACTTCACTGTGACATTCTCATGCTTCATTTTGTTTTGCAGAAGCGGTCGCCAAATGCTTGCCCCATTCCCAAGGTCAAGGTGAAAAGCTCACCCATGATTGAAAAGCTGCAGGTAGGTCCTGGCAGAACCCACATGGCTTTCCCAGCAAATCAAAACTGATTGGCATTGGTCACAGCTACTTCCCTTGCAGAGCAGCCACAGGGGAAGGGGATGCAGGAGCCAGGGGTGACAGCCAGGTAAATGGGGCAGTGGCCTCACTGGTGAGGATGAAGAGGAGGGCAGAGCAGGTCTGGTAATGGTAACAAGCATCAGAAGTGGTCCAGTGATCCCCAGGTGTGTCCTTAAGCATGTCAGTGTATGGATCAGGATTGTTTGGATCTGTGGAGTACATGGCTGGGTATGGGCATGGCAGCAACACCTCTTGAGCAGGGAGCAGGGGCAGGAGTTTAAGTGCAGCTCTTGAGAGAAAGTGAGGGAAACCCTGGCTGAGACTTCCTGCAGCTCTTTCCTAGCAGCAGTGTCACTCACAGAGTCCCCTGCACGCCGTCAGGGAGCTGGCCTCGGGCACAGGCAGTGACAATCCTGGCAGTGGGGTGTGTGCTCCAGGCTCTGGCTGTCCCACGTGTGTGCCTGGAAGCTCTGCACTGCGCTTCCCTCGTCTGGATTCCCGCAGTTACACACAAACACACCCAGTGCTTCCTGCCCTTTTTATGTGTCTGTGGTGCCTGATCTGCGCTGCTGAGGGCAGCTCAGCACTCGACAGCCTGAAGACAGAGTGCCCTGCCCCTGCCAGCCCCCTGTCCCGGCAGCACGTGTCACTCCAGAGCCTCCTGGCCACCCTGACACAACCTGGGCCTATTCATAGCACTGTCCCTCCTGATGCACCCAAGGACATTTGCCTACGGGAGGGTTTAAATCTTGAAGTGATTGCTGGCCGCTTGTTCAGATTTTCTGCCAGCTCAGCCACTGCAGACTGTGGTGGCTTGGCTGGGTCACTGGAAAATCCCAAAAGGCCTCAGGATGACAAAAGAACGTGTCCTGAGTTCCAGCTGCCAGGGAAGGACAAATGTCCAGTCATAACTTCTCTGCCCGGACTTGTTTGTTGACCATGTCACCAGGAGAAACCCACAACCAGAAGGGCTGTGACAGCTGAGAGATGTGGCAGGGCAGGGGTTCCCCTGTGTGGTTATCGTGTGTAGCACACGCTGCTGTCATGCACGGCCCTACTGGGGGTTTTTCTTTGCAGGCCAATCTGGCTTTTGCTCCAGCTGCTCTGCTGCCAGGAGTGTCTCCCAAAAGCCCTGGGATGAAAGTCCTGGTGTCTCCATTCAGCACACCTCCCTCGACACCCACCAGCCCAGGGACTCAGTCCCAGCCCAGCGAGACACCAGTCAGCTTTGATCAGCCCCCAGAAAGCACTCAGCTGCAGTTCTACAACAAGGTAGGATATGTGTGCTAGGATTTCTCCATTCCACAGGGCTCGCTTAGTGCTTGGGGATGAAGAGGAAGAGGAGGCTGAGCCCTCAGTCCTGCTGTAACAATGTGCCTTTGTGGCCAAGAGGGAAGATCTATGCTCCAGGTTCCAAACAGCCTTTCAGTGTAGCTCTGTGGAGTCTCCTTTCTGCCTGCCAGCAGCTCCAGGAGCCTTCCTGGCCCAGTGGGTGAAGGAAGGGATGAAGGGGCAGGGCCCAGTCACCTCAGCTCGGCAGTAGCGGGGTGGCTGGTGCCAGGGAGTGCTGTGAGCCAGTGGTGCCACATGCCAGTGAGTGTCTGAGGTGGCTGAGGCTCAGTTTAGGGAGCCACACAGAGCATGGCGGTTTGTCAGGTGTAACCTGCACTCACCATCACCAGCTGGAGTTCAGCCTCCTTCCTCAGCCACCAAACTGCCAAGAGGAGAAAACGCTGGGACATCCAATGCTATTTTCCTCTGTTGTGCTTTCCTGCTTTCCAGTACCGCTCTCTCGAGTGCTTCAATGTCTGCTTTTCCTGCCTCCCAGGTGCGGACGCGAGGATCGATAAAGCGCAGGCCTCCCTCCCGGAGGTTCCGGAGATCTCTGTCCGAGTACGGGGACGGAGAAGATTTAGGGGTCAACTTGTCTTCTCCTGAAAATGGTGCCAGGGAGGATGAGGTCTTTGGGCCCAATGGCAAGACAGAGGAGGTGGAAACAGGGAGCAAAGAGCAAAAGAAGCAGGCAGGGTCTGATGAGAAGCCAGCATCAAGGACAGGATCCAGCAGATCAGAGGATGAAGAAAAAGGGAGCAAAGAGCAGAAGAAACAAGCAGAGTCTGAGGAGAAGCCCCCATCAAGGAGAGGATCCAGTAGATCAGAAGATGGGGAAAAGGGGGAAAAACAGGCAGAGGAAATTACTCCTTGCAAGAATAACACAGGGAATACAAAGGAGGAGGAAGTGTGTCATGATGCCCCAGGAGAGGAGAACTCTCCTCAGCCTCCCTCTGGAAACAATGAGGTGTGTGAGGGTCCCCAGGGAGAAGAGCAGCAAAGCACTGCCTGTGAACAAGGAAAGGGGGACAAGGAGAAGGAGGAAGCTGAAACAAAGGAGACCAGTGAGAGCACAGACACACAGAGAACATCAGACACTGAAGAAACAGCGCTGGCACCTGAACCACTGCAGGATGCAGTGGGATTAGAGACTGCCAGTGAGCCTTCAGTGTCAGCCACGCAGGACCAGGGCACAGCGTAGCTGTGACACACAGGTAAGATGGGCCAGCGTGATGATGCCTCCTAAGACACCTGAGGGTTTTGCTGTTAACAAAAACGGCAACTGTGACAGAACACAACAACAATTTTGCTGCTCCCCACATGTCAAAAGCCTCAGATCTCAGGCCTGCAGAGGCTGTGAGGCAGGGTACTCAAAATGACCAGCCCTCCTGGGTGGTGTTACAGAGAGGATGGAAAAGAAGCAAAGCTGATTCTGGATTCAGTATAAGGGAGAGGCTCTGCTTACCAGGCACCCTCCTGCATTGCTGTTTTGAAAGCAGTTTGAAAGTACTTGCAGTAAAAAGCACGTTTCCCCAGCAGTAACCATGTATACACTATATCAATATGACTCCTTACACATACATATTTATATGTGTGCACATGTTGTATGCATGCATGTGTACATATATATTCCCTATGTGTTCAGCTTGTCAGTTTTGCCAGCAAACCCAGGGCACACCAGTTTCATGATCACCTCTGGAAGCATGCAAGCAGGGGCCTTTGCCACTTGAAATAAAAGAGGATTTCCACTGGCTAAAGTGGGCCTTGTTCATGCACCTTCTTGTGTGTTCTGTAACCACTGATAACGCAGCCACAGCTCCCTGAGGATGTGTCTCATCCCGTCTCAACCACCTCCTCTTCAAATGCATCCTTGGTTCGGCAAGGAGCAGCTGAAGGAAGGATTCTGGTGCTCAGGCTGCAGCTCACCTTTGTCTCCTAGCACAGAAACCACCAAAGTACCCCCAGGACTTCCCAGCACTGTCTTTGCTTAGACCCGTGATTATTTTTCATTATTTCCTTCCTTATTTTCCCCTCTCAAAAGGACATATCCAATCAGGGCAGAGGAGACTTAACGTGGATAGGAGCCATCTAACCCAATGAAGGTGGAAGCTACTGGAAAACCTTCAGTGGCAGGAGAGGAGCAGAATGCAGAAACCCCCTGAGGTCCAGACTCATCACAGAGCTGAGTGGCCACTCGCTGCCTCTCTGCTTTGCACCGTCATATTTTGGGACAGCTGGAACAAGAGACTGTTTGCAGCCTCTTCAGAGTTCAAAACTCAGGTGTTGACTGGCATTCCTTGGTGATACTTGGGGACTGAGAGACCTGACACCCACTGTCCTGGAGCCAGCAGCCACCACCACTCACGGTCCTTCTGCTTCTTCATCCTGCTCCAAAATGTCTTTTTCTTCTCCTCTGCACTGGTCTTAGATGAAGTTCATCAGTTACGTACATACATACACGTATGGTGCCTTTTTGGTAGCTTCTTTTAAAGTACTTTGGGTTTTAAAAGTTCAGTAAATAATGTTTTAACAATAGGAAACAGTATGTTTTCTCCATATGTGCTGTATGGCAGACAATGTGAACCCTGAACATGGGGAAAACTCCTAGAGCATGGATCATAAAAATATAAAATCCCTTTGAAGTGGGGCTGATCTGTGAAACAGCCACCTGTGGTAGGCTGGTAGGTCCTGTGTGCTTCAGCTTTGGGGTGCTTTAAGTGTGGTGGAAAGTGACAGCCAGCAGATTGCAGGCAAAGAAAAGATGTGCTGAGTAGGTCAACAGGGCAAGTTCTCTTAATCTGGCTCTGGGCTCCAGTCCAGATTTAGAAGGGCTGCTTGTCCATCAGTCTTTCTCGCTTCCAGACCTTATCCAGTCTTTTTTTGAAACTTTCACTGTGTGGCCACCAGGAGCCACTCATGATAGAAGGCATCCCAGCTTCCTGGAAACAGACAATTAATTTTGTGCAGGTCAAAGAAGAAGTCTTAGCTGGCTGAGTTTCCAGTGGCATTGCCTGGCTGAATTGGCGAAGCTCAGGCAGCCAGTTCCTCCGTAAGTACTTATGCACTTCCTAGATTTGCATTCACCCTTGGGCTACTAAAAGTCATGGGCTAGCAGTCACTATGATTTTAATCTGGAGAGTATTTGGGTGTCAGACCCTCACTTGGCCAGTTTCCTGACAGCAGTGCTTGAAGCTGTGTTGGCCACACCGAACAAAAAACTGCTCTGGCTCAAGACCATGGAGCTCATGTCCATAGTGTGATGTGGAGCTGTGGACAAGTCTGGGCTCACTGTTTCCAGTCAAAAGCTGAGGCAGCAACCAGCTGTTGGGTGTTGTGAATGGTCAGGGGTCAGTGCTTAAACCTGCTGCCAGCCACCTGGTACCCAGCAACACAGACACGGCTGCAGGGACCCAGGGCAGAACTTCCCGCTCGTCCTCGTCCATCCCAAAGCTTCTCCTAGCAAACACGAAGCTGAGCAGGGTCAGAGGCTTGGCTTGTCCCTGCCTCTCTGTAGAGGCACATGCATTTCACACCACACAGCTCACATCTGTCCTCTGGCAGGCTTTCGACACAGCAGTGTTCCAAACCTGTGGGATATCCCCTTTCTGTTCACCAGCTCTAAAATCTTGAGGAAAGAAGAGGCTTTGTGCCCTGCCTTTGTTTTTCCCAGGTGAAAACACTGAGGCCACACTGGCTGAGAGCCATCAGTGCTTGCTCTCCTGCATGTGATGGGCTTGTCAGCAGACACGACCTCCACGCCCTTTTGAGCCATGCTGTGGAGCATTGTTGCCTTTGAATCCATTTTAATCTGCTTGCTATAGCTTGTATTCCAGGGCAGGCTGCAGTCACTGGCTGTCCCGTTTCTTCTCTCAGCAGAGTGTCCCATCTGGGTGTGAGTGCTTGTGCCTTACTGTACATACAGATATACGTGTGCCTGTTTAGAGAACGTGTATGTGTGTCCCGAGCACGGGAATGGAAATCGGAGGGAGAAACAGAATAAATAAATGGTGGAATAAAACCAAAGCAAAACAAAAACCTGTGTGGCTTGTTTCCTCCTGGGGAGATGAAGAAGCCGAAGAAGAATGGACAGAGCTGGTATCAGCAGACAAATCAGGGGTGAGATTTCCACTGGCATTAGGACTTCAACATTTTAATTTAATATGAGAGACCAACTACTGAGGCATAGGGAGGAATAGGATTTTTTTAAACTCTGGGATGCAGAGGCATGGAAACAGGAGTATGACAGGAAGCACTAGCAGGACGGCACATCAGGGACAAGCGGGATCAGAACCAGGAGGGCGCCGTGGGCTCAGAACCCCAAAGACGATGCCTGTGGCTCCCGTGGGCGCTTGTCCTGCCCGTGGATTAGCCGCGGATTAGCCGCGGGAGGGTCCGCGCACTCGGGGACACGCAGGGACCGAGGGCAGTGTGCGACACCCCCCGCACCGCCAGGGGGCGCCGCGCTCGGCGCGGCCNCCCCATCCCCTGGGAACGAGCTCGCCCGGCTTCCAGCGCCACTGGGCGCGGAGCGGGAGTGGGAATGGGAATGGGAGTAAGGCTGGGGTGTTCCTGCGCCCCTCGGATGAGCGCGGGAGCGCGGGGGAAAGGAGCGGAGTGCCGCGGGGGCCGCTGCTCCCCCCGCGGGGACGCGGAGTCACCGCTAACGAGCGGAGCCGTAGGGTCGGGGGAAGGGCGGTGCCGGGGATTACCCTGGGAAAGGAGACGGGGGGGCGAGCTGGGAGAAATGGCCGCAGCCCGCGCAGTTCGGGAGAGCAGCGATGTGCTCCGGAGCGCTGCGCACAGCCGCTGGCGGTGCGGTGGTGGCCGGGAAGGACAGACCCACGCAGGCAGCGGTGTGAGCGGCCGGGCCGGGAGGAGGCGGGACGGCAGTGAAGTGCTGAGCTGGGAGAACAGCAGCAGAGCGGCTCGTTGGTCTAGGGGTATGATTCTCGCTTCGGGTGCGAGAGGTCCCGGGTTCAAATCCCGGACGAGCCCGCTGGGAAGGGGGCGCGGTAGCGCTTCCCATTTTGCCGCCGCGGGGCCTTGCTGCGGTTTTGCGCCTCAGGCCCACCCGCAGCGGGACTGGGCGTCCGGGGATGACACCGGAGCGGGGCCGGGGCGGCACGGCCGTGGTGTGCGAGGTAGAGCCGCGCGGAAGCGAGAGGAGCGATCCCGCAGCGCTGTCTCGGTGAGGGGGAGGGTGGAGGTCCGCCTGCGAAAAATGGGAGTAGCGACGCCCGGTGCGAGACGAAGAGGAGCGGCAGTTCCCTGGTGAGTTATTAACGCTTTTTCTTGCACTAAAAAGGAACGAGTGCGTCTCGTTGTCAGTCCCGTGCGTGTCCGTTCGCCGTGAGCGGCAGCGGCCGCCGCTGCGGAGAAGGAAGAAAGTTAAAGAAAAAAAAAAACGGGCTCGTCCGGGATTTGAACCCGGGACCTCTCGCACCCTAAGCGAGAATCATACCCCTAGACCAACGAGCCGCCATGAGGGGTTATTCCTCTCCCCTGCACAGGAATGCTGCGATGGCGCCGTGCGGCACCTTCGCGGGACACCTCCGGCCCGGCTCCGGCCCGTGCCCCAGTGACACGGTGTTCCCTGTTCCTGAGGGGGCAATCCCGCTGTCCCTGTGGCTGCCGGCGCTCCCCGGGTTCCTGCCGGGCACCGCGACAGCCCTGTCTCCCCGTGGGTGCGAAAGCTGCTCGTAAGCGGCGAGCCATCGACCGCGGCAGCCAGGCCACAAACCCCAGCGCGATGAGGGGAAATTCGTGGTTCATTTCCATAATTTCAAACGGTATCACAGCCGAGTAGTGGCAACGTTACTTTTCTGACTTACAGATGATGATTTTATGCAGACCTGCTAAATAGAGTCTTAGAATGCTGATGCTGGTCAGGGTAGAGGTCACGGCTACCTTGGCTTTTGCCTCCATACAGTAACAGCCACTAAACTAATTTTGCCTATATTCCAATATATTCCAAGAAGCTGGGGGAGAGGTAGGAGGGAGAGACAGGAAGACAAATTGCTTCCATTTTATGTGCTTTCTTATGTATCAAGGTTATCAGGGAGACTCGTGACTGAAATTGTTCCTTAGCATCCATTCAGCACTGGAATAGCTCATCATTCCCGTCCTTTTCCATCCTAAGTTTTCCTCAGAACACTTATCCTTGCATAGTGGGTGACCCGAGACATTCTTCTTAGTCAAATTATGGAAAAGCTGAGTTATGGAAGACAAGACCGAGAGGGGATCTCATCAATATATATAAATATCTCAAAGGAGGATGGTGCCAGGCTGTTTTCAGTGGTGCCCAGTGACAGGACGAGGAGCAATGGCCACAAACTAAATCACAAAAAGTTCCACTCAACATGAGGAAGAACTTTGTGCTAAGGGGTCAGAGCACTGGAACAGCTGCCCAGGGAGGGCGTGGATTCTCCCTCTCTGGAGACATTTAAACCCCACCTGGACATTTCCCTGTGTAATCTGCTTGAGGTGACCCTGCCTTGGCAGGGGGGTTGGGCTGGATGATCTCCAGAGGTTCCTTCCAGCCCCAACAACTCTGTGACTCTGTGAAAAATAGTTCCCAAACTCTTCAAGGTCCATATGCAATTACTGTGCTGCTGCCAGCTCCTGAGTTGTGGAAAAACCACTGCGTTTTTATTTATCCAAAGTAAACATGAATGTGGCATTAACTGCTAGTCACAGTTTCTCCCAACTTGCAGAAGAATGTTGTAATAGACACCCAATGCTTTCTTGTACTAATAGAACTTGGTTTTTTTTCTTCCTCTCTCATGTTCTTCTATTACTAATTCAAAATGAGCGTGTTGGGTGGGACATTTTTTGCAGGAATGC
The DNA here is from genome assembly GCA_013397055.1 of Pachycephala philippinensis. Classification (NCBI taxonomy): domain Eukaryota; kingdom Metazoa; phylum Chordata; class Aves; order Passeriformes; genus Pachycephala; species Pachycephala philippinensis. The sequence goes on from VWZT01009329.1 coordinate 41,769, forward strand.
ACATCTTTGCACACTAAACAGTGTATACTGTACAATTCCTCTAAGATGTGCAGAGATGAAGGCTAAAGAGAAAATTCCTTTTGTGATAAGCACAGAAAAGTGTTTTTCCTTCTGTTGTGAGACTGAATGCTGATGTTACTGTGTGTGAGAAAGCTCAGAAACGAGTTGAGCAACTTGAGCCGGGAGGCTGCTGTGGCCTGAACAGTCCTGCCCTGTCACTGCTGCTTGTCTGACCTCAGGGGGAATGGATTCAGCAGGAAGAGAAGTAACAACTCCCAGCTCTTCGTATGCAGACTGAAAAAAACCAGTCTGTTGCCAGCTCAGTGAGCTGAATTTCTAAGAAATTTGGTAAATACCAGTATTGTCACTAGGCAGAGTAGAGTTACACAGCTAGAAGGCAGAGGATGCAATATATGTTCCTCAGGACAAATTAAGTTGTCCCAGCACCCTAATTCCTTTCTGGAAGTAGCAGAAGAGAATAATTTGATCATATCTATGTGGATAAAGAATGTTCTGCTGTAAGTAGACCAGATACTCCACCAGATGTTCTCTGTACTGAACATCTGTATTCCTACACAACAAACAGGGCAGTCAGGGCTGTTCCTGTGGCAATGTGATCTCAGCTCTGTCAGGGCAGGGAGAGTGTAGGTAAGGGGCACATGCAGCCAAATCAGGTCTATTAGTACACAAAAAGGGAACATGGGAGCTCTGTGAAGGACAGTCAATTTGAGAATAAAAAAAATGCAATTCAATTTTTTTTTTTTTTAGGTTTACTATCTTGCAAAAATACCCAGAAGGGTGAAGCTTGGCCTGTTCAGAGGATTGAACAATTTTAAACTGTGCAGTGCTGAAGGACCTGGAGGTAAGCAGTGAACCCTGGGTACTGAGGTACTTCCATGCTGGCAAGAGCACTTCCAGCCACCCAGGAGAGCTGTAAGGTTGGGCAGAGTTTCCATGGGAAAGAAGAGCTCTGAGGGAGTATTGAGGCAAAAGGGCTTGGAATGAAAGGCTTATCACTGCCTATCAGTTTCTGCTCCATTTGGAAAGCAGTTGGCTAAAGACCCACCCCCAAGGGAAGTCAAATGAGGTGCCAACCAAACAAGGTGATACTTCCCTGTAATACAAAGAGTTGCCTGTGTTGTTGATATTTATTCCCAAGCAGTGCCCTGGATTTCTGGTAGCCTGGGTTTCTAGAAAACATGTACAACAGTTAGATGAGGAACGTGCTCCTGAGCTTCCCCTTAGGGTATAAATAATGGATGCATAAGCTGTTACATTTTAAATCCCATGGGAACTGTAAGGTGGTGTCTGGCATCACAACTGGAAAAAAAATAATCTGCCTGTGTTTTTGCAGGAGCTTGCTTTGTCACAGCCCTCCTCGGCATGGCACACAGGAGCAGGCCTTTCCTGTGGCCTCTTTCACCTGCAGGTGTGATGAGGTGGCTGGAGAGTGGCAGAGAAACTGGTGGCACAGGGATCTGGGAGAGGACCAGCATCCGTGGAGCAGGGGGCAGGAGCAGAGCACCCCACAGGCCTCTGGAGGCTCAGGGATGCAGTGAGCAATAGCCTTGAGATATGAGTCAGCTTGTGCAACTTCTTTAGAATGCATGGTTAGGAAAACAGAGCACAACAAAGAGGTTCTCAGAAGCAAGGAGGAAGAGGGAAGGATGAAAGCTTGGTCTCAGGTGGTGTGTAACAGCTGGGAGTCCAGTCAGCAGGCTGAGGGAAATTCCAAGCAGGTATTTTCAGGCAAAAGGCAAAGGTGGTTGTGTGATCGGTGCAGCAGGAGAGCTTCTGAAGGAGCCTGTGCTTACAGGCAATACAGGCTGAAACAGGCTCTCTGAGTTAACAGGGAACAACAGGCAGGATTTCTGTGGAGGCAGGAGGAACCACCACTGTCTGTGCTCAGAGCTTGCAGCAGCGCTCTCCCGCTTCCCTTGGGACAAACCGGCACCATAACGTGCACCCGGGGGAACTGGAGGCTGGCAGAGAGGTTGGGGCACTAAGTGAGCCCTGTGATCTGCTCTGGCTGTCACTTCCCTGTTGGAGACTGGGCTGAGTGATGCACGGCAGGAGACTTCCATAGCTGAGAGTGCTCGACACTGTGGTCAAATTGCTGTGGTCTTTATGGACCACAGCCACCCCACAGCTCCTGTGGGGGCCCAAGGGAAGCACAGCTCCACTGGTCAATTATTTCCAGATGGGTGCAGTGCCAGCTGGGCCCACCGGTACCATTGCTCCAAAGGCCCTTGGATAAGCTTCCTGCACTGCAGGGAAACTGCCAGAGAGCGCCAGAGGCTGAGGCAGCCCTGTGAGGAGCAGCTGAGGGAGCTGGGAGTGTTCAGCCTGGAGAAAAGGAGGCTCAGGGATGACCTTACAGATCTCTACAACTCCCTGAAAGGAGCCAGGTGGGGTTCAGCCTCTTCTCTCAGGGAACCACTGACAGGACAAGGGGACGTGGCCTCAAGCTGCGCCAGGGGAGGTTCAGGCTGGACATTCGAGGGAATTTCTTCACAGAAGGGTTGATGAGACATTGGGATGGGCTAGCCAGCGAGGTGCTGGAGAGGTGTTCAGGGAAAGACTGGACGTGGCACTCAGTGCCGTGGTCAAGTTGACATGGTGGTATTGGGCCACAGGTTGGGCTCGATGATCTCGGAGGTCTTTTCCAGCCTCGCTGAGTGGCTGATTCCGTGATTCAGCGTTTCTGTGCCCCCCGCGATGCTCCGGCCGGGAGCGGCCCCGCAGCGCCCGCGCCCCCCGCAGTACCGCCCGCCGGCCGCGGGGGGGCGCCAGCGACGCTCTTGGCTGGGGGGCGGGACAGCGCGTTCCCTGCGCCCATAGGTCACCTGGCTTTGACTGATGGCTCCCTTATCCAATCCGTGTGGAGCAGCGGGGCAGGGCGCGGGCGAGGCGAGCGGGGCGCGGGGGGTGTGTGTGATTGACAACGNGCGGAGGCAGCGCGGGGCGGCCCTGCGCGGCGTGGCTGCTGATGGCCGCCGCCGCCGCCCTCACCGCCGGTGAGTGAGGGACCGAGGGAGGGCCGGCCGCCGGTTCGGCCCTTTAACGCCGCTCCCGGGGCGGAGGGCGGATCCGCGGGCAGGGCACGGCTCTGCCGCTCGCTGCCCACCCGGTTGGGAGGCGGGTTGGCGGCGGCCGAGGACCCCCGTCCTCACCGGGGGAAGGGTCGGTGTGCCGGGGACAAAGCCCCCGGGAGCCGGCATGGGCAGGGAAGGGGGTGCAGCGGTGCCAGGGCAGTGATGCGCGGCGGCCCCGTGTCTGCGCTGGTTCCACAGGATCCATGAGCTTGGAAAAGATCCCTGAGATCACCGAGCCCGGCCTGGGACCGAGCACCACCATGGGTTCTTCACTCCCGAGACGCGGGTGGCCTTTGTTGAGAGAGCCGCGGGGTGACCGAGGAATGGGGACGCTGGGGTTGTGGTAAATGACTCGATTCGGTCAGTGGTGAAGTATTTGGGTGGAGGGGGAATTATGTCAGTCAGATGATGCGCTTATGACTCGTATAGGGGGAGAGTAAGTGCGGAATCTCAGAACGGGTCGGGTTGGAAGGGACCAGAGTGGGGTCATCTGGTCCAACCTTCCTGCTCGGGCAGGGTCATCCCAGAGCACACGGCACAGGATTGCGTCCAGATGGTTCTGGAATATCTCCAGGGAATACAAGGCTATGGAGCAGTAGGAATGGCAAGAGTGATGCTTAACTCCGCTGTGGCTTGTGTTTTCAGAGGGCAGAAGGCTGCACGCATTACTTGGACACGAAAAGTTACACACATTTCCCATGCCAGCTCAGTTTGTGTAGACGCTGGACATGGACAGTGAGGGAATATCCAGTGTATATATACCCAGAATATCCATTGATGGTATGTTGGGTTGGCAGTACTTGCTTGGTGGGTAAAACTTTGTGAAGTACCTAAGTAGGACACGTTAAAGAAGCCTGATGCCTCGTCAGTTCATATGTCTGGAAAACTGTTAAACTGTAAGTCTGTCTGGGAAGAGATTTATTAAGAAACTCTGCTGAGTGGTAAGGAACTTAAAATGTATTTCATAGAATTTTAGAATGGTTTGGGTTGGAACAAACGTTAGAGATAATCTTACTCCAATCCCACTCCCATGGAGAAGAACATCTTCCACTAGACCAGATTGCTCAGAGCCCCATTCAGCCTGACCTTGAACACTTCCAGGAATGGAGCATCCACAGGTTCCCTGCTCAACCTGTTCCAGGGCCTCCCTACCCTCACAGTGAAAAACCTCCTCCTAATATCTAATTCTTATTATTATTCATCTTAAAGAGCATTGTTTGCATTTGTTTAAGATGACTGCATTTTGCAATAAAGAAGTAGAGATTGCTAAGGCTTGCTGTATATCTTTAGAGACAGCCTTAGTATTTAGAATTAAGTAGGTAGATGTGAAATATGCATATATTACAGTAAAACTGAGATCTTTAGAAATACATATGGAGACAGGAGAAAAAGGAAGCATATTTCCCCTGACCACAACAAAAGGTACAGCTACAGTAATGCTGCGGGTAGGTGAGAGTAGCAGATCCTTGTAGAAGGTCTGAATTTATTCCTGTGTCAGCTTCTCCTCTCCTTGCACATCCTTAATCCTCCTGTCTGCTGTGAAAAGCGAGGTTTACATCTCTGCATGGGAATAAGTGATCAGAGTGCAGGCTCTTCACCTCTTTTGCATAGCCAGAGGAGTTTGGTGATGGGAAGGAAAAGACGACCTTCCCCAGAGTTTGGGGTGCTAAGGAGTCCTGGCTCATCAGTGCTGTGCCTTTCTGCTTGCCTGTGTCACTCTGGCTCCTGATGTTTTTTCAAGGACCCTCTTCCCATTCCCTGTCCCCATGCTGGATTTTCACCTCGCGAGAGGTTCAGAAATCAAAACCTGCCTTTTTTGGCAAGGGCAGGCGTGGTGTTTGCAGAGGGCTGTAGCTGCTCCCTCGCTGAGATGTGCCGTGTGGCTGGGTGATGTGCTGCACACGTGGCTGCCGTGCCTCGTGCCTGCTCTTCTGCCTCCTCATACGCTCCTTGGTAGCTCTGTTCCTGTGGGCAATAACCTGCAGTGAGACAGGAATATTGCTGAGGGTGCTGTGCTGTGCAGGCCCCATTAAACACCACAGCCTGCTCTGCCAAGCCCGGTTGCTTCACAGCTAAGCACAGATAACACAGTTCTAGGCTTATTTTCTTGTGTGCCCCTGCATGTGTGGGTTAGGAGTTCATCTTGTTTCTTTATGCTCAGTCCTCTGAAAACCCAATTGCTTCATTTGCTTGTAAGAATGAAGGATCATTGTCAAATGTGCTGTCTGTGATTGTGTGGACATTTTGTAGCATAAGTAGTTAATCTAGGTATAATCTCTTCTGTGCATGAGTGAGCCTGGAACAACCAGCCAAGAGTATCAAGAAAATGGATTATTTTGCAATTGTGCATTTGTAAGCCATGTAAGTATGACTTAAAGTGGTATCCTGCCTGTGTTTGACGTGAAGGTGATGCCTGATTACTCCTGAAAGTCTCAAAAAATGTCTAAATATTTTTTTACTGTTCTTTTTGATACCAACAAAGCCTGATCTTTTTTTGAAATTTATTTTCTCCTACTACCCCTTTGATACACACTCATACAAGTGCACGTGGGCACGTACACATGGGCCACTAACAAGCAGAGTATTGAGATGTTAAATAGCTCAAGTGCCTGTTACTGCTTTGAGCTCACCAGCCCATTTCAGTTGCTGCTTAAAATGTTTCCTGAAAATAACAGTGTAAGTCAGGGCTGCAATGCTCACTTCGTGCTTGTGCCAGGTTTAGTCAGAATTCCAGTATTCAGCCCGTCAGAAGCTGTTAGTCCTTTCAAGCTCAGCCCACTGATGCTGCAGGTAGGAAAACTTCCTTGCCTGCAGTGCTCAGTGGGTTCTGCAAAGGGAAAAGCTGGATAAACTCCTCTCAGCTTACCTCACTTGCAGCAAGAAGTTCTTGAATATGTTGCAAAGTCTGTACCTTAACGTTTTAGTGATAAAATGAGGTAAAATGGCCAGATACTTCTTGGCCCCAGCCATCCAACAGTCTCAGCCTCTGTGTAAGTAATAGCATGCATGGCTGTGTTGCTTGTTATCTGAATTAAAACTGATTGTATTGAACAGCAATTCCACTGCCTGTCTGTGGGCCCACCTTGTCCTGATGATTGGTGGATGTCCTGTGTCCCATACAGAGTTGAGATGGAAGACCAAAAAAATGAAACCTGGTATTTTAAGGCAGATGTTTTAAGGCAGTACTGTTTGTATTGAAAGAATTTGGTCTGAGTGGTTTCTAAAGACTTGTTATTTTTCTGGAGAAGTGCCATATAGATCATCATCAGGTCATCTATCCAAAGCTTATTATTAGCCCTGTAGTGGGAGTTCTCTGAGTGTGATACGATGTGATGTGGTTTGATTATGTATGGCATACATTGCTCTTTCTACCACCTGCATGTAATCAACAAAATAAACAGCCTTGTTTGCAAGAAAATACAATTTTTGAACTATTGAATGCTAACTCAGGATATCCTAGGAATACATCAGAAAGCTGGAAGTTCTGGGTGTGACAACATTTACATCCTTATGGCATATATCCTTTTTTTTTTGTTGTGTGTGGTTTGTTTGTCTTTATTACTTTGCTGGTCTGGGTTAGTGGAACCCCACAAGAAGTGATTAGCACAATGGAGAGGATGTGAACGTCTTGTGTAAGAGAAGGCTGTGCCAGGAGAGGACAAGAAGTTCTGAACTGGCTTTGCTGCTTGCAAAGAGACTTGGGGAACTCTGACTGCAGTGATTCACTGTTATCTCTAACAGCAGTCATGTGGAAAAGCAAGTGTTTACTCAGATTAGGGTTTAGCAGTAAGCAGCACCTGTAGCACAGAAGATGTGGCAATGCATCTTAAGGCAGGGTTAACATCAGTATTTTTTGCTGAGCGGGTTGAAATACAGTTTTTCCTCCCAACCTCTTCTATCTTTAAAGGGCCATTCTGTTACTTGTCCTGAACAAGCCTTTTTTTTTTTTTTAATTGAAAATGTTTATATCAGATAAATGTATTGGTACTTGTTTTGGCTGAGACAGAGTTAATTTTCCTCATAGCTTGGATGGTGCTAAGTTTTGGACTTGTGGTGAAAAGAGCCTTGATCACAATGTTTTGCATTGGTTACACACCCCAAGTCCTTTTTTATTTGTCACCCCTCCCTGACAGCAGGTGGGCTGGGGCTGCATGAGGAGTTGGGAGGGCACCACAGAAGTCATGGTCAGCAGTAAAAGCTGGGAAAAGAAGGAAGAAGGGGGCTGTTTGGAATTACAGCATTTGTCTTCCAAGTCAATTTTACACCTGACAGAGCCCTGCTCTCCTGGAGATGGTGAACCCCTGCCTGCTGATGGAAGCAGTGGGTGATGGCTTGTGCTTTCCCTATTAAACTGTTTTTATCTCAACCCTCGAGTTTTCTCACTTTTACACTTGCAGTTCTCTCCCTGATCACACCGGGGGGAGCAGGTGAGGGGCTGTGCAGGGCTGAGCTGCCTGCTGGGGTTAGCCCACAGTCCTTCTATATTGTTCCCTTTGGCTGCTGTGCCTTTCAGCTCCTGCATTTTTATGTAGCTGTTGAGTTGGCACTTTCCACTCTGTGCTGCTGCTAGGTTTTGGCTTGAAGTGCCTCAGGAAAACCAGAAGGCTGTGGTTGTTCTTGTGAACTCTCTTTCCTCCAATCCTGCAGAAAAAGATGCTTTGTGGCGCATTTACTGATGTTTTACACACATGTTGTTAAGGGCACGAAGGGAACTTGCCCTGAAGCATTGGTTATGCCCTAGCTTCAGTGTTTCAAATCAGACTGAGATTCTGATCCTTAAGGGAAGGTTAAACTCTGGGCAGTGTAGCAGTTGTCAGTGGTGGCTGGTGGCACTTGCACTTCATGAGATGGAGGAAAATCAGGGCAGGTCATCTCCAAGTGGCTGAAATGGCCAGTGCTGGAGGTGTTTAGTGTTGGCTGCAAGCCACCTGTTATTCAGTAACTTGTTTTTGTAATGTGTACAAGTGAAAGGTGGTGAGCAGGGCTCCCTCTTGGTAATAAATTCCATGAAGCTGTATGTGCAGCAGGAGTTCTGAAATCTGGTTACTGTGTCTTGAAGTTTTCAGATTGAGGTCTTGCAGGATCTTGATGCTTTCGCAGTGGAAGGTGTTGAGATGATGGCTGCGCGGGGATGCTTCTCACCCTGCTCCTTGACAAAGTCAGATGTGGGTGAAGGTGCTGCTCCAACCCAAGGATTGCTCTAGAAATGACCACGTGTAAACTGGGAAAGTGATGTAGAATGTGCTACAGAGGAGGCCATAAATACTTCACAAAAGAGAAGCATTCCTGAGAAGAACCAGCTGAATCAGCTCCTGCTTGGTTCTTTCTAACCCTCCTCAGTTGTACACAACAGTATATGCTGGACTGGGCTAGGGTGTTGGTCTGGTTTAAAAGAAAACAATGGTGAAAGGGCTGTTTTGAACACAGATTAGTTCCTGATCACATTCATCTTGTTCTGAGTGTGCATGTGAGCTATTTAAATTGGCACCACCACTGACAAATTCTTGTGAAACAATGCTTTGAAATATTTAGCATGGGCTTTTCCTTTTAGTTTTGTGGTTGTGCTGCTGCAGGTTATAGCTGGTTACGAGTTTGCTCAGCAATTCAGTTAGCAAGTAAGTGTGGGATTGCTGCAAGCTTGGTGCCAGAGCTGGCTGCAGGCATTCAGCAGTCCATGGATCAGTAAGGAATCTGGTCCTCCAAGGGCTTTGGATTTGTTTGAACTGCTGAAGTAAGTCTCTAGTCACACCAGAACAGCTTGGCTGCATGAATACCCTGTTAACTGAGGAGGGTAATCACTTGCATCATGTAATTTCATCTGTCTCTATCTTCTTGCTCAGTTAAGTAGTGGGATTTTATTTAACAGGTTTTTAATCAAGTCTCTCTGTACACAGGAAAAAATCCTGTGTTCACCTTTCAGGCTGGTGGAAATATCAATACTTGGCAAAAGATGGACACAGTTCTGGTTCAGAAATGATGACAGGTGGGAGGGACTGTTCATGGAATGCTACTAATACCATGGATGGTTCAAAGTGCAGCTTTTGCAGATGTTTCTAGGTGTGTGTAGCTCTGTTGTCACTGAGTTGGTTGCAACTTTGTGGATTGATTGTTGTAAAAGGGTCAGAAAAAGGGCAGCTTCTTATGTCTGATATGTAGGCTTTGCACTGTATCTCCTCATGAAATTCGTGGATGCACATCCTAAATTCTACTGCCTAGTTTGTTTTGAAAATTGGTAGTGCCCATGCTGCTAAAGATAGATTTTGTCAAAAAGATGCTGCATGCCATCAACAGTTGGCAACATGAGTGGTATTTTTAACACAGTTTCACTTGAGATAGTATTAATAATCAAAAAAAGAAAAAAGCCTGGAGGGAAGCTTTTGTTCCAGCCAGCAATATGTCAGTCTCTACTGTCCACCCCATGGGGTTTGGGTTTTGCTGTCATTTGGTTGTGTTTTTTGTCTACAACTTCAGATCCTTAATACTCTCATTTCCTTAGTAGTTGTGACAGTTTTAGTGGATTGCTATAGCAATTTTAGGAAATGCTTGTGATGGTGGGATGCTTTTTTTATTCTCTGTGCCATGTGTTGAGCATGTCTACCCAGCTTCTCTCAGATCTTTAGTTAAGCAAGCTTCATTCCCTATTTGTGGGGAAAACCTGGTGTATTTCAAGGAGACTTTTCTGTCTTGTCTGCCTTTCTCTAATCTCAGTTCCCATTTTCTGGAATCTTTCCTTGTGCCCAGAAAATAATGTGCTGTGTTTGTTAGTGACTCTTTGTACTGCAAGATTAGAGGTAGAACAGCTACCGTCAGCTGTTCCAGTTACCCTTTGCACTTTGAACAGCTTTACTTAACTTGCCCCTTTGGGTTCTCCACTCTTTTGGTTTGGCTTTGTCAACAAGAACTGTTTACTTGGATTTGAACGCTTGTACACTTACTTGGGCATGGAAGGAAAACCACTGTGGGGCTGTTGAACAAAAAAAATGTGATGTGTGGTTTGGAAAGTACCTGAGCTGCTGATTGGTGTCCCAGCCTGCAGCATAGGCAGGGAAGTGTTGTTTTATGATCCCCAGGGAAAAGTACTAGAAGTAACTAGAAGTTACTTGCCTCAAGACTAATGCTTCGCCCAAACCTGACCTATGACTGATGCTGTAATAGGAGCATGAAGCTTGTTCGTGGTTCTCAGCACCTTTACAAGCATGTCTGTTTTATGAGATGACAGAGTTGAGAGAGTGATACAGCAGGGAAATTATCTCCTCAGGACTGAACAAGAAATCTGTGGCCTGTCTGGCAAGGGAGCTCAGCCATTCTTTGCTGTTTCTCGTGCTTGTTCTTCATTTCTGGTTAAAGCACAGGCTTTGAAAGTAAATCTCAGCATAGGTTCTTTTGCTGCTCCTTGGCAGAACAATGAGCAGCTCTGCGTCATATGGAGGTGAACACGCCAAAAACTGACTCTGCAGTGTGGGAGGAGGAGGAGATACCAAAGTTTGGTGACTCTGAAGCCTTGTCTTTTAAGTCCTGTCAAAGTAGGTGCACAGAGGTATGCAGGGCTGAGGTACATGGATGTTGTTGTCCGCTTTGATGGCTTAGCCACAGCCTGCTTAAGACTTCTCAATGAAACTGCTTTCCTTTCACTTGGGGTGACAAGATGCTATTTTTTCCCTCATTGTCGAGTCAGGCAGAACTTGGCTGAATGTGCAAAGAGGCCAGGAGAAAGTGAATGTTGCATTAGCAGATGCTTGTCTCTGCTTGGAGGATGAAGGTTTCCAGCAGCATGGTGACAGGAGGTGGTAGGTGTTCATGGGCTGGGTGTCACAGCTGTGCTTTCTGATTCCTGGAAATGCAGGGTGCTGCAGGACCGGCTGTGTTACTGGAGACAGGAAGCTCTCTTTCCTCCAGCAGCCTGAGTTACTTGACAAGATTGGCAACCTGTGGAGATGCTGTGGCAGCAGCTGAAAGCTGTTCTGGTGAATTGGTAGTTGAGAATGAAGTTAAACTCTTCTGTCTTCCTTTGAGGCAATGGAATTTAGTTTTTGTTGCTTTGAAACTTAGATGTCAAGGTTGGTTGGTGTGACTCTGTCTAGTCATCATTTCTGTAGCTGGTGTTGCTTTGTGCCCTGTGTAAATGTATGGAGTGCAGACATCAAGGTGGTGGTGACAGGGGCTGCAGGGACAGTCTCCATGAAGGGCTGGACATGTGGCTTCTCGATACTTGTGTGTTGTCCTTATGAAGTACACCATGGTTTGCTCCTAGGTGGAACTGCTGGCTTGGGTTCTACTTCTCTGTTAAGGATCAGTGATGTGAAGGAATTCTTTTTGTGGAAATTCTATCCAGCGTCTGGATGCTTTAACAGATCTCGTGGAGTTTCAGAGGAACGATTTTGGCATGTCTACTGCCTATTAAGGCAGGAAAGCTAAGGTTTCTCCACCAGGTGTTTTATCCACAGTGAAGAAATGGTCTGTGGGGACTTAAATGCCTGTAGTTGCATTTGGGGACTATAACTTTGTTCTGGTTTTCTGGGATGTTTTGTAGGGTCTGGTTGCTATTGTTTCATGCTGGTTGTACAGGGAAACTGCTTTGTAGGAGAAAAAACTAAATGCCATGCAACCGTAGTTGAGAATGCTGTCAACGGTAGATGTTTCACAAGACACTTGACATCGAGTAAGAGTATTTCTTAATGAAAGCACTGATTCTCAAGTGTATATTGTTTTTGTGACTTATGACCCTTAGTCATTAGAAAAAACCACATCCTCCTTTCTGATGAAACTTCTGGGCTGCTAGGGAGACCAGAGTGAACATTTTGATACACTGAATTTTCTGTCGTTTTGTCAAGACCTTTCAACCATAAGAGACTTCATTTATAAACTGTATACACGGCTGTATTACCAGGTGTCTTTAAGATAAGCAAAGCAAGTTGTTTGTATTAATTAATAAACTGATGATTAGCCATTTCAAGAGGAGGGGAGTGTAACACTCTTCCTGGTGTAGGATGGAAACTGTAGCAGCCATAAGCATCCAGTATTTAGCAATCTGATGAAAGTTTCCATGTGGTCTGTGTTTGTGCTGGTGGAAATAAGACGCCTGTGATTACAGTGTTAGTTAGCTATTTGCACTCTTGGTTTGTTAGGTCTCCTAGTGATCAAGTTGAGTTGAATCTAGGGGAATTGAGTTTATTTTGGTGTGTTCACAGTCTTAATTAACAGAATGTTTTCACTGGATCCAGGATGTGTTAATTAGCGTAAAACTTAGGTGCACAGAAGGATTTCTTTGTGGTATGCTACCAAACCAAATGGTCAACCATATTTCTACATAAAAAATGTAGAATAAAAACAATTCTTGCCCAAAATGTTGTTTTTTTTTTTTAAATAACTATGAGGCAAGCATAAGCAACCAGGGGGTACAAGTAAAAGTAGGAAAAGATTACTTCAGTTTTAAAAGGCATTGATCTCCAAGCACTGGCAGCTTAGGCACTGTTGGATTTATACAGATGCAGTTACCAAATGCTTTGGAGGGCTCAAAGGAAGTGAAAGGGTTTTGCAGGTTTTGAGCAGATCCTCCCAAGCCTGAGGGACACCATTTAGGAGGAAGTGCTGCAGTTTGGATTTGAAAAGTTTTGGATGAGGCCAATGCTATAATGTGGTTGGGGACAAGAGTCTCTTCATACTGAAACAGGGATGGGTGCTTGGTGTTAATTAAAGTACTGTGCCATGCCTGTGTGAATGTCTCTAACCCTGTGTAACCTTTTGGTTAACTCCTGACCCTGTACATTGTTTCTGGAGGGCAGTGGACCATGACATGGATGTCTTTGTGTTTAACCAAGCTCTGAATGGAAGCACTCAGTAGCAGTGGACAAGGGGAAGGTAGGACCCAGGGTTTGAGCTGTAAGGTCACGGAGGCTGTGTCTCCTGTGCAGGTCAAGGTGCCAGCATGTGTGACTTAGCCAGTCTCTGTTGAGCAGGACAGAGATGTCCTGGAGGGGACACCTGTGAGGAGAATTCCCATCAGCATGCTGGAGACAGCAACTGGACATCTTCTCTAAGAGTTTTTTGATCAAGCTGTACTGCTTTTGAAGATACCAGTTAAATCTGCTTAACAGTGCAGTGCTGCTGTCCTTCATGTTGTTGTGGTGAAAACACTACGCTTGACTGCCGTTAATGTCACTGACAGCTAATGTTTAACCACACTTTGGTTAACTAACTAGATGCAAACTCTTGTGGTTATGAATGCTTGTCTGCTATCATTCTGAATGACCTTATCTTTCCAGACTTTGCTGCTTGGTAAAGGCTTCTTCCACAGGGCTGGTTCAGAGCAATATTTGGTTGCCATTCTGAAGAGTCCCAGTGATGGCACAGTGCCTGGGGGTTGTGAGCTGGGACAGGGCTGCATTATCTGAAAGCTCTGTCAATGGTTTTGTGTACCCCGGCAGACATGGTGATGGTTTACAGGGAAACCAGCAAGCTCTGCATCTTCCGATTTGTGTGAGCTCCTGGAGGGAGCTGCACCTTCACAGTTAGGAAGGTCCTGTTCATTCACAACAAGGAAGTTAAAACAGTATCAAGTCAATAAATTTGATTATTAGGTAGCAGTGCTGTATAATGAATAATGCTTGCTCTGGGCCAGTATGTGTTGAGTACTACATTGCCAATAGTCATGTCATGGAAGGAAGCAGTGATCTTGTGTATGTGACGTCTCCCTCTTCTTGGTGTCACCCTTGGAGCAGCTTGGTTACCAGGAGCTGCAGTACTCACTGCTCTGTTAGTGTCCATCTGTCCTGAGCAAAAAGGACATCACAATAATAAAGGCCAAGGTGCAAACTGGAGGTTTTAGTCTGGTGTCAGCTGAATAGGTGACTGGAAACTCTGAAAGGCTCTGCCTTGACCTGGGAAGAGTTCAAAGTCAGAGGTGCTGCACAGGTGTTGAGCTGGAGAGACACGTGGCAGGTCCATGGTGGTAAAAGCAGTTGTGGAGGGCTCTTGAGGGAAGAAATGAACTGTGCTTTAGTCCCATTTAGTGTGAGCTGACAACGTAGCATTGACAAAGATGTCAGACTGAGGCTGTTCTTTGAACATAAGGAGACAGATCCTGAGCAGAGACGCAGATCTGAGTAGTCAGTGCAGTGATGGGAGCTTGAACTTGTTTTGCAGATGAGATCTCTGAGGCGAGATACCGAGGAAAGAGAGACCTGAGAATAGAGAGAGCGTTGATGAAGAATGAAGATCCATGGTGGGAAAAATAAGAAAAGATTAGTAAGTAAGGTTAGTAAGTTAGTAAGAATATGAGTGTCTTGTCCTACTTCAAGAGTAGGAGGATTGTCTGATAAGGAAGATGTGGATGGAGAGCTTTCATTGAAGTGTGGTGGTTAAAAATTGAGCTGGTGAGAGTTCTTGTAGGAGTAAAACTGCTCCAACAACACTAGAAATTTAAAAGAAATGGCTGAAGAGGCACAGGTAGGGTTTTTTCCCAAATTATTTTGATGATAGGTGAGAAAAACAGAAGCAGTTTTCTGCTGAAAAGAATAAAAGCAGCTGAAGGCTAGATGGGATGTTCAGAAGGAAATACTGGGGCTACGGGCAGTTGGACAGGGTGATGGGATCAAAGAGGATGCATGGGAGAAGAGCAAATGTTTATTTTTGCCCTATGTACCTTGCAGACCTTCCCTTCCTAAAGCACTCTTCTGTCTCAGACAGTCTCCTGTGATAATTCTTTCCTCTTGAGAGGAACTAAGGCTGAGTAAGCTTGAGGAATAGAGCAGTGGGTAAGTGTGACTGAAATATGACTCAAAATTCAACTCTCTCCAACTGAAATATTTAAATAGATGGAGGAGTTAGAAGGTGGATGTAATCCTGGTAAATGTGGAAAGAGGAGGAAAAGAGCTAGAGCTGGAGATGATCCATGTGGATTTTATTATGACAGAGGAGGCCAAAGAGTTCAAGGTAGTGGGAACAGCCACCATATCAGTAAAAGTATGGGATTAGAGGGTTGAGGGTGAAAACTGACAAAAGTTATGTCAGTGTCTCTCTACCAAACAGTCATGTTATGATTTAAGGAGCCTGTGTCTCACACTGTAAGGCAACAGAAGCAGGAAAAATATTTTTGAAGCAGTGAAAGAGGCAGAGGGGAGAAAATCAGCAAAGAAGAACATGGAATTGAGCCAACAATAGGACAGATAAAAATTAAACTTGATAGAAAGATCTGTACAGAATTACATAGTTCCTTCCTTCCCATACTAGGGAATAAGTAGGGAGAAGTCTTTTTTTTTTTTTTTTTGCTTCACTACAGTTCTAGTGAGTTAGAACAGTGACTTCTTTAGATTAGGCAGATCTGTACTACCCACTGCCTGTGTGTGGCAAGGAGTTCTCTGTACCATGGACAAGCAGACAATGTCTGTGCAGACTCTTTTCTTCCTACACAAATACTGAGGGCATCTTGCTTGTTTTATGCTTGAAAGGGAGGTTTGTTCTGTGGTTTGGACTTAATACAATGGATTTTATTTTATTTTATTTCTCTTTTCTACACCATTAGCTTGAGAAAATACATAAAGCACAGCAGCTCTCAGTTCATTTAATTTGATTGCTGGGAGTCTTTGTATGTTCCAAATAAATGTTTGGTAGTTGTTTTAGAAAAGAATATTTTTGGCCCATAGTCAGAGTGTGTAGAAGAGAAAGGAAGCTCTGATAGAATCTTGTGATGAAAATTCACCACCCCTACTCCTTAACCCCTTGGGGTGCTTTTTCTCTCGGAAATGAGAGCAGTGATGACAGGAGAGTCTGAGGTGTCAGAGATAACCTGATGGGACTGAGGAGTTAGTGAATTTTGGAAGTGAACAGTGTGGATTCTGAACAGCAGAATTAATGAATGGTGGTTTCTTCTGGTTTTGGTTATTGCAATTACTGTGATGTGCTCAATTCTCCCACCCCTGCTTGCACGCTCATTCTGTCAGATGTTTGCTGTCCAGATTCTGAAGGCTGCTGAGCTGGTTGCTCTCACTGGCTGAAAGCACAAACCTCATGATTTAAGGACCAGTGTAGGTGGGTTTTTCTTTTCTTTCTTTTTATTTAAACAGTCTTCAACTTGCATCTTTCTGTTTGGTTTGTCTACTTCGAGCTACTTTATTCAAAGCTGAGGAACAAATCAGCTGAGGTACTGATGGAGCAGGAAGGTTTGTTCTCCTCTTCTAACAAGGGAATTTAAGGTACTGGAGCCCGGAAACATAAAATCCTATGAACAGAAGTAGATTGCTGTTACCACCTCTATGCTGAAAATCATGGTTTAAAAAAAATCAAAACTTACATTTTAGGTACCAGGGACACACGTCACATGTGCACCCACCCACACTGACTTTACAAGATTTTTGTTTTTACATGGATGTGACATGAACCCTGACAGACAGATGTCATTTTGTGATGTCACAAGATCATGCTTTGTTTTTCAGCATAAACTTGAATGAATGTAGAGATCTATCTGCTTAAATCTGGATAAGGATAATGCATTGGCAGCTTAGAAGGTGACAGATAAAGAGTATCTTCAACACATTTTCTGAATCATGATGAATTTTACTTACTTGTTAGGAAAACTACCAATACAAGCATAATATTAACCTTGATTACTTTAAATTTGGGGGGTGGTTGTGGCCTGCTTGCTCTTTTGACTGCATAAGGTAGAAAAAAAATGAAACTACTGTCATGCTTCTGAACTATAACTGAGTGATTATTTCTGAGGCCTTGCCCATACAGACCTTGGAGCATGGCAGGGAACAGGAGTAGATGGCGTAGCTGGGAGCGAGAGAAGTTTGCTCCTCAGCTTTCTGGAGGTGAGCTTTTGTTTTACCTACAGCTAGGAAAAACTGGAGATAGGAAACAAGATGTGTGCCAGAGAGGAAGCTGAGTAATAGTTGGGCCAGGTTGTTAGTTCCTCTGATGAAGCTTAATTATTACAATGCCTGCTGTCAGCTAGTATGAAAAAGTTTTAAACTCATGCTTTGCACCGTAGGATTGACTTCCACAAAGTGTTGTAGAGGAAACATCTGTGAGTGGAAAACATCCTGTCACAGATAATACAAGGAAGGAGAAGTGAATATATACTTGGCCTGCTCTATACTTGTTTGATTGCAGGTATAATGCAATGTCTGTGCAAACACTTGATGCAGGAGTTATTGATGCCTCTTCTCTTCTCCCCTTCTAGGCAGTCCGATGTGAACTTCCTGATTCTCAAAGCAGCACTGATGCCTCTTGTTCTCCTTCTTTCTTCTCTTTACCTTTCCCATGCAGTCCAAGTATCAGCAGTAGAGGTCATCACCCCGGAGGAGATATTTGTGGAGAACGGGACTGACGCAAAGCTCCCATGCACATTCACATCCCTGGAAGTGATCAGCAGCGCAGCATCTGTCTCCTGGAGCTTTCAGCCAGAGGGAGCAGCCACTCGTATCTCAGTAAGGAATGGCTGGAGGGGAGCAGACCTGGGAGGGGAGGCTGGGATAGGTGAGCAGTTGTCTTCTAGTTGGTTCTAAGGAGCAAGCAAATACGGATTGGAGCCTCCTTCCGCGTGTCTTGTCTCCATCACTGTGATTTTAGGGGGCTTTTTTAGAGTTGTATAAAAATATTGTAGATATATATAAGGTCTGCTAGATCTCTGCCAAGACTGGAGTGTACAGTGACCACAAAATACACACGTTACTCTGTTAGTCTTAGGAAGAGGATGTTGGTGTGGAAGCTGTATGTATGAAATAGAAGAGCATCTAGGAATCTTGTAAATCCTCTATCCTTTTGCATTTGACTGAATATCACAGTTACAGAATTTGAACTACCACTGTAATTGCAGTGTTACATTGTGTATTGTGCATGTTGTGTATTTTGCTTGTGTACTGTATAGCCTCTGTTTGGAAGGGTTTAGAGTAAGACCAGTGTCCCTGGTTTCAGAACAGAATTGAATAGCTCAAATCAGTAAGCAGTTACTTCCTCATATTATAGTTACTTGACAAGTAAAAAATCAGGCTAGCAAGGAGCTTAGGCAAATAACATTTGTCATTGCTCAGTTCCTGTATGTTGGGCCCAAGTGGGCTCAGATCCTTTAAATGTGGGTCTTCAAAGAAATGGCTTTGGTAGGTCTTCTTCCTCTTCTTCCTAAGACACTTCTGCTTCTTTCTTGTTCCTTATCCTGAGTGAGAATGTGTGTTTGTTTGCTTCCCTCTGCTACAGACATGAGCTCATTTAAACTCTAGGAGCCCTTCAATGCTCAGAGCAGAGATAATCAAAACCAGTGCGTGAGCATCTTCCTAAATATATAGAGCTCTGAAGAACAAACTTCTGAATCTCAGTGAAATAAATATTTAGTTTTGAAGAGGGAGCTCTTCCCATTGGGAATCCAAAGCAGTAGTTGGGTATTAGCTTACGGAAGCAGGGCATATTTCCTGCCAGTGTTGAACAGGATGGGTGAAGAGAAGCCATCTGTTTGTGTGCTTTCCGCTCCCCACATATCCTGTTTGGCATTCCCTTTCTGCATCACTGTCCAGTTGTAGGAATACAGCTTCAGCACATAACATTTTTCTTTGGAATTGAAATCAGTTCAGGTGTTCTACCTGGGTGTAGCTATCAGCACAACTGAGAGAAAAGCAAATTATCTTTGAGCAGAAGTGACCCAGCACAATTTGACGTTGATTCCCTGTTTCTTTTGAGGGTCTGGGGAAGGTATAGAGGGGATGTTTATTTATGGGCCCAAGTCATGGCATTGTATAGCTTGGTGGGTGTGAATTTGAGAGATCAGTCTCATGATCAGCTTATGTCTGAGTTAAGGCCATGCTTCTCTTGACAAGGGTAGTCCTGTGCCCCTTGAGAATCACACTGGCAATCTTGTGGCCATGTGGTGAGGCTGACTGGGCTGGGAGCTTCCCCTGCTTGTCTCCTTCCCTCACCACACGTTCAGAAGAAGTCTCATGTTGAACCATTCCACCATAGGCAAGGGATGGCTTGAATCACTTAGCTTGTGTTTCAGGACCTGTTTTACTTTGTGATTTCTCCTCTCCCAGATGAGGACACCTAGAGAGCTGAGGAATCTGCCTCTGGCCTTCTAGACTTCCAGTGGGATGAGTTCCCCTGTGCACAAGGGTGTGGTAATGCAGTGTTGCTGTGTTAAAGGTTACAATCCAGCTGGAAAAGCTGCAGACTGATGCAGAGTCCCTCCAAAATGTTGACAGCTGACTGTGTGCTTGCCAACTTTCTACCACATGAAATAATTTGTTGGATTTATGTTAATCTGTAGACAACAAATAAGATTGACTGCAGCATGACAGATGGCCATGATGTGCACATACCTGATCTGGACAAGATTTGTGCTGCCAAGTGATAAGGCCTGATATTCAGAGTGCAAGTCTGATCGAGAGGATGTTGGAATAGCAAGCCTGAGATCAAGGGCAGGAAAGGGAAAAGGGATAGGAGATGACTTGAGTGGAAATATGAGGGTCTTGTAGGCAGTCTGTTCTGTGGCAGAGACACTGCTTTGTAATAAGGCAGGACAAAGAGAAAGCCGGAATATTGTCTTAAATTTCTTTAGTTGTTCTCTAGAGACTGAACTGAAGGGAATTCAGGTTGATTGTTGATTAGGTTTGTCTTGCTGTCTTGTAGGATATCCAATTAAGAAAGAATGTGCTCCTGCAATTCTCCTGCAGCCTTGGTGCCTCTCTTAGGGTATCCCATGTGTTTGAAAGCAGAGTTGTCCTGTAGAAGTCTATGCTCTTCTACTGCTGTAAATTCCAATTTTGGGCAGGTATAGTTAGGAAATACCGAGTTTCTTCTTAGTCTATACTAAAGAGGTTTATTCTTCAAAGATTTTTGGTCATGTATAGGGAGTGCAGAGCCAATGTGCAGCTTAGTCACTTAAAAACTGGGAAACAGTTATATTTAGTTACCTGAAGGTTTCTGGAAAACAGCTAGATATCCTCTAAATTGGTCATGGGATTTTCTGAGGGGGTGGAAGGAAGGGAGAGTATTGCATGTTAATTTAGCTGTGCTTTAGTTGCAAGTAACACATATCAAAACACAAGATGGGAAACTTGGTATCCTTTTTCTGCTAGGATGCAGGCGGCTTCTTGTGCCTGAAAGACAGATGGCTGTGTTCCAGGACTGTTCTATCCTTTAATTATTACCAGGTTACCAGGTTTTTTTCTCTTTCCTCCACCTCCTTGTCTGCAAAACAAAAAAAAAATCCCGACCAAATCCAACAAAACAAATCAAAACCAACAGAAAACCGAAACTTGCAGTCTCTTGTGCTGGTATGGTTGAGGTACAAGCATGGTTATGTGATCAAGAGGCAACAAGGCAGACTGAAGTGGTGAAGCAGGAGGAGAAAAACCTCAGCTGCTGCGTATAACACAGTTGGCTCTGGGAGAATGCTGTAACAGTGGGAGAAGCACAGTAGCTCCATCATCGCTAATTGGATTGTTCTTATATCCTCTTTCCTTGACTGCAGTTTTTCTATTACTCTAATGGGAAGTCATACCCTGGAAAGGACATACCATTTAAAGACAGGATCACTTGGGCTGGAGATCTTAACAAGAAAGATGCTTCTATCACTATATCAAACATGCAGTTCCGGGACAACGGCACGTACATTTGTGATGTCAAGAACCCACCTGACATTGTTGTCAAACCAGGAGAAATCAGAGTTAGAGTTGTGGAGAAAGGTATTCACCCTATATGATTTTTTTCCTTCTCACTTGTTTTTTTTTTTTTTTTTTTGCCCCCCCTTTCCTTGTCTCTATCACTTTTATTGGGGGTGGGGGAGTAGCCTGGAGGGAACAACTGTTTTTTTTTAATTCTCTTCTTCCAGGTCCTAATAATGGAACCAGTATCTCTCAGCTCTTTAAAAACTGTCTGTTATACCCTTTTCCTCTAAGCCCGCTAATGTCTGTGGTTTAAACAATTACTAGCAAAAGCTGATGGAAGGCTTGATGAAAACACATCTTCTCATTTTGAAGTCCCATGAATAGATTTCCTGCATTATGCTACATCAAGGGTTAGGATGACTTATGAAATCTGGTGAGCAAGGAGAAAAAGTAGCACTCTTCTTTTTGAAACCCTTCTGGTATATGTAATGGAATGCAAAACTATAAATCTGGCCCAAACATACAGAAAGTGAAATGCTCCTGAGTGCCATGCAAAGGTGTTTGTGTTGGATGTGCATTCAGTCTCTGTTACTCAGGTGTTCTTAAAGAATCCATGGTGGCTCTTACAAACTTCAGGGCCTGGCTACTTGCAGTCACAGAGGCTTCTGGTTAGCTTTTGGTAACATCTGTCACAGTTCAAGAGCGCTTAGATTCTGTTTGTCAATTTGGCTCTTCGTTTCCCTTGATCATCCAAAACATTTGATTGTTCTACCTAAGCTGGAGGTCAGCCAAAATGTGATGTTTTGTACAATGAAGTGATTGTTACAGTAATTGCGTTTCCAAATTTATAGTTTAGGAAGGACAGGAATAAATGTTGAATTCATAAATGGCAGTGCAATTATACAATTATGCAATTATTGATGCAGTTATTTCATAGATTTTAGTATGTTAGGGAAGATACCTGTGTGTCCTATTTGGAATGATACTGCTGCTAGAGCAGGTGTGTACCCCTGCTCAGGAGGTCATTCCAAGTTCTTAGGTAGGCAAGGTCTGTATCTAACTTTTCTCTTCATGGAACAGTTTGGGTTGGATGGGACCTCTGGAGGTCCACCCATCACTTAGGACTTTGTTTCTTGGAAGTCTGAAGCCCATGGAAAATAGGATCTGTTTATTTTCTCACAATGACAGTCACTATGAAGAAGCAGTAAAGTAGCTGCTGGTTTGGCAAAGTCAGGCTGTCTTGGCAAAGCCTTTTCAGATTTTAACCCAGGTTAAGCAAATGAAGACTGACTTCAGTGCACTAATCCAGCTGATATTTTTTAACAGACTTGCATGCTGGCTTCCCCATG
The DNA here is from genome assembly GCA_013397055.1 of Pachycephala philippinensis. NCBI lineage: Eukaryota > Metazoa > Chordata > Aves > Passeriformes > Pachycephala > Pachycephala philippinensis. The sequence goes on from VWZT01009329.1 coordinate 63,807, forward strand.
GGTGGGGCATCTGGACAAGAGAATTTCACTGATTTTGACTGGAGCCCTGTATTTGAAATACTTCTCACCATCAGAAAAATGGTGCAACAGCTGTCTTCAGTTGTCTGTGAAAACTCATCCTGAACTGAGCTGGAGCAAATTTTTTCAATTTGGAATAATCTTTTCTGTCAATTGGAATAAGTACACAATGACACTTGTGCATATTGGTTTTTTTGCTATGTATACATCTAATGGTTCTGAATCCTATGTCTGGTGGTGTAAATTGTTCAAAGCCACATTCGTTCTTTGCACATTTAAATGATCTAATAGATGATAGGTTAGCTTTAGGTTTTGGGTTAAACATTTAACAAGTTCCATGGCAGCCTAATTTTTAAAAATTGCTAGACTAACTGAGATGATTTTCACTGCAGTACCTACATGGTGTTTGCACAAACAGCTCTATCAAGTGTGTTGGAACAATCTTACTGGCAGGGATGAAAAGCAAGACTGCTTTTCCAGTAGAGCATCTCAATCTGGAAAGGACTACCATTTGAAAACCTAAACAACAGAAATTCATAGGGAATTCCAAGTTCTTACACTAGGCTGACCCTACTTGTAATAGGAAGCTGCTTAACACTGTGTTCAAGACAGCTTGTGTTACCTGGAGGTGATCCATCTTTGATCTGAACACACACGCGGGGGAAAAATTAGAATAGCATGAAAATCTTTACACTTAGGAGCAATGGAAACTTCACTTTCCTGCCTATTTCATAAAACTGAATGATAAACATGATATTGACATGCTCTCAGTGAAATGGAAATTTCTCTGAATTTCAGTGCTAATTAGTGAAAAGTGTTCTCTGAATGGCTGGATTTTTGGTTTGTGTTGAGCTGTTAACTTCAATATTGGCTTCCAGAGCTGGTGTTTGGTTATGTAGCTGGGACTGTCTTTTACAATGAAGTCATTGGCTGCTCTGGAAGTGCTTATGAGGAATTCATGTAGCTATGGAATACTGCAAAATATTGGAAAAAATAGGGACCATTTTCTGAAAAGCTGTAAAGCCAGACTCTTAGTTTCACATGCAAACCCTAGCATTTTTTAATACAACCTTATAGACCTCTGTTAACAGAATGTAACTGCTGTCCATCACTCAGATTCAAGCAACCAAAAAAACCCTCATGAGTCAAAGAAGTGACAAAACTATCAGAGTTCTAATTTCATTCTTTCAGCAGATATTCTTCACTGTAGTTTTGGAATGGCACTTGCTTTCTTGCTCTGGTGAAGTGTGTGTGTTTTCTGGTGTACAAGGCAGCAGCTGGTCTGCTATCAGAAATGCATGTCTGTTTTGATGCTTTTGCAGACAGTTATTCCTGCACTTTTGGAAAGGCGAAAAAGTACAGAAACTAGGAAACTCCTTATATGCCTCAAAATAAATGAGTTCATTTTTGCATGGGACTCAAATATAATCACATCTTACATATTTGAAAAATATTACCACTTGTAGGACTCTCTTCCTTAATAGCAGGTGGATCCCTGGGCTTCTGAAGAGTTCTGGAAAGAATGTCTTCCTCTAAGTTGTGGCACTCATATCTTCATATTTAATTTCTTACTGAGACTCTGAATTCCCATATTGCTGGCATCTCACACTGGAGAGCCAGGAAAGCTGCTGATGTGGTGTTTGGCTGAATGATGTTATGATCAGTGAAACAGCCAGAAGCCAGGTAGCCCTTCTGCTGAAATTCAAAGAACAGGACTAAATGTAAGCCCTCTTTTCTCAGTATGATGCCCCTCCTTCAGGGTACTGCTGCTCTGTGGTCCCTGCTGGAATGAGTCCAGCAAAGGGCAACAAATGTGGTTAGGGGACTATTTCACCTTTGATATGAGGAGAAATGGAGGCAGCTGGGATTGTCTGGCCTGCAGAAGAGAAGGAGGGGTGCTCTAGCCTGCAAAAGAGAAGAGAGACTCAGGAGAATCCTCTCACCAGGTATTTATGTACATTGATAGCACCTAAAGAAGACTGAGCCAGGCTCTTCAGTGGTGCCCAGTGACAGCACAGAAGACAATCGGCATAAGTTGAAACACAGGAAATGCCGTCTGCAATTAAAACACCACGTTTTTACTGTGGTTGAACACTAGGACTAGGTTGCCTGAAGAGTCTCCCAGCCTTGGAGATAGTCAAATCCAAAGTGGGCAGAGTATTGAGCAAACTGTGCTGCTTGGCCCTACTTAAGGAGGGGCTTTGGACCAGACAATCTCAAGACATCCCTTCCAACCTCAGCAATTAGGTGATGATCAGATACAGGTGTCTGAGATTTTTCTAGATAGGTGTAGGTTTTGCCTGTTGGATCTTTTGCTGATTCACTTGTATTTGGTACAAGTAGCTAGTGCAGCACGGAGTCTTGTAAAAAACCCTCTGGCCTAAGATGTTCCTTGTGTTAAACACAATGTGGGGGGAAGGAAGAGACTTTGTTTCTTATTGGGAAACGGTGTAATGGTAGTCTGTGTATTCTTTGACTTGTAAGTATTTTGTACTCATTCTCTGATTGGCTTTTGTTTCTGGCTGCTCTTTTTTGGCCTACTCACCCCCAAAATAATATTAGGGAAAACGTGAGTAAAGCAGTACTGTGTTCTTCTACGTGTTTTCCTGGTATTCTACAATGATCCTGACTTAAGAAGGGAAAAAAATGAGTCCATAAAAATGTACAGGGTTGTATTTTGAGACACCAGAGTCTCAAAATACTCACTGCTAAGAGTGATCCTGGGTAGGAACCGTGCTGTTTGCTGCATGCTCCCTGGAGAACACCCAGCCTTCAGCACTCCTAGTGGGTTAGCAATGTGCTGTGTTCAAATCTGCTTTCAAGCATGCCTGCCTTTTCCTATTGACCTCTCTGGGAATTACCAGATGGCTGTAACCTGGTTTTTTGTCCCCTTCAGATACAAAATGAGACAGGGTTGTCCTCATTGTCACTTGTGCTCCCTGACATGTAAAAACCTTTGGTTCAACATGAACTCTCTCCTGAAGGACGGTGACATTAAGAACACTCCTGGCGTGTGCTCTGTTCATACGTTACTCTGCTGGCTGCCTGCTCCGCTGCCACTTAGGCTGCATGCTGTAATTTCTGGGTATTACATTAGTAGTGCCTTCTGCTCTAAAGGAATCCAGGCTCAAGGGCATTTGTGGTTTGCAGTTCTGTTGAGCAGGGAATGCAGAAGAGTTGAATGTTTTCTCCCTTCTCTCCGCAGACAGCCTGCCTGCGTTCCCCATTGCCACCGTGGCAGGGATAGCCATCGGTACGGTTACAGGTCTCTCATCGCTCATCTCTATTGTCGTGTGTCTTGTCATCAGAAAGAACAACTCTAAAAAACGATACTCTGGGTAAGAGATCTCCCTCCTCACCCGTGGCTGATGTGAGGAACAGCAGCAGGATCAGAGGGAGGGCTTAAAGGGGGGTAGGAGTTGTTTCAGCTAGGCCTTGGCAACCACGGCTAGAGATAGATATGGTCATGTGGAGCTCTTATCATCTGCCTTTAGTGATTACCTCTGTACTGTGCTTGAAAAGACCTACTGGCCATGAGTTGCACCTGAAAATCACTAGGTGTTGAAGGAGATCCCCAGCCACAAGGATGTATGCCCTCAGAGCATTTAATCCAAGATCCCCTAGCTCTGGTCTGTTCCCCTTTCCTCCAGCTCTATTTTCCTTTCCACCTCTAAAGGAAAAGCACCACACATGCACTTTTAAAGATTGCTGTGTGTTGAGATTAGGACTGGATTTTTTTGTTACCAGTGCCTGCCTCCTAAGCCTGGAGAATACTTGCCAAAACCCACTTCATCACCATACTTGAAAGTAAGGAACGAGTAGGCACTCTGCATCCATTCTCATTCACTGTCTGTTTTTTGTTAACTGTTACCATCCCTGCAGGGTTTTTAGTGTTAGAGTGATAACTCCAAAATGAAGCACAGTTCTTTGAGTGGGCATATGAAAAAGCCACAAGAACTGACAAAGGCAGATTAGAGTCCTGTGGTGATGAAACTCACTGCTGGTGGAGGAGGTGCTTCCTTTTTTCTCCTCTCTAATTAGCTGGTAATTTGCTTCTCCAAGAAAGAATGAAAATTACTTATGTAGTCTTAGAAACAACCCCAAAACATACAAGTTTCTTCTGTTCTTTGCCCAACAAATATTCCTGCTTATTGCAGGTTCTTTGGGTTGCCTGTGGGATAAAATAACTCCAAAAATAATCTTATGGGGATTTCCAAATTAAACTTTGCCCTGTCCTTTTCCCAGTTGGAGAGCTTAGACAAAGTGAGTTGGCTATTGCCCAATGGTAAGGCTAAATACAGCAAGGGTGGCTGTGTGTGCTCAAAATTGTGTGGAAAGCCTGGTTTTCCCTTTCTGCATGTGTCCTTCCCCTAAGAATTGAAAAGAACCCTGCAGTGTCATGCACCAGCAGTGTGCCTGAGGTGGCCTGCTTGCCCTGCTTCCCACTCACCTGCTCCCCAGTGTCTTCCTGCTGAAGGACACATGTTGGTGCTGAGCCTGGAGCAGTAGTTCATGCACTGTGATTTCTTGTAGTAGATTTAACTACTCTCTTGGGAAAGCAATCTCTGAGGTTTAAATCCTGCTTTCACTGACCATGCCAGCTCTGCATGATGTGTAGAAAGAAACCAAGTGTGCTGTGACCCCCTCCAAACTTATGGACTGTCTTCTACATGATGCTAACCCGATGTGTGGTGGTGGAGAGAAGCACTTACTCCTAGATAACCATTCTGCCTTGAACTGAGGTGGGCTGGGGCCCTGCGTGGCATCTGGAACCCCTGCATGGCCACGGTTTCCATTCATGCTCTGACTTTGGTGTTTTTTGTTTTGTTTTGTTTTTTTCTTTCTGCCTTGGTGTGCTGGGATCGGATCCTGCTTACCTTCCTCTCCTTACAGAGATCCTGATATAGACGCCAGATTGGGAATGTAACAGGGCTGGGTCTTCTCTTCCAGTCCCACTAGACACCATGGTAACTAATCAAGTTGGTGGTTGCTGTTAATACCTGTGTGTGTGTACACATTTCCTCTTCCTTTGCTGACTAACCAGCTAGCTCTCTACTAACATCACTGTAATTTGTGCTGGAATCTGTTGGCAAAGGGATGATGCATTTCACTGGGTGCTTGGGTTTCATTGTCTCGTGTCTGACTGGGGTGGAGTTGTTGTTTATCCCAGATGGCATCCCCTCCATCTCTTCCAACAGTGAACTTGCCAGTGCATTGACTAAAGCACAGGAAATTCAAAGCTCTTTCTGTGTCAAAAAAAAGGTAAATTCCCTGTAAGTGTTCCACTGGCTCAGACAGCTTGGGTGTTTGAAAACTTTCAGGGATCTAAGTACATTAGTTGCTTAAACCTGAATGATAACATTTAGATAGTGTAGATCTGAGGAATTTTGTGAATAAAACAATTAATGATTACATAATTTTGGTAACAGAAGGGTTGCATTGTCTCTGAGACAGTAGAGACCCCTTGCCATGACAGCTGGGGCAGTATTTTTTAATTCTTACAGCTGCATGTGTGAGGAGCTAAGCTGCTATGGCAAGGCCTATCAAAGGCTAAAAAAAGCTTGCCCTGTGAGGGGGTGGTCTACTTAATGTCACTGTCCTCATTTGTTTCTGAACTCACTTTATACACTGTCTGTCTACAAAGAGGGAAAAGGATGCCCAGTGGTCAGAGGGTTGTGGTAGCAGAGGGCACTCCTGTGCCTGCTGCCAGCGAGGTGGCTGCTTAACTTTCCTGGGTGCTTTGGTACAAGGAGGTAGAACTAGAACTGAGAGACCCATTACTGCATTGCCCAGAAGCCACCAACTTTAAGGGCATTTGTTCCTGTGATTAGCTTTGTGACATTAATTTCAAGTCACATGCTTGTTTTCTTTTCAGTCCTGCTTTAAGCAGATGGAAAGAAGCAGTCAGAGGGTGAAAACCAGCAGCCTTCTTTTAGGGGTGTTGGTTGTCACCCCAAGACAGTTCTTTTGTTTGAAAACCAAGATTTGCCTGAGTAGATATTCAGGTAGCTATATGAGGGCACGTAGGTGAAATGTCCTCTGTGACACTTGAGGTAATTGCTCCAGAGACTGGTGTCTGTTGTGAAAATTATTTTGGGCTCACAGCCTAACTAAAAGCAAGGGAACTAAGGCAGAGTTGGGTAGGATGTACCTTGCTGGTTGGCAAGTGTTGGCTCTAACTGTAGCACGGGTACAACACTTGCCTCAGTGACAGGGACTGTTCATCTCCTAGTTAGAAGGTAATTGCTATTTACCCCTGTTAACTGAGAAGAAAACACATGATTTTAGAGAGGTTAAATTGAATGGTAGTATCTAAGGACCAGGGGTTGTGGAGGAGCTGCTGTCCTATGTTATTAGCTGCTCCTTCCTGTTGCTTACCAATGAAACTCAGAGGAAGGACAGAGAAATGTCTCGGGAGAGATGGAGAATTGTGTGTGTTTATTTCAGAATCCATTATGTTCATTTTTTTACGTTGGCGTAACCTGCCACATTTCATCTCGCCATCATTCGTCTTTTGTTTTTGTTTCTTTTTTTCTTTTTCTTTTTTTTTTTTCTNCGTGTGCCTCTTGAACACTGTCGTGCAAACTCTGCTCTGCCACCTCGTCAGCTGCAGTACCTCTGAGAGCTTGATGTCTCCGGTTAAGCAGGCTCCGCAGAAGGCGCCCTCCGACACAGAGGGCCTGGTAAACAGCGTGCCCGCCAGATCACACCAGGTAAACTGCTCCTGCTGCTCCCAGGCAGGATTCCCCCCGAGCCTGGGGCAGCTGCTGTGGAAAACATCCAGGCAGGGTGGGATTCGTGCATTAGGGGCTGGCTGCTGGTGAAAGCGCGTGCTCCAGACAAGGGGTGCACAGCAAGCTGGGATTTCTGCTGTAGAAGGCTTGGTGCAGTCGAAAGAGCAGCATCTTGGCATTAGCTGAGATGGAGTTTTATGCCCTTTTCATACTAAATTGTAAAAAACCTTGGTTGGGATCTTGTGCATTAGCATACACAGGTGGTAGTGAAGTGCAAGGATGAGGAGTGGTCAGTGAGTATCTCTTTAACACAGACACAACACAATGTCTGCCAGATATGGATCACCCCATAAAGCTGCCTAATCTGTTCTGAGATGGTCATGGGGAGGAATTTGCCTTACACCCTCATGCTCCATGGCATGTCCTTCCTTCACAAGGAGAGGAGCCAGACGCTGACCAGTTTGCAGATGACTTGTGCTGCTGAGAGCTCTGTTCTGCTGAGCCTCCCAACTTTTGTGGGCTTGAAAGTGCCACTCTGTGCTTGCTGCAGTTGGCAAAGTTCTGCTGACTTTGAAAGGAAAAAGTGGCTTTTATCCAGACTTACCATCCCATGGGAGGGGACAGAACGTGAGTCAGGGATTCTACGCAATGGATCATTCATTACCTGCTACCAGTACAGGATTTCCTTATGTGGAAGCTGTTTCTTACCTCTTGATTTGTGTATCCCCAGCAATTTTCCTGTGGAGATACGGGTCCTGAGACAGTTTAAGTTCAAAGTAGACTTCTTCTTAATTAGCCACCTTTTAGCAAGTGGCTGCAGTGTAGTGTGTGCAGGTTAATGCCTGATTTCTTAATTTCTCCTGACAAAATAATGGAGATGTGTGTTAGTGTATTAACACTAGAAGAAAAAACCAATGTGCTAACAGTCAGCTCAGTAAAGTCAAAGCTCCTACTCAGCTGGGCTTCTGGTTTGGTTTTGAAATGCATTTTGTTCTGGGCTGTGCAGTATTTCCAGAGTTTTAGCACACAGGCCCACAAAGCTGCCTTCTGACTTCAGAGATCAGTTATTCTCTGAACACAGAGGCTGTATACTCAGGATTTAAAAACAGTCAAATTTTGACTGGAATGGGTCTAGTGGCAGCAGGCTGCCTGTAAGACACAGATAAAGCTTATCTTTTCTAGATCATGGGAGATGCTTCTGGAATGGGTGAATGAGACAGCTGATTCCCACCATCCCCCCTTTAAAAAAAAAAAAAAAAAGATTTTGTGGGATTTATGATGCAGTAGAGGTTGGGAGTCAATATCCATAGGTCAAAAACCCAAGATGTTTTATCTAATTACTGTCATGGTGTGAAGGAGTACATGCAAGTGCCCTGGGAGCTACACACAGGTGCTGTTCTGTGCTTGCATCTTGACAGCAAAAATACTCCAGTGTTTTGGTGTGAAAACTTGCGGTGTCCCCATCTTTCCATGTCCCCAGTGTTCTGAGTCTCAGTGTGCTGGAAGGAGCAGCAGAGTAAATCTAAACTTTGTAATGTTAACTCAGAATCAGGGTGCTTTTGCCCTTCTGTAGTCACTCTGGTCTGTTTATTCATTGACAGAGTTCTCCCTGCAGGTAAGTTCCTAAAGGAAAACATAAAGTGTGAACACTGCTGGCCTCAACAGAAAAATACTGCAAATGGCTTTTGTTTCATTCAGTTTTAGTTTAGTTTTTTGGATTGCTAATCTATTTTGTCAGGCGAAGAGAGCTTCTTTTCTTGGCAGACATTTGTAGCAGCAAGTGGTTCCTGTACCTCCTGTTAAACATTTGCCCCATCTTTACAGAACATATTTACTTTTCTTTAAAAAGATCCACAGTGAAATTAGGGTAGATCAGATTTTGAACAGAATATTTAAACAAGTTGGGGAAGCTGAATTTCAGTTGATTACACTTACACTGTTAGCTTCTAGCCATTGTTTGGTTGTTTCTTTAAGGATCCTATCAGCATGCAGACCAACATATTTGAAATCTTGCATCACATACAAGCAAAACCTGGTGTTTCTTGGTAATCAAGAAATGAGTTGTAGTATTCAAGCTTTTGAGGTGTTGTGTAGGTGAAAGGCAGATACTCATTCCTAGCAGTTCCCAGAGCTGTTGCAGGCTTCTTGCTGATTCAGGCACACTCTTGCTCTAGGAATGCCTGGCAGTTTTAGAGCAGTGGTTCCCACCGTCAGTGCTGTGGTCAAACAGCAGAGGCCTGTGGTCTTCTTGTAGCTTTTTTACAAGGTGGGATGTGTAGGAAGTGAATGAATGCTTTGTACTTCACTGGTGGAAAAGAATTGTGAGTACAAACAAAACTCCTGCCTCTGCAAGTTTAAAACAGTAACAGAGGTGTTCACTCTTAGAGTGGCATTTAAATTATTTCAATGAAGTTTATTCATTTTTTTATTTATGAATCAGTTCAAGAATCAGTGAGGGAGTATTTGTCTGCATCACATCTCAGCTGAAAGTGCGCTGAGCCTGCGCTTCCTTTGTGTTTTGAGTGCAAGTTACTCAGGTGTGGACCTTGCTTTCTGGAGTTTGCCTATCTGATTCTGTGAGTGTTCAGCTGCTTGAATCAGCTCCACGTGTTTTCACTGTGCCCTCCTTCTCAGCAGGTATGTTCTGTCCTGTCAGATTTGTCTGTGGTGGTTCTTGTCCGTGCCATCATTCCCTAGTGACTGCTGTTCTACCAGGACTGTTATTTGCGTGGGTAAGAAACGATTTCCAGTGGAGGCAAGAACTACGTGTATTTCCCACATGGATGTCCTTGTTTGGATCCCAGGACCCTGAGAAGGAGCAGTTCATGATGCCAAGAATCTTGATTGACATTTCAGATAACTTTCCCAGAGCCAGAATCTGTGGTAGTTGCAACATCGTTCAGAATCTGAGAAATCTGAAAATTCTGTAGACTCCTGTTGGACCATGGTGGTCTAACTTTGTAATTCCTTTTTCTCTGCTGTAACTTGCAATTCATGACTCTGCTGACAAACCCTTAGCAGGTACACCTGCTGCTCTTTTCAGTTCTGAACAGAAAAATTGCAAGGCTTCAGGAAATGCTGGTTTTATACAGCAGTGCTGGTCTGTCTTCTGGTTCTGAAGAGCCAGGATGAGCTTACTTGGGATTAGATGAAAGTTCTGAATTGTTTAGACTGTTTTTAAAATGGCCTAGGCGAGCTCATAGTCAGCCAGAGAATCAATTGGCAGCAAATCAAATAGATGAGCACTGCAGTAAATCCTCGGTCCCTCCTTTTCTCTTTGTTGGCCATCTACCACTTTTTTTAGGTGACTGACAGTGAACACATTGAAACAATGATAGCTTGGTTTGGATCAGCTGGTCAGACCAGTCAGTCTCTCCACACCACTCTCTCAACCATGCTGGTTGCAGCACAGTAACTATATTTAAACTGGCAAAAACCTAGAATAGTGGTAACTGATACTGAGTGAACTCCAGTGGTAGAAAATTGACCCATCAGAATTACTTGAACGAAAATTGGAATGTCATAGTAACTACTTTATGCAGTGAGATTTATTATTTTTATATTTTTTTTAACTGATAATGCTCTCAAGCTGAATTTATCATACTCTTGACCTCTGGCCTCAGGGAGATGAGACTTCCAAAATTGCTTGCAATTAAACTTCAGGGTTACTTTGCCTTGAAGTTTATATAGACACTGTGCTCTGATTGGAATTAGTAAAGTAATTTCAATACAGTGTTGGAGATCAGAACAACATGAAAGCAAATAGCAGAGAAATAAAAAAAAAATAAGTGGCTATAATGAGATTTGAAATCCAGAGTTTTCTAGGACACCAGTGTCCTTTTTTTCCCCCTTTTCTCAGTGTGTTGTTTATATTTAGTGTTTTATACCTACTTGCAAGTTTTCACCCTTCAGTCCATTTTCTTCCTCTGTTCTTTATTACTTTGGAAATCCTTTACCCAGAAGGAAGAAAATGTGAATTTAAATTACTTCTGAAAGAGAATAAGGTATTTATCAGGTGTGAGCTTTGCCACTGTGCTGGGAGGAAAGCAGCTGTGCAGAAAGGTACCTGTGGTCCTTCAAGGGCTTAATTTTCTGTACAGAAGGTCTGTTTTCATCTCTGGCTCGTAAGTGCTTTGGAAAATAGATGGAAACATTTCTGTGTCAGGTCTATACAAATGTTTTCTAATTTGTCAGGATCTCAAAAGTACTGTCAAGAAGGGGATAGAGGAGTGCCAGTGAAGGCTCCTTCTTCCTGGGACATAAGGGAAACCAGAACAGTTAAATGGATGAAAGGTTTTGAAGGAAAAACTGCTGAAAAAGCTGCAACCAAACTAAAAGCTCTCTCTTTGTAATTCCCCCCACTCATCCCCAGATAGGACAATCCCTTTTCCCCCCTGCATGGGGTGTGTGGTCTCTGTGCTGAGGTCACCTGGTGGGTGGTGGCTGCCCTGTGCCCTGTGCTGGTCTCACTTGGGGGGTTCAGGGTGGGAGCTGCAGCTCTTGCCATCGAGCTCCCACCTGCCTTGCTGGACCTCTGCTCTGTGGAGGCTGCAGTCCTGTCCTCAGCCTGTCTCCAGTAGCTGCAGTTGGCTTTCCCTGGGCTATATTTTAGAGGATTTGGTGTTTTAGGAGGTGTTTACACGTGCAGCTGAAAGACAGGGCTGTAATGTCCTCCCCTGCACCCCAGCAAATGTCACGAAGCTGAGGCTGTGCCTGCCCAGGGTGTCTGTGAGCTGCTGCTGCCTGGGCTGGCTCACAAGTCAGGTAAGAATTCTGTATTGCTGCACCATTTTGGCACTTGCTGGCTCACTGCTGTGTAAGTCTTGGCCCCATCACTGGCTTGGGCAGTGACTCGAGTCGCAGGATGGCTGCAGCTTTGTCCTCTCCCTCGTGACCCGAGTGGTACAGCTGTGCTGGGATTTACAGGACCTGAGTAGCAGCTTGGGAAGTACACTGCTGTTGACTGGTAAACCTCTAGAACAGTTCCTTTTGAACACTATTAAATCTGGCATGCATCTGACTAAGCCACGTGTCTTTGCTCCACAGCACCTAAGAATTGCTGCTTTTCAGAGCAAGGGATCCCAGATTTTGCTTTCTGTGAGGAGCAGGCAGCCCTGGAGGGAGGCAAGGGTGCTGTTTGGCATGCGCCTGAGAGGAGAAAGGTGGCAGACTAGAGCTCATGCGCAGCTGAGGGTTCATTCCACCTGCTTCCAAATGCTGTTCGCAGTCATGAAAGCTCTGTGGTCTCGCTTTAGCTCTCATCTTGCTGCAGCCCCCGTGGAAGTGAGGGGCAGCGTGGCCTGTTCTGAAAAAGCCTGACTGTGCCTGTTCCTTGTGTCCCCAGGGCCCAGTCATTTACGCGCAGTTAGATCACTCCGGGGGACAGCACAGCGACAAGATCAACAAGTCAGAGTCTGTGGTCTACGCCGACATTCGGAAGAACTGAGATCCTCAGCTATCCAAAGGACAACAAACATTCAGACTGGAATTGCTTGAGCAAGATTTGACCCAGAGAACTCACATGTGGCCTTTGATGCCTAGGCTAGGACCAATGCATGTGCATACAGAGGGAGAGATATATATGTATTGTGTGTAAATAGTCTATTTAATCGTACAGAAGTGAGACCAATGTTGCATGTTGAAATGCGGTAAGAATTTTGCTTATAAATTGCCAATATTCTTTTTTTTTTTTTTTTTTGTATCTTGCGTGACGAGAGAGAAAGTGAAAACTCGCATCACAATTTTAAAATATTTTTATCTTGATTATTAATGGAGAAACTGGAAGATGCCTGAAGATTCTAGATTGACCTGGAGATTCTTTTTTCTTTGCTTATAGGGCCTAATTTCTTTTGTGGAGGTGACTATAAAGAAGACATCTTCTTTATATTCAGAGTTCTTTATGTATACAGGGTATTTATCTTTCCTTGGTCAGATTCTCAGTACAGGCTGCCTTCTCACGTAAACTAGACCCTCTCACTTGGTCTTGTAAGCCAAATTGTGACTCCTAGCTATCAGAAATGTATGTCTTAGCAGTGTGAGTGAAGGAAATCTTTAGGCCTACCTGACCTGTGTAACGTGGGTCACGGAACTGTTTACTTCTCGATGAGCCCAGCTATTCAAGCTTAGTCCTTTAAAGTGCAGGGATAGTGTTGATCTAATTAATTTTGTGAAATGGTAGTTTACCTGTGAAAACGAAGGAGATAGTGAGTTAAAGGCATAGGAAGCTGTAGCTGTAGGTGGTTACCTCAGACTCTGTTGAACCTTTCAGTGAAATGTTTCTTCCTCAAAGCTCTGTCATTTCATGTAAGCGTTAAAAAGGGCTCCAAGGGATCTGGAAGCTGTAGTACTCCCATACCTCTCTCCCATGGCTCCATTATACCACTGTCACCTCCTTGGAGGTGCTTTATCTGTTCTTGAAAGCCTGTAGTGGAGGCTGAATGACCTCTGGAGGAAATCTAGGCTTCTTTGGTTTTTTTTTGATGTGTGGTTTTTTTGTGTAACCTGTATTTGCACAGAAGATGTGGATGGGCAGTTTATTTCCTTCATCTCTGCAAGTCTACTGCTTGAATACAATTTTCCAGCCTCTTGTTTCTAGGTTAAACTCCTCCTAGATTGTTAAGGATCTCTGCTGATGAGGATTTCTTTCGCTGACCCACTGTATCCTGAAATCTGGTGCTGAAAACTAGAAGTGGCCTTCCAGCAGAGATCTTCTCAGAGTGGCATATAGAAGAAGGATTTCTGTTTTGTACATCCTAACGTGGTGGTTTTGTTTTGGGCTGGTTTTTTTTGGCAGCAAATAATTTTCAGTTTGGTCTATTGTAACCCCCTTTCTCTGACTCTTACCCATTTCCTAGTTCAGTCTGTTTCACAGAATCAGACACAGAATGGTTGAGGTTGGAAAGCACCTCTGGAGATCATCTCATCTTGCTCAAGCAGAGTCAGCCAGAGCAGGCTGCCCAGCACTGTGCCCAGTTTTGAGCATCTCCACAGGTGGGAACTCTGCAGCATCTCTGGGCAACCTGTTCCAAACAAACTCCAGCCCACATTTCACTGTAACACCGAGCACATGAAAAATAGTTACAGGCCCATGGCAGACCCTTTCACAACCACATTAGATAATCCTTTAATTACGACAGTGCAATTTTAATAACTGTTTTGTGTACAGTGGGGTTTTTTTCCCAACAAAGTTAGGTATGCCAACATGATATTCTTTCATCAGGATCAAACTTCACTGGTTTCCTGACAACACCTGCCTTTATTAGAAATCAACAGCTTTGTTTTGTATACATGCACTGGGTAGATCTTAGGACATTGTCCTCAAAGCTAGAACCAGCTTCTTAAAACTGAGGCTCAGAAGGAAACCATGGATTAATTTATTCTGCCATATGTCAGTTGCTAATCCTGCAATATCTGAATTTGTGTAATTCTTCTTCCAGGACTTGGCTGGTATCAAAGCAAAGGACACGCTGCAGTTTTAAAGGAAGTTTTTAAGGCATCACTTTTCAGGTATTTGCCAAGTCTCATAGGGAACTGAGCCATTGAGCTGTGGCTAAGAGCTCTGTAAATATTTTAGCATTTAATTTTTTGGCAATAACACATACAAGATAAAAAATGGACAGATTTCTTCTTCACAGGAGACCATTAAATATCTTCTTCTGCTTCATGGATTAAGCAGGGTTTTAGCAAGACTCCACATGAAGGGCTGTGGTGCTTGTACCCAGTGCTGGAAGCTAATGGAGTGGGATTTACTCACCCCAGACACGCTCAGGGGTAGTTTGTCCACTCAAGCTTTCATCTGTTGATAAAATCCACTGTCTTGGTTACTAAAGTGCTCATGTTGGTGACTGTAGCCAGGAAATTCTTTACTCAGAGGATGATGCGACCCTGGCACAGGTTGCCCAGAGAAGTTGTGGGTACCCCATCCCTGGAAGTGCTCAGGGTCGGGTTGGATGGGGCACTGAGCAACCTGGTCTGATGGAAGGTGTCCCTACCCATGGCAGGGGGTTGGAACTGGATGATCTTTGAGGTCCCTCCCAACCCAATCCAGTCTGTGATTCTTTGATTCTATAGGATCTTCTCAAGTGCTGAATTCTGCATCTGGCACGGGGCTACCCTGGGTGTACAGACAGACTGGGGAATGAGAGGCTGGACGGCAGTGCCATGGAAAGGGCCCTGGGGGTCCTGGTCCATGGCCAGCTGAATGTGAGTCAGCAGTGTCCTGGCAGCCAGGAGGGACGTCCCTGTCCTGGGGGGCACCAGGGCCAGCTTTGCCAGCAGGGCAAGGGAGGGATTGTCCTGCTCTGCTCTGGGCTGGGGCGGCCTCACCTCCAGTCCTGGGGACAGTTTTGGGTGTCACAATACAAAAAAGACATGAAGCCATTAGAGAATGTCCAAGGGAGGTCACGAGGATGGTGAAGGACTGGGGGGAAGCCTGATGACAAATGGCTGAGGTCACTTGGTCAGCTCAGCCTGGACTGGAGGAGACTGAGGGGAGATCTCATTGTTGTCTTCAACATCCTCATGAGGGGAAGCAGAGGGCAGGTGCTGATCTCTTCACTCTGTGACCAGTGACAGGACCCAGGGGAATGACATGAAGATGTGTCAGGGGAACTTTAGGTTGGATATCAGGAAAATGTTTTTCACCCAGAGAGTGGTTGGGTGCTGAACAGGCTGCCCAGGGAAGGGGTCACAGCACCAACCTGACAGAGTTCAAGAAGTGTTTGGACAACGCTCTCAGGCACATGGTGTGACTGTTGGGGTGTCCTGTGCAGGGCCAGGAGTTGGACTCGATGATCCTGAAGGGTCCCTTCCAACCCAGCATATATTATGATTAAGATCAGGAGGAATCCTGCTGCTGCTGCTTTCTTTATCTATCGGGCTATTACTTCCCAACATTTATTTTACACTTAATAAAACACTAATGCTTTGGATATGGTTGATGGAGAAACTTGATTTTGATCTGCCTGTGTTCATCCCTGCACGTCACCATCTTTCTCCCCCAGCATTTTTGAGTAAGAGGGAGAATTGTGATGAATGTGGTGATCTGAAACTTGCTGCTATGAGAAGACGGGGCTGGCCTTGTCTCTGAAGTCTGCTACTAATGTTTGCTTCTTTTCCTGCTGGAATGTACTGGAGAATCTGAGCACAATTCTGATGTGGTGCTAATATTAGGAAGCACACGAATCCGGTGCTAACTTTAGGACTGATCTGGTGCTAACTTTAGGAGACACACTGATCTGGCTGGTATTAACTGACTTGAGGAAACATCTCCTTGCATGGCTTTTGTCTAGCTACAGGTATGTTCGTATTGCCTAGACTGAGGAGGCTCCCTGAAAGGCTTCTTGGGTCCTCTTTATGAAGGCAGAATGAACTCGGAAGTACTTTTAAAAAACATCAAACACCTTTTTAGAAAGAAACAGAAGTCTTCCCCCAGGAATGGCAGAAATCTGTCTGAATCCCTCTCCAGTGCCAAGGCTGTTGAATTTTTTTTTTTTTTTTTTTTTTTTTTTTTTGGGGAGGGGGCGAGTTATTTTTTAATTAAAATNTTGTCATGGAGAAGTGAGCGATGTAATTATTAAGTAACATATTCATGCTGAAGTCAAAAGAACTTCAGGCATTGTGAGACAACACTTGTAAACTCTCTGTTCCTCGGGTTATCTGAGATTGTTTAATGATATGATAACCTGTGCTGATGAAAGGGACTGATGCTGAGTTGGCTTACTTAGTAAAGTCTCAGGAGACAGAGGACTTTTCTTCCTTGATAGGTAGAGCAAGCAGAGATTAAAGTCAGATAAGTCATCATATCCTGATGTTCTGGTGACCAGAAGTTTATCTTTGTTTGCTCTGCTCCTGTTCTCTCCATTCTCTGATGCTGTTCCTTGCAGGCAGAAAAGAACAGCTTGGACTTTGAGGAACACGAAGGGTGCTGTCCTTGTCCTGTTGTAGCACTGCTGCCAGCTCTTTTTAGGATAATCTATTTTCAAAACAAGAGCTGCATGCCAGGCTTGCAGCAGCCCAGAGGAGGAGTAGGCACCTCTCCTGAGGCAGTAGCCAATGACTAAAACAGTCAGGGGGGGTCATTGTTCCTGGATAGTGGACCTGGGAGGGCCTGTGTGATGGAAAAGACTTGCAATAAATTCTCTTTCATTCATCATGCAAACAAAACTGGGATCAGACTGAAATCCTCCTTATTTTTGATTACCATAAATGAATTTCAAGAGGATTGCAAATAAGGTATCAATCTAAGTAAATTGGTAGCTGTACTCAGTCCGTCAGGTTTCCATGGCCCCTTTTGACTTCAGAAGTTCTGTGAGGAAGATGCTCACCATGTTCACAAAGTAGCATTAAGAGCCATTACAGGGGGGCAGGTATGTCCCTGTAACTCATTGCCTCATGTGTCATTTATAGCTGGAGACCTGTAGGGTTTTGTTTTCTCTCAAAGCTTTAGTGGTATTTCAGTTTGTGACTAGAAGAGCTGTAATTGGGTTTTTAAACTTTTTAAACCTGTGAGAACTGTCTAGGTAACCATCTGTCTTGTAACTGCAGTAAAGGTGTGTATGCAGCGTAAAAGCTGCATCGCCGTGGAGTGGATTCACTGAGGTCAGGCATGGACTGTTTGATTTGTGACCAGAACACCTTCACTCTGTATTGGAATCTTGTCTTAAAATTCTGCATTACTAGTGTATCTGCCAAGGACCTCAAATACAAAATGTTCTTATTGTACCATAGGTGACGGAAATATTTCCTCTATAAAACCACCAAAAGAGAAGAGAAGGTGGGTAAGACTTCTAGGCTGTGGCCACACCTCTGCAGTGTAACATTTTTATATGGGAGACTACAAAATCATATTAACAATGCTCAGCAATTATACTCTTCTTTAGGCTTCTCTTTCCCTTCTCTTCACTGCCCTAAAGCTAATAAGCCCTTTCATTTACAGGTATTTTTGCACTCTAAAATGTAAGTTCAATGCCTTTGGAGATCAGTGTGCTGTGCAATGTTTTCTGTCTCCCTGCAATGCCAACTGTTCTTATGTGGTAAATGTAATTGAAAACATAGACTGGGTACTTTTCTTTTATAAACCTCTGTCCTGGAGGTGTGCAAGACAACAAACACCTGTAAGACAGGTGTATAATCTGTGTGAGGGAGCTAGATATGCATTGCATGGCCTGATTACATGAAGAGCCAATGTACCAACTGTTAGTGCTTTTGCTTTTACAGACTCATCTGGAAACAGTTATCTTGGATATTTTTTCTTGAATGGACTTTAATGTTTTCTATTGTAATCTTGTGAATATTTTAATACACTTTTTTTTTTCCCATTACTGGTTTGCTGGACGAGTCTTACCTGGTTGGGAACTGGGAAGGGAGGGGGACTGGAATACACCACCTCTCTCCCTGGCAGTATTCTTCAGTCACTGTTTCCACTCAGTGACCAACACAGCTGGAGAAGTCGCCATTTGAGACCCTGTGTTAACTGCTTCAGCCAGAAGGACCAAGGAATGCAAGTGGAACTGTGGCAGGACACACAACTGACTTTATGGTGGGATAGCCTTTGAAAACGGGGAGCTGACAGACTCATCAAAACCTGCCTTATCTCAAGTTATCTTTTCCCCTGCATGTGAATTCCTGAGTCTGGTGCTTCAACACCCCCATCCTCTGCCTGGAGTCGTGAAGGATGACAAAAGCTACACCACCAGTGGCACATTTGTTTGCTGTCCTTTTGTTCAGGACAGTGGTTGCTGGGAAACAAATGAAGACACACATAGCTGAAGCTGGAACGAATAGCTTTATGCTACCAGGGAAGGAAGAGCATCAGGAAATGAAATGCAAATGCTACTGTTGCTTACTGAAATATGGCAAACCCCCACCGAGGTGGTTTCCTGACTGTGACAGGAAAGATCACTTCAGTCTGAGGCTCTGGCTGTCACCAGTACTGTGTCACTCCCTGCACTGTTCAGCAGAGTCAGATAAGGTGAGGCTCAGCAACTCTTTTTAGGCAAAATCCAGCCAGTTTCTTTAAAGAGACAATACAAGACAATTCCGCCTTCATTTTAAAAGGTTGTCCTTTATTTAAATGCGTGGAGATACTTTGTTATTTGCACTTAGAAAACATTTGCTCTCTAAACATTTAAATTTCCTCTTTTATTTTCTTAGAGGAAAAAAACACATTAAAATTAGTGAAGCTAGGTCCCATGGGGATGGGTTTGTGCGTTGCTGGATTTGACCTGTTGGGTTAAGCATCTCTTTACCACAGCTGCTACTGCTTTTGTGCTTTTAGCTCCTGATTATACCTATAGGAATAAAAGAGAAAGTGCACAGGCTAAGAATAGAATAGAACACCAGTTACAATAACAGTGTTTTCCTAGCAATCTGTTCAGCAGAAGAGGTTTAAAATTACAACAGACTTGAGGGTGGAAACTCGGGATGGGATAGCTTAATTAGTGTAGGAAGTTCCAAAGTAGCTAGGTTTGCCACATTCCTGGCCAGTACTGAAGCCAGAAAACTCCTGAAGTTTCCTTCAAGAAATAATTTTGAAAAAATGCTGCTCTGCTTAAGAATCAGTTGATCCAGCTAGAACTGAGACAATTCAAAGCTGCTCTAGCTGGACTGAAAATATTTACAGCTTCACTCCAACTTAACTGTAAAACTAACAGTGTAGCAAAAATGTTCTGTAACATTTAATGAATTGTTCAGTTCCTCTTGCCTGTTGCACTGACAGAGAGGTTGGCAGCATTTATAAATTGCAGGTTAATGCTTAGCTGTAGTATGTACCCTTTAAAACACATACCTCCATATTCTGTAGAGCTGGGAGCCACCAGCACAGCCAACAAAGAAGTTTACAGCAAACAGACTCCAGTTTTTAGGAATAATAACTAGAGAGTACCGGGACCAAATAAGGCCTGTTGAGTAAAATGGAAAGTTTAAATATATTTCAAGTGAAATACTCAGATGTTTCCCCAAGTTTGGAGGCAGATTCATGGGCCAGTTGAAGTAAACAAATTTTACAACTTCATGTTAGAAAACTGCTTTGCTTATAACTACCTTTTTCTCAGTGAAAAGTGCAACAAGTGCCAGTGGGACGCCTACAGGTATGTACTGCATTTTTCTAAAATAGCTACGGTAAGGTCAATCATAGTCTGAATATCAGACAAAGATCCTCTGTAGTCTACAGCAGCCTAGACCTTAATTCTCCAGCACAGTTGCAAGGTAGTGGTATTTTGCTGTATATCCAGCTTGTTGCACTACATTGGAGGTTATGCAAAACCTATGCAAAATGCACAGGACTGTGTCAGATATCAAAATAAAGTCTGGAGAACCCTTTCAGACAGGGAAAGCATTGAAACAGGCTGCCCAGGGAAGTGGTGCAGCACCATCCCTGGAGGTGTTTATAAGAACTGTAGTTGTGTCACTTAAGAGACACATTTTAGTGGTGGACTTGGAAGCGCTGGGTTAATGGTTGGACTCCATGATCTTAAAAGTCTTTTCCGACCTAAATGATTCTAGGATTACAGGATATTGTTCTGACAGTGTGAGAATTCTTGACAGGCAGCAGTGCAGTAATCCATGTGCCACTGCTTCCAGTTTCTTGTAACACTTTAAAATTCTTTCCAGTTACGTTAGTGTAATTACCCTACCATTCTTAAATCCCTTAAAGTCTGTTCTAAAAAAGTCACTATATCCTGGGCTGATTTCAAAATTACTTGATCTGAAGCAAAAGAGGTCACTTACTCCAGTGAGTGGTATCATGATAACTTAAGGCATGACACTCATGTCCTAACTCGTAGCAACTTGTGCTGAACAATTCCAAATTAAGACACATGTAGAAAACCGTTACATGATTGCAGAACGCTTACTGATTTAAAACCAAGTAGAGGTCTGTCCTAGAATTATCATCCAATGGCAATAGTGACAGCTAGCATGTTAAAATTAAGGCTTTCTGTAGAAGTGGATTAGTACTGATGGAGGATTCTGAGATGGTGCTGTGTAAAAACATGGAGTAAGTGTGGCTTTACCTGTGGCCATCAGTACTGCAGACTGTGCTGTGCTGAGCTTTTCTGCTGGTCTGGCCATGTCAGCCAGTCCAGCACACACCAAACCCTGTAAAGAGAAATTCAGTGAGCACCAGTCTGTGACTCCTTTACAAGGGGAAGCTGCTTCACAGCTCAGTGCTTATCCTACTGCATTATGCAGGAGATGGGATGCATTAGGTAAGCAATTAGACTCTGGGAGACACCATCCACTTCCAGACACTTGTGGTAGGAAAAAGAACACAGTTATGGCAGCTACAACTGGGTGGCAGTAAAATCCCAGGCATTGGCAGTTTTGTATTAATTCAAGAACAAGCTTAATTTAAACACAGCTGCTTAAGAAAGCAGCTGAAAAAAACCCACCCTGGTTTTCATGCAACAAGTAAAGGCTCATCTAAATAAGGCCCTTCTTCCCATGGGTCAGGCTAAGATATTGCTGGTAAAGATGACCCCATATAGTCTTCACTCAGCTTCATCTGAGGGGGTAAAAGTGCTTTTTTTTAATATAATTTCAGTAAAAATAGAAAACATCCAGGTGAACTGAGGAATAGCTTGGCTGATCTACTTGACATTAGTAGCAAACAGGCTGCTTGGTTTGTTTGTTGTGTTATTGCCCTCTACTGGAAATACAGTTTCACGTTCCGTTACACCAGTTCACAAAAAAAAACCCAAACAAAACCCATAAGTAAGATAGTCCTAACACTTTTAATTCCCTGACTGCCACCCAGAATTCCATTGGCACAGAAGAGCTGCCTGGGTGCTCAGGCTTGGGAGGGTGTTTCCAGGGAGAACCTCTGAGGACAGGGAAGGTTAACCATGCTTCCTGTAGCTCCAGCACAGACAACTGACAAGGAAACAAAGCTGTAGCTTAGAGCACAATAGCCTGTAGCCTATAAAATGTTGGGGTTCACAGTGGCAAAGTTACAAAGCAGCTGGCAGTGGCAAGAGCAGGTTACATCCTTGCTTGTTATCAAACAAGGAGATCAAACCCTCATGGGTTTAGAGATCAGTTGTGTTATCTGTACCAGTGCAACACCTCGGAGGAGTACAGTGAATTAGGATGAGGCATTTACTTCACCTGGGCACAAACACAGCCCAGGGCTGTAGCCAAGTGGGAAGCAAAACCTCACAGGAGGCAGAGCACCACTGACAGCCACAAGGGCAGCTGCCTTTGTCTTTTGTATCAAGACTACCTTGCACTCTGACATGCTTTAGCCTGCCTTCAAGCTGTGAGGCTTAGGAAATGGCTTCCTTAAGATACTTCTCAAATTCGCCAATCTCAGAAGAAATACGTGCTTTAAGAGTTTTGCATCATGCCTGCTCATGCCTACCTTGAGCAACAGTTGGTGTTTCACAAGAGAAAGCCTTGGTGAAACTCAGTGAAAAGCATAATTTTTCCACAAAGCGTTTTCTCCATGCTGTATCCCCTGCGTGTTGTGCTATCTGTTATTAAGGCTAATTTTGTTCCTCCCCATTTATTAAAAATCAAAGCCTCAGTATTAATCTTTCTGCAGGTTCAGGTATCTGCTAGGAAACTCTTGCTTGCTCAGTGTGTTGCTACAGATTGCCCTGGGCTCGACACCCAGACACCAGCTGGCATCTTGTACTTACCCATTTCATAATAGGTGCCCAGAAAAACACTGTTTTGGGACCTGAAGGAGGAGAGGAGAAAAGAAGTTAAATTATTCAGGAAGACGTGGCTGTTTTAATACCCACGGTAAGTTTAAGTTGTTTTATTTTGTGGGGTTTTTTAATAATGAATTGTGTCTATTAGCAGTTTCTACTGCTGTACGAGCTCTAGCACCTAATATTCATAATTCATCAACTCAGTGCATCAACCTTCAGTTGTGTAATCACTCCACACATTTCTGCAACAGCTGGGTAGGATTTTGTATGTTCATGTTTAAGGAATTGAGGACACCAGAGCAGGCAAAATGCATTTGTAATTAAAAGAGTTAGGAAAAGGCCTAGGAATAGGGAAGACACCCAAAAAATCCACCAGTAGGCAAAGAAGGATAATGGGGGAAGAGGATGAAAACTCCAGAAGGAAGGGAGAAAAGTCAATGGAATGGAACCTGGGGAAAAACAACTCTCTTACATATAACTTTCAGTGGTGCTAAAATAGCAGCTGGTTGGTTAAAACAAAGCCCTGTAAAACCACACCTACAACCACGCCAGAAATCATTAATCTGGGACTTCTGCTCCAAGTCTGAAATGAGAGACCACGATCCAAAGTACCAACCCCCCCGGGAGACAGTCAGGACACTGCTCCAATTTTATCAAAAAACATTAATGTTTAGGTCACTGCTCAGCACTCTGATAACATGCAAGATGAAGCCAAGTTTTCACTGTCATCTATTACATAGGAGTAACCATCAGGACTGTGGTTGCTTGCTTGCTTTTTATGAGAGCTATTTCTTCACTAATAATTCAGCCTTAAAAAGACTTTGCACTAACTACTTGTACTTCCAGTTTTAACCACCCTCAAGTTTAAAACTACGACTTGGGAAACAAAAACTGGCTTGGCAGCCTGGCATAAAGCCCTTTTCAACCCACACTGCTTGTGATGAAGTTTCAAACTGCATTTAATAACTACGAGCATGTTACTTTTTGTCTAATATTATTGAATATTAGATAACAGCAGCTTAATATTCATCCTTTAAAGATACAAACTTCAGCTGCTGTTCTCTTAAGCACTTACTTGTTATGTCAGTATCAGGCTGCAAATACAGCTTGTTATAAATAAATTAGTCGTACAGAGTAGCTGTAATTACAAACATTTATCTTATTCTAAAACATAAATTCAGATTTGGAGTACTAGAGGATCTGGGGTGAGTATAAATTATTAAACTGATATCCCTTAAAGAGCTAGTAGAGTTTTCAAGAAGATTGACATTCATTTTTATTAATAATAGAAAACTTAAACATTTCAAACTGCTGACTGCAGAACTAAGAAACAATTGGAGACAGGGAAGGTACCAAGCCAAGTTTGTAATTAGGTGAGTGTCAAACACCTCTCCTGGAGGCACTACAGCAAGCACCCAGCCAGGGTGAGTTCTTCTCCTAATATCCAGAATTTTTCAAGTATGAATTTGACAGCAGCACATGAGAGCAGGGGGACACCAGAAGCTAATCTGGGTATCACGTGTGTGACCAGTTTATAGAATTCAAGACTTCTATTAAATATAAGAAGTCTTTGTGCTGAGAACTTGAGTTTAGGCAGGCAAAGTGAACCAGAGAGGCCAAAGGGGAGGGAGCAGAAACTCAGCCCATGCTTTTGCCTGGCAGCCTGGGGAGTTGCTGTGCCAGGCCCTCCACTGTCCTCCAGCAATGCCAGCCAAAGAAACAGTTTTTAACAGGCATCAATTATTTTGCTGGAAGCTTTCTTTATGCCAGAAAAGAAAGCACGTTCTTCATGCCTCACAAGTGATTTCTAATTTCATGACAATGACACTTATATTCCTGAATTAGACTAGAGATTTAGATGTCACCGGAGATAAAAGAGAGCCTTTCATTTTTAACCCACTTTTTTTTCTGCAGTCAGAGTGACATCTATTGCATAACTTTCTCACACACCTTCCAGACATTCAAGGCTAAAATAGAAGTTGCAGGCGTTCAGTTTCTATACTTGCTTGTGCTATGGCTCTTCTCACACTATCAGTATGGATTATGACAGATAGATATGTGTATATATATTTAATATATATACACACAGAATCCTTAAAAATGGATTTATTAATTACAACATTATGGTGATGACCAAAAGTGGCCCACGGGCAGTTTTGTGAAGTGAAAAGCACTGCAAGAGGACCTCCAAAACCTCATCCAGTTACAACTACAGCTCTGGTGAAGAAGGAACAGAGATGTTCCCAGTACTGGCTGTGCCTTGTATCCAGTAAAAGCATCTGGAAGGTGCCACTTTTCACACCAGTGGAATATGTCTCTCAGTGTTGGACATATTGTCTCTTTATATATAAAAACAATATATTCATGTTAAATATATTGGTGTAGTGAATTCAGTACAAATCAAACATTTTGAGAACTGCAGTTTTGACTCTTTGTGATTTCTTTAGAGCAACGATTTTCCTTCCAAGACAGAGCCATTGTAACAGGATAGAGCAAATGACTGCAAACTAAAGTCCATTTTCACAATGCATATTCCAGGTAGGTGAAGAGTCAAGGATGCCTCTGACACTGACACAAAACAGTGGGGACAGAGCCTATGGAATGCCAGGATTTTATCGGGCACTCGTTTTAACAACCGACGCAATTTGTTTACATGACAAACACCACGTAAATGGCACCGAAGGAGCTCGTTTTACAAGAGGTTTCTCCCTAATAACACAAACCCCCACGTTTGCTCACGGAAAGGTAAACTGCAGGTCCGGTGAGGGGAGCTCATTACAGGGAAATTCTCTACCCACAGGAGCCCTCCGGCGCATTCACCAAGGGCACAAGTTGCCTTTGGTAGAATCGTGGGATTCAGTACAAGAGAAATAAAGCCAAAAGCTGCCTGACTCTACCAGGGCACATTTCAAGATCAGAAACCCTGGCAGCGCTCTCCCCCATCCCTGGAAGTGTCCTAGGCCAGGCTGGATGGGGCTCTGAGTAACCTGCTCTGGTGGAAGATGCCCCTGCCCGTGGCAGGGGTTGGTACTGGATGATCTTTAATATCCCTTCCATCCCAAACCATTCCATGATTCTATGATTTTTCCAGCACATCCTCTTGAAAGAAGCAGCTGCCGAGGCCTCCAGGCCCCTTTAGACTCATCACATGCCCTGGGCCGGGCTCTGGCAGCCCACCCGATCCCTGGATCCAGCCCGCGGTACCGTGACAGCGACACCAGCGCATCCATCCCGGCTGGAACCACCCGCGCAGTGCCCGATTATCTTATTCTCCCTTCACAAAAACAGTAAATTCCCCGTTAAGGAGCCGGACTCCGCTCCAGGGCCGCTGTCCCGTGACAGAACCACCCGAACCGCGTTACTGCGGCCCCGATCCCCATCCCCACCCGCAGGGGACACATCCCCCACCGCCCTCCCCGCGGGCCCAACCGGGGGCCAAGGTGACCCCTGCCCGTTACCCGCTGGGTGGTTGTAGAAGGGCCGGAACCGCGGCGGCAGCATGAGCTCGATGCGGTCGAGCATGCGGTGGTAGGAGGCGCGGAGCCCCGCGATGGCGGCCGCCATGGCGAGGGACGGGGCGAGCGGGGGGCGAGCGGGGACCGAGCGGGGGCCGCGTTCCGTCCGTCCGTCCTTCCTCCGCCCAGGCCCCGCCCACCGGGCCC
>VWZT01009330.1:0-18007 GCA_013397055.1 Pachycephala philippinensis
AAGGACTTTAAGAGCACAACTGCCTGTCTCAAATACTGACAAGGCCACAGAATGAAGTTGCCATAAGACAACTACAGCAGGAACTTGAGGTTAAGCATAGGAGGGAGGAATTTGTGACAGGAAGGTGTTAATTCCAGGCCTGGTGGAAGCAAGATCTGCTTAGCACGTGATGGTTAACACACTGGACAATGATTCCCTCTGTGGAAAACTGTAGGAAAGGAAGCAATGGTTCATTCCCATATCACCCCCAGTTATGGGAACAGCATCTGTGACCACCCTGTGGATACTTGGAATTTGGACCTTGTAAAGGTGGTATCCCCAGGAAAATGACTCCAGGATCCCCACCACCAAGAAGCCCATGGTGAAGAAGGATGAGGTGGATGTTGATCAGTCCATGGGTAGTGACTTTTGCCTTCTCTCTCTCTTCCCTGTCACCCCCTCCACTTTTCTATTTCCTTCTATCTCTCTACCTCACATTTATTGTTAAATAAAATCCATA
The DNA here is from genome assembly GCA_013397055.1 of Pachycephala philippinensis. Classification (NCBI taxonomy): domain Eukaryota; kingdom Metazoa; phylum Chordata; class Aves; order Passeriformes; genus Pachycephala; species Pachycephala philippinensis. The sequence goes on from VWZT01009330.1 coordinate 500, forward strand.
TAATTTACTTTGCCATGTGGTCTCATTTGCACCTTAATTTGGGTAGGGGCATCTTTCCCTAATCGGATCACAACAGTATTTGTATGTACAGATGTATGGAGTTGTGACTGCATGTACATCCAAAATTCATCCACTAGTATATGTACAGGCACACACAGAGAAAGAAGCATATTTCTACAAGTTTGAATCTTAGGAAAAAGCTTTGATGGGCTGGAGAGCTGTTTGTAGCTGGTGAGAGCCTTCGCTGTGGTCAGGAGCAGGATAAGAAACCCAAAAATGCAGGAAATCTCCATTGTTTTCTCCCAGTAGTTTCCTGAGCTGTGGACAGGTCCACACCCCAGGCAGTAAGTTTGCCTGTGGTGACTGCTAAACCAAAACACAGCCATCAGGGACAGACAACAGGGGAATGCCAGAAGTCCCTGGGATCATGACACTGTTCTCCACCCGTGCATGAGGGGAGCAAACACCTTTCCTGCTGCTCTGGTCTGTCTGGCTGAGCAGAGCCTGCCTGCATGGCACTGCTCTATGGGGCCTCACATGGGAATGGCTGGTCAGCAGGAGAGAAGAACTAAATCTGAAAGCAGCTTTCATCTTGATTTCCATGAAGTTAGGCTTGCTTTCTATTTGTCAGACCTCTATCTCGTGCTTGCCTTCCTCGGGAGCGCCTCGCCTATCGTTATTTGCACGTAATGGAGATTATCTTGCTAACTGGGGAGCAGAGTAGAGTGGGGGGCAGGAAAGAGAAGATGTTTCTTGCCTGCCTTCTTCCCATCTCACACGCAAAATTCTCCTGTTTCTCTGTGATGGAAAACAAAACCAAAGCCAAGGCCCCACCACTGAAAAAGCCAAGGATGCAAGTTTTCAGACAGCAGCTGAGCAGTGCAGCATTATATCAAGTTCGATTTATGGCATCCCAGAGTGCAGGACAATTCCTTAAAACACACTCACAGTCAGGAAAAGTGACTCTGTAATGCCATCTGGGCTTTCCATATTTTATTCTCTCTCTCTCATAACATTGCCAGGTTGAGTTTGTTAAGTCAAAAATAATTTTTTTTCATTTCCAACTCAGCTCTGGCACACTCCCCCTAAGGATGGGTCATGCATTATCTAACTCTTACATCACCTTAGAAGAGAAAGATTCTGCCAAAAAAAAAAAAAAAGCAGTTTGATCGTTTTCATCCTTACACATTGTCTGTCACCTTGCAAACCTATGGAATTTCTTTCAGGCAGCAACGTGAGGCTACATAAAATACTGCTTTGAACCTACTTCACCCAGAGAAAATTATTTTTACTAAAAGACATACAAAAAATAGAAGAATTTGAATTTTTTTTTTTTTTTGCAGATGTTTTACAGTGGAGTTGCATAAACCTGCTATTTTAAATTTTTTTTATATTATAAACAGCCCACTACAGACTTTCTAAGAATATTTAAACCTGAAAACTGAAAGGCTATATCAAAGGTAAACTGAAATATTTATTTCACTATGCTGAAAAAACATACAGCTGTTACACTAGCAGGGTTATGCATTGGGTCAATGCAAAGGTTTTAACATATTTGCCTAATCACAAAAATTAAAACTAAGAAAAAATAACTCATTATTCCTTGCTACTTGTAATGCTCCAGTGTGGAACCATGAGAGGAATGAGAAGGAATCAGCGTTGCAGCCCGGTAGGAAAAAAAAAAGTAATTTCTTAATTAAAAATTATGAATGTAACTTTTGTTGTCTAGAATTCCCTACAGAATAGCTCAGATCTTCCTCACTGTGACTTCCAATAGCTACTTAGAAAGCTGGCCTTGACATCAGTACAATTATGATCTTGCTGGCTAGCTAAAGTGAAGCAAGAGGCGTCTCTTTGTGCATTGAGCCTTTAATTAAGCAATAATAAATGAGATCTACCCATAGTTCTGTGTGTCAGGCTTTGGCTTAGGAAATATAAAGACTGAGGAGCTGTGATTCATGTTCAAATATAATGCATGGTTAGGTAACATCCAAAGTGATCAGAGAGGGGAGCCAAGGTCCTGATATAACCCAACCATTCATCACTTATCAGCGCTAACCTCTTGACAATCAGAGCACCCCTCCCTCCTTTGGTAATAGGTTAATTAATTACCAATTTAGAAGTAATCTTACAAATCAGCTGTTGCCCTTGATAAGAATTAATTGCAAATACTTTTTGGGGAGGAACATATTAAATGGACCTTTCTTTAAAAGAAAATATCATCAGGAAGCAGATGAGGAGCAAGACTCCTTGAGTGGTTTCAGAGATAGGAGGATCTGAATCCTCTTCAGTGGGGATGTGGACGACAACAGAACTCATTAATTTTATTTATTGAGGAATTACCAAGATAGTGATAAAACTGTTCTAAGCTCATTTACAAGCCTCTGTAGCCCACCCAAGTTCAAATCCCTCTAAAACAGACAGTTCACTCACCCCTCCTTCTGGTGGGGGGTTTAAGTGCAACTTAGCTCACTTTCCACTTAAATTAGCCAAGTTTTTTAATTACCAGAGGATGTGCACCTGATGGAGAGGGTCCAGAGAAGGCTACAAAGATGATCAGGATGGAGAACCTCTCCTGCAAAGACAGACTGAGATTTGGGGTTGGGCACTCTGGAGACCAGAAGGCTTACAGGGAGAACCTACAGAACCTTCCAGTACCTAAAGCGAGCCTCCAAGAGACCTGGAGAGGGGCTTTTGACAAGGCCTGGAGTGACAGGACAAGGTGGAATGGCTTCAAACGGATAGAGGGCAGGTTTAGATTAGATATTAGGAAGAAATTTTTCACTATTAGAGTGAAATGGTACACTGGAATAAGTTGCCCAGAGGAGTTGTGGATGTGCCATCCTTGGAAGCATTCCAGGCCAGGCTAGATGAACAACCTGGTCTAGTAGAAGGTGTCCCTACCATGGCAAGGGGTTGGAATGAGATGATCTTTAAGGTTCCTTCCAATCTAAATCATTCTATGAGTCTGTGAGCTTGGGTAGGATTCCTGTCACCCAAGTTTAGGTATCTGGAAGATGTTTAGGCTTTTCCTTTAATCAGTGGAAATCTCTTCAGCCTGATCACATGATGAAATGTGAGTGTCTGCTGTGGGGTGAGATGAACTGTGGTGTAAAATTCAGTCACTGAACTGTTTGCCTACCCACAGAATCTAAATCAGCCTTGGGTCACATGAAGATACATGAAAATTGTAGACAGACCACTCTTTTTGGGTAGCATTCTACTTGACCTTTATACCACCTGTAAACTTTTTCTGCTGTGCTGGTGACATTAGAGGAAATAGAGGAAAACAGGTACCTTCCAGGATGTCTGCTTTAGTATGGAAATCATCCTGCAAGTGCTAATTCTCTCTGTGGAACACAGAGGTTATTTAGAGATGTAGGTAATGTGGTGTCTACACTCACTAAGATGAATCCCAGCCTAGATAGTCTGGCTACCATCTGACCCAATGCCAAAGTTTCTTTAAATAAATAACTTGCACATCTAATGTACTTGAAAAAATACTTCTATTAATCTATTTTGCTGTGTTGAGACTGAGGTCTCATCATCAACAACCACAGGCTTAGACTGATATTAGCACAAACCACGAAATACAAGGTGATCAGGACAGCAGCTGATGTCAGACTGTAGTACTGAGTTCAGATCTTAAAGATGCCAGCCTCTTCTAGCTTTCAGAGGCTTTGAAAGTGGAGACCCAACCCATCAAAAAAACCAGGTAGCACCTATACAGATTTCAGTGATCTAGGTCTAAACTGTTCCAGAAGGGCTTTTCACAAGTAGAGTAGTCTTCTCTAATAAGAATTCAAACTCCCTGGACCTCCTGATGTTTATCCATTACTAGAAAAATATATGCTTCATTTCCCATTCCCATTAGCATGGATAGCTGTGGCAAAGGTGCCCGAGAACCAGCAGGTTTATAGATCTGTAGCCATATGAATTATCAGCAAGATGCTTCGAAGCCACTGGAGTCCGATATTTACATCTCCTGCACAGAGCCATCACGAAGTCTCTGCACCACTTGAGTCCTACCTAAGCAGTCAGCCAGGCTCTGCTCCCTCACATCCTGTGCTGCAGTGAGATCTACCCAAAATGTTGTAACCGTCAGCAATGTCTGGCTCAAATTTTTGGCCCAAAAAAAAAAAAAAAAGATTTTTTTTTTTTAAACCCACAAAATCTCTTCTTTTCTAGTCAGTTCCCTATTTACNGTGGTTGAGAGTTTGCTTATTTCTCAGGACAACTAGCTAAATAAAAAGTGTGGCATATAGTAAAGTCTCACACCTCAATATTATATTCTCTCATTGGGTAATAATGTTCAGATTTTTTCCTTCCGTCACATTTTAGCGTTTTGTTGGTCAGAAAGAACGGAAAATACTTGGAAGAAAAATCTGCTAAAAAAGAAAATCCTTCAACTTTTGCAGAGAAAATTGCAAGGAAAGTAAAAACCTCAACAAAATAATACCCTTCCCTTCTATAATTTTAAATTAATAATTATTCAATAATTTTAAAGCAGGACATATTGGGTGAATGTCACTAGAAAACTACTTTTTGCTTTGAAACTGTAATTCACAACTAAAGGATGAATAAACATAGTATGATTAATAGAAAACGAAACAGTTTAAACTCTTGATTTTAAAATATATTCACGTGATCCAATCTGATTTTTGAAAATGTTTATTTGCCACATTTTCCCAATTTCACTTTTTATCACAGCTGGAACAAAAATATTAAATAAATATCAATCTCAAAAACTTTTCTCCAGTGGGGAGAAAACGCAATTCCCACCCAACTCTGACGTGCTACTTTCCAGTTTCAGATATATGATTAGAACAACATTATTTATCCATTCTGCTGCTAATGAAGATTCTCCTTTATCTCAGTAGTAGGGGATGGTGTTTGTGCTGCTGGAAAACCTATTTTTTGATGCTCCCTGTAACCATGAATTTCTAAGTGGCCACTGAAAGAAGCGTAAGAAACACCAGGAAGTCACAGACACCAACACTCCTGTTACAAGAGCATTTGCTGCTACGAATATGAACAGCATTTTTTCCATTTCTAACTTCAGCACAGCTCCCAAAATGTTTTCCCTGGAGCCATGCAAACCTGTTGTTGCAAGAAAAATGAATGGAAACTAGGTTTCTTAGGTGGTGGTGTTTGCGTTTTTTTAAACTTGATCAACACATGGGGCTGAAATTTGGCTGCTATATGTTTAGAGATTTCTGAGATTTTTGATATATATACATGTAAAAAAAAAAGTAGGTCTCAGATCCAAGAAAACCTTTTATTAGTTCTTGGGTAAGATTCAGAGTTTTGTTTCAAATTGGGAAAACTCTGCTGGTGAAAGCCAACATCTTTATGAGTCTCACAGCAAACAGGGATGTGAAATTAAAAAAGAGATTTTTTTTATTTTTATCTATGAACCTGTCCGAAACTGGAACATAGCCTTCTCTGAGTAGAATCCCTAGAGATTCGCAGTCCCTACTAACCCTTCAGCCCTGCATTCCTCACCAAATAGATGTCATACATCATTTCTGAAACTCAGGCTGCAAATGGGAGCATTTCCTAGAGGCAGGAGTAAATGATTCCCCTGATATCTCTTTCTCATATATGGCATTCCACCATCTATTGTCCACTCCGTATGCTTCCTTCTCCCTGGTAACACCCCCAAGAGATGGCTGATGTCCCGCAAAATAACCAGAGAATGCATCTTTAATTGGGTCCAGAAGAAACTTTATTACCCTGTAGCTAGCTTCTTTGGTTTTTTCTATAACAAATTATCCTAATGATCTGACCCAGGACCAGATGTTAATTGCAATAGAAAGTAATCAATTTCCTTTACTGAGCGTGAACTCATTTGCAAGGTTAGTCAGTGAGCAGATATGGAGTTCTTAATGAGGCAAGAACCTAGCAGACCTTCTGGGTTCCTTGTGTCGATTCCAGGTTTACTGCATTGCACCCATTTTCACTCTACCCTTCTTTAGCCAGGCCACCTTATTAAAAAAAATAGCAAAAAAATCCCCTGCAATCTGTCTCTGATCACTTGGTAAAGAATGGAAAAAAAAATAATAATGCAACAACCACAGCCATCTGAGAGCAGTAGATTCTGAGAGACAAAATCACCCTCTGTATATATAAAAATAAAAATAATAAATATGTAAATCACACGGGAAATTATGGCTAACGGCATGTTGTTTAATAGAGGGTATTATTATAAATATGGGAGATGCTCAAACAACAAATTAAGCCTGCAGTATTCCGAAAAGGAGCTCAGAGGACGCAACCTAAATTCTAACTTGGCTGCTGTCTTCGGTGCTTCTGTGCTTTTGTCTGGGTTTTATATTACCACTGAGCACAGCTTTAAGAGGGAAAGGTTGGGCCATCCAGAGTGATAAAAATATAAAGAGGGGAGGGCGATAGCGGAAGGAGGTATTTAATCTTCCAGTGAACTTCTCAGAAGATAGTTTAGCAAGAAAAAGAGCTTTTGGTGGGATTGGATGTGAAGAGTGTTTTCCTTCCTGGGGAGGATAAGAGGTTGTGTGTTCAGCAGCCACCAGGATAGCTGTAACAGTGCAACCTCTGGTGTATTTGCACCAGTGGAGCTGAAAATTGGAGTAAACACCATTGTTGTGAAGAGCAATTTAGGCTGTCTACCTAGGGGTTGTAGTGGGGCAACTGCTGCTACTGCTGCTTATAGTGAGTCTCTAGTCTGCCCCTGCTCTGTGAAACAAAGTTCTTAATTTTTTAAAACTCTTTTATTTAAGAGAAGATAACCTTCCTGTCCAGCTCTCTGTAAATTTCTAATTCTAAAGATAACCGTCCTGCTTTTCAGCCCAATTTTTGGTGTTAAAATCCCATATCCACCATTTTATGTGTGAAAGTGGGCCATAAATTTAAATCAAGGCCTCTTACAAGCAAACTTGGTTTTAAAATATTTAAGAATTAGCCCCACTGCACCAAGACTGAACCTCATATTTCTGTTAATCAGTAAACCTTAGCTACAAAATCAAATAGTTTTTCCTCACGGGGTAATGTTCTACAAAATCCTCCAAGGTATACCAGCTATCAGAACAATCTCTATCCCAAGGATATATGTGAACAAGAAGAAGAAAAGTGTGCTACCAGGTGAGTGGTAACAATGCCTGGGACAATCATTCACTTGCAGAAGAAAGCGTCTCACATCTACAGTCCCAGTCCAAATGATTCTTGGAATTCACATTTTTGGGACTGGCAGCACCACTCCTGGGACATGATCAAGTAAAACCAGACATGAGGGCAGTGTGCTGTGGAGGCAGTGGAGGCAGGAGATCAAGAGAAATCTAAGGGAAGAATGATTAATCAAAGAGAAGGAAGGGGAAAAAATTCCAACGCCATAATGTATTTTTATACATATCTGTTATAGTATCTAATTGCAAAACTGAAATCTCAGTGGCCCCCAATGGAGTTACATAAAGCACTGGTAATTTTCAGTGCATTCAGCTATAAAGGGGTATTGAAAGGTGTGTTCTGCACCTGTCTACATTAATAAATATTGGTTCAGTAAGAGATTTTCTCAGTGATGAGGTCAACCCCATGTTGTGCCTATATTACAGACCCCTTCAAAGTGCACACATCGGGTTGGTTGTTCTGCTACATCAAGGACAGGGCTCGACAAAGCCTGTAGCTTCCCAATTTGTTTGAGGTGAACACAGATCCTGGAGGTGAGGGGGTGTACCATGAGTGAGGAGGAAAATGTGCTTCTCACTGTCATCTCAGGTGTACTTTCAGGGACAAAATCTGAACAGGGTATTTAAGATGGGGTGTCTTTCCCACCAAATTGAGTTAGTTGGGAGGGATTCTTATAGAAGAAAGTGTATCACCATTCTGACTGAGAAGAGCAAGCGTACATCAGCTCTGCTCACAGCTCTGTGTATGCCCTGGAGTCATCTGAACTCTTGCAACAGGAGCAAACTTATGTTATTAAAGTCCTTTCCTAGCAGTCTTTCAAGATCTCATTTGGCATGTTTATACATTTGAAGTGGAAATCAGAGGATCAAGTGACTGTCACAGAATTTTTCAGAAGATGGGCCTGACAGCTGCTTGTGGTGTTGGGCAGCTGAAGAATTTGGACCATCGTGCAGAAGAGGCAGCCTTGGATGCAGTCAGATCCAGCCCTTGACTCCACCATGCCCCTCTCTGGCTGCAACAGGGGAGGGAGAATTGCCCCTGGGGTTATTGGGTACAGAGCTGCTTTGGCCAAATTAATAACAGTGCAGTGAACACCTCAAACCTCTTCACCTGGAGTTTGACCTCCTCTGCTCGCAGCTCTGCAAGCCCAGAGCCCGTTCATCTGCCTGTCAGACGCCAGCACAGATATCTGCATGAGTAATCACTGCAGATCCAAAACACTGCATGTGACTTAAATGACACTTTCTCCCTCGCTTCTCCTTTCCCCATCTCACCCAAAATAACGACGACACGACTGCTATTTTCACCTGCTCCCCAGAACAGATATCCAAAGGCACTTCCCTGTCTACTTATCACCTCTCCTTTCTCCTCAGAGTTGGTCTGTGCACCAAGGAAGAGATGTTTTTTTTCTGGACATTCAGCAAACATGTCGTCACTTTTGTCAGGTTGCTTACAAAAAACTTTTCAGCAGAGGATGTTGAGTGTTACCAGGGAATGCACAAAGTCATTAAAATAAATCTGCAAAGAAACTGCAGGAAATATCACAGGTTCATAACCTGTACCATGAACCCCAGACCCCACACAAATACATTTTCTTGTTCCACAGAGGGTCAACTTTGGACAGGGTCAGACAAATTGAGCCAGGCTTATTAGCCTGGGCTCCCAGCCAGCGTGCTGGAGCTCGTGGCAGGGTGCAGAGGCAAGGTGTGGGTGGTGCAGGAGGTGGGAAAGTGCAGATAGCATGGGAAGAGGGAGGTGGAGGCAGCAAGAGGAACCTGGGGCGCAGAGTGAGAATGCAGAGGATGCTCAGGAAATGAGGAGGAGAAGCACACCAGGAGATGGGGTCAGAACCAAAACAGCAGGAGCACGTGGAGGAAGAAGAGATGGCAGCAAAGCCTGGATGGGGAGACTGCCATGATGCTGGCTTTAGTCACCCACTCCAGTGATAGCCAGAGTGCTGGTGTCCACCCCAGACACAGCACTTAGCCAATTGTGCAGTGCTGCATGTGGGGAAAAAGAAACTTCTTCCTGACCCCTGCAGGCAATCAGTTTATGCCCTGAAGCATGAGATTTGATTAGCCTCATTATCTCAGCTTACATAACTGTAAACGTTATTAATGGTAATAAAATTATCTAGCCTGTTTTAATAATACAGCCACAGTATTTGTCTCGATGACCTCCTGTGGCTGTAAATCCCACAGGGGACTGGCACATGGCATAGCGGTTCTTTTTATTTATTCTAAATTTACCAGCCATTAATTTCACCAAGTCACCCCTTGTTCTCCCATTATGGGACGGAGTGAGAAGAAGTTGATTGTGTCTCAGTGCACCCTTCCTAACGCCAAAAACAAGTAACTCCAAGTCTGACTAATAAGTTTGTGAGTAGACACCACCAGGCCTTCAAGACTTGGGATTAATCCTCTGTCCCAGCTGCCAGCTAATGTATCCCATGATATCATGGGACTTGGCCCAAACTCCTTAAAACTCACCATGCAATTAAGGAGATTTAGTATCCTGGATGTGAACTCATCAATTACCTGAAGCCTAAGCCACAATTTCAGCTTCCAAGCGTCCCAAAGTGGCAAAACTTCCCTGGTCTCTGCAGAGAGGTCTTGCCAAGGGAGATGCACCAGCACCACTTTAGATTTCAGCCATAGTATCTTACTCCATCTCTGATGCTCTGCTTTCTGCCTTTGCAGAAGCAACCAAAGCACAGCACGAATCTCCCTCTCTCAGTGGGTGATGTTTCCCCCAGAGTTCTTCCCCCAGTGCATTCTTAGGGAGTGCCCAAGAGAGGAAAAGCCGGAGATGGCTACAAACTCTTCCTTATTTGATGCATGCTTGCTCCTTACTATGAGAGGTGAAGGAAACTCCTGCCTTGTCTCATCTCATGCTGAGAAATAGCTGGACAAATCAAATAAAGAATGAGAGAATAACATATTCCTTGTCTTGCCTGCAGCAGATTGTACCTGTCTATATAATTTTTACAGAAATGCTGAGAGTCTGTTCCTGTACTCACCCTTTTAAATATAAAGGATGGTATTATGGGACAAAGTTAGGGATAATTTTGAGAAGAGAGGAGTAATAAAGAGTTACTATTCTGTTGTGCTTCCCTGTACAGTGCTGCACTGTGTTCTCACATAGGATGTGGGGGGAAATCAGAACTTCAGAGTTTTCTTTCAGGAGCAAAGATACAATGAAATAATTCATAGAATTTGGGTTGCTTTTTTTTTTTTTATAAAGTAAGTTCTGCCAGCTTGATAAAAAGACCCAATGTAAACATTTGCTCATGGTCACAAATGAGGCTGTCCCTAAGTGACTAAATCAAAATGAGCCTGGTTGAAAACAAACAGTAAGGTCAACAGGGAGGTTGTGCTCTAGGTTGGCCCAACATAATTCACATCTTAGGTTAAACCCTTCCATTTCTTGTTTCTCCATTTGGAGAAACCATTTGTAGAGCCCTGCTGATTCAAATGAGAAACCAGGGTGAAGTATTGCTGCAGTTTGTAGGAAATTCTTCAGAAACAATGCCGGGGGCAGGGGAGCAGCAGTGGGGTGAAGGACGAATTCGCTCTGAGCTCCGTGACTGCAGCATTCGCACAGAGGGTGCCATCCCAGGGGCTGTTGTGTGCTGTTTTCTGCTGAGGACACTACTGGTTTTCAGCAACAAAAGGTGTGCAAAAGCCAGACTTGTTGTAACAAAATGACCCCTGAGAATTCTACATGCTCTTTGTAGTTTTGGGAGGAGGGAGTTTAGGTTCCTGCCTGAGGTCACAGCTTCTAATATCGCCAAAGGGCTGCTTCCCTTTCACCAATTTGACCAACAAATCTAATTCCAGATCTGAGTCCAGCCAGTGTCCTCAGACCAGACAGAAGAGGGGTCCCAGTTCCTCAGTAAAAGCAGTGAGGGACAGGACAGGACAGGACCTGACCCCGTCAGCTTTCAGAGAAAAGGCAGGTCTGGGTTAGCCTTTTGGAGAGCCAGCATCCTCCAGGCCTTCCTTGTGCAAATGCTGCTCCTCAGTATCACCACGGCAGCTCAGATCTGTGTAGATAAACTCTCCACACTGAAGGCAGAGCTGAATTCCCAGTCCACAGCATTGACCTACTAGTTAAGCACTGCAGTGCTGTTTGCTGGATTCCCAGCACAAACATATGCTTTCAAACACAAATTGGGATTCTTCTAACAGATTAAAGCTGTTTTCCTTCCCTGGAAAACAGCCCATGAGGAAGGGAGCTAAAGGCTCGGCTGCCTCATCATGCTCTCTGGCTCAAGAGGATTTAATATTCAAGTCGCCAGCCTTCTATCCCCCCTTCCCCTCTNCTTGCCCCTTCCCCCCCTCACCCCCTCCTGCAGACCAACTCCACGTCTGGTGCCTTCCTCCTACCGATTTCCCTCAGGTCAGAAGAACTCTGTCATCAATCCCCCACTGAGACTTATTTCCAAAGATCAGCACTGACCCAGAAGTCACTTGGCACTGCACCATCAGAACAGCATGTGCCGGCGCTGCTGAGAGGAGAATCTCACAGAGACCGGATTCAGGATGTCGGGCCGTCTGCTAAGCACTTGTCAGGTTCCCATATTTCAGAAAGAAGTCTTTATGCGGCTGACCTGGTGACTGGAGGATGTATTTATAAAACAACATGCAAGGGTCAGGCTGGTTGACCCCGTTGTAACACTCTGCATTGCTGAGCAGGAGGGGCCGGGCTGGTTCCCAGTGCTCACTGCTCTCACCCAGAGGCAGGAGCAGGGCAGGAGATGGCGGCTCAGAGCTTGGAGATGGGGATGGGAGGGCAAAGACAGTCAGTGTTGGGGATGTGTTGTGGGTGAAGGGCTGTAAGGAGACTGGAGAGAGATGCATGTGAGATACCAGACAAATTCATCACCTGCTCGTGGACAGGGGGCCCTGGGGCCAGGTGGAGAGGAAGGATCTACATGTCAGTGTTGATATGAGGTAGAGACAAGGTAAAAAGAATTACTCAGCTCAAGAACCATCACTAGAATCCCTACACAGCACAATGTCATCTTTCCTGCTCTGGGACTTCCATTGCTGCTCAGTGGACTACATCAGACACCTCCATCTGATAGATAAAGTCCAAGGAAAAGGGAGAAGCAACAGGACTGTGCTGTAAATTTACTTGGTCCAGGAAGCAGCAGGGCAGTACCTACATGAAGAACAGTTTGTGAGCATAAGCCAAAAAGTAGCTTAGGTTCTGTGAAAGGAAGAATAGAGCTCTATGCTACAGCTTAAAGAGGACTTTCCTAAAAAAATAGACAATGCACAGGGATACCTTGGCATGGAGAAACCAATCCTTCTACTTATCCCTTAGTAAGTGATGGCTGCACCCAGCTCATAATCTCTCAAGGCAACGTAATCCTTGCAAAGGAAAGAGTCTTCTCCACATAAACATCAAGTACAATCAGCAGACATCACTCACACAATCTCTGTGGTCAGAGCCTGGACAAACTGAAACGTTTTTCATCATAGCCCAGATACATCCCTTGGTGCCTGCCAGGTTAGAAAACACAGAGCTTTCCCAAATCTGGGCCACTGGATTGCATGCTGCATGGAGGCTTGGGACAGCTGATCCCACAATCAGAGCAGGACAGATAGAGAAAAATGCTCTGCTTTGGACACTTAGATGCCAACCATAAAAGAAACTTGTGACAAGATGTGACTGCTCTGACTGTGTTATCTGAGACTGTCCCTTTTCACTGCATACAGGGAATCCACGACACAGAGCATCAGTGCTGACTTCATCAGTGTTTGCTGGTGTCTCTAAGCAGTCAAGCACCACACAAAAGTGATGTTTATTCAACCATTTTTGTGGGTGCAGATCTGAAACGTGAATCACAGCTTTTCGCAGCGGATGGTCAGAGAATGACACATGCTGTTATGGCCCTGTCTTCTGGCATGAACGAAACACATTTTCGTGGTGATATTTCCAGTTGTCATGCTCACAACCCTGAATTTTGAATCCTCTGAATACTGTTAAATCCTCAAGGGCTTAAGCATTCAGAAGAAGGGAAAAGGCCACTAATGGGAGATGGAGAAAGAATTAAAAGGAGACACAACATAATGCATAGCTAAACACAAGCACACACAAACACACAGACAATCAACTCAGCCCTACTTTGAATGAAATCACTCTGGGAAGAACAATTCCTTTCACTCCAGGAAATACTGGGTGAATTTCTCCAGCCCATGTTATGTAGGTCAAAGCAGATTATCGCAGTAGTCCTCGGGGCTTTAACATCTATGAATATACCCAGCTGATTGCTGAGCAGGCCTTTGGAGTGGCTTGGTGTAATGTGTGCTGATACTGTTCAGACACAGAGGATGGGTACACGGCTGAGCTAAGAGACTGCATTTTTTCAGGTGTAACTCACAATTTTCAGTGCTGAGATGCTGTATTCTCATGACAGCCTTTACTTACTTTCCCAGCCTTCACTTTGGTTTCTGTGCAGTCTGGGAAAGGGATACAAGACTTCAGTGTCACCGCAGATCCATGGGACAGCATTTCTTGGCAGCAGCAGCCAAATATTTTTTCCTACCCTTTTCTCAGGGTGGCACTGGTGCTTGTCTGACACCACCCAGGTCCCACACCAGACCTGGTCAGCTGCCTGAGCTGGTTCACCTCAGGAACTCTTCAGGGGCTGGACTCAATGATCCTTGTGGGTCCCTTCCAGCTCCGGATATTCTCTGACTCTGTGATTGTGATAAAGCCCTCAAGCCTAATGAGAGCTACACTGGTGCAGCAGAGAGACCACAAACATGCAGATAAGGGCAGGGGATGACATTGCCCCTCCTCGTGGCAGCTCGCCATTGGAGCTATTTACTGATATTATCAAAACATGTCCTTTACTGTCCTGTCTTAGGAGCTGTGGTGATTGATGTGGGGCTGACTTCAGCCACCGCTCCCCTCTAACCCAGCTAAGTGCCTCACCAGTGACGGCAGAAGGGCTGAAGACGCTTCCTTTCCCAATGTCTTGACAGAGGATGGCTCCAGCAGGAACCAGACCTGGCATCTGTTGCATGTTGCGTTAGGACCCCGGGCTGTGAGCTGTAGCAGCATGGAACAGACGTGCCTTCTGCTCCACTGCCTTGTCTGTGGGGAGCAGCAGACGCTGGGGAGAGGGGGAGACAGGCACTGCTACAGATTCGTTATCATAAAACACCAGGAGCCTGCAGTCAGGGCACGGGCCAGGTCTGGAGGCGTTTTAATCTGCACTATCCCAAGCATGCGTCCAGCTAATTTTCAGTGTCCTCTTCCCCCTCTTCCTCCTGCACATAAGGGCTGAGTTATCAGATCCTCAGTATTCATCCCACGGTACAGGTAAAACCGACATTAATTCTTTGCTCTCCCATCTCACAATTTCTATTTCAGCACCTCTCGGTATCTAGGGAGACAGCCCTGATACTCTGAGCTTAGCCCACAGGTAAATCCTCAGAGGTGGCTGTTTCCACTCTTCCTATGCCCATTGCTCTAAGAAAATAAAATAAGAAAAAAAATAAAAAAAAAAATGCCCACATTAGTATACAGAGAGAGGCAATTTATACAGGGCATTAGGCATGCAGTACAAATGAGAGTACAGGAAGAGAAGAGTGAATGGTGAATGTTTATGGAATAAGTTAACAACTGGGAATGATGTTGCATTTTCCATGCAAGCAGACAGACAGATATAACATGGTCCCAATAGGGAAGAATAAATCCCTTTAGTTTGTGGCCTACTTTCAGCTTCATTAATGGAATAAAGGCCAGGAGGCATGATGTCATGAAATTAGCTTCCTAATTAAACATTGCCTTTGCCTCTCTTCCCCTCCCCTCTCTGGATGAAGTCAGTGGCTTTTCTGGCTCAAAGTGCTTGCTATTTGTCAAAGATTGAAGCTCCTTCTGAGCAGGGTGTTTAGATGTCTTTACCAACATCTCACAACAGTATGACCTGCAGTTTGAAGCCCGGGGACTGGAACCCTGGCTTCTCTTCTTAAGACTCCCAGAAAGCCCAAGGACTTCTCAGACATACCCAAGTTCTTTCACACCCCTGTCCATGCAACTTTCTCCAAGAACCTCTGAAGGAATGTGCTGTGCATAGCCATTAAGGATCATAAAGCAAAGTTGCTGGCTGGAACTGTTCAATGAACAAGTTCTTGCTCAGAATTTGCTCTTTGATCTCAACTTTTCCCATAAAGAGGGGTCAGAGCACCCACTGTAACTTTGGACTGTTCAACCCAACTGAGTGATGAGCCTGCCTTGCTAGGTAGCAGGAGACT
Organism: Pachycephala philippinensis; assembly: GCA_013397055.1. Classification (NCBI taxonomy): domain Eukaryota; kingdom Metazoa; phylum Chordata; class Aves; order Passeriformes; genus Pachycephala; species Pachycephala philippinensis. The sequence continues at coordinate 15,934 of VWZT01009330.1, forward strand.
GGGTCTTTGTTGTCCTGTCCTCTCCTTATTACCCTATGTCCATCACTGGTGAAGAACCAGCCTGATGGTGTGAGATGGAAACAGATTAAAAATATTCCTTCCTTCCTTCCTAGACATGTACAACAATACTGAGAAGCTGAGTCTCTGCCTCATAAAAAGACTCCAGAATCAGGTTGTACACATCATCTCCAACCCTGTCTGAGAGCAGTGAAAAGTAAACCCAGAAGAGGTTCTGCTAAAGAAGGAAAGATTTTACCTTTCCTAATTTTGCAATCTGTTAATTGTGGTTAATAAAACCACCTCCATAGTTTTTCTTAATGTGACTTATACACAGAAGAAAAAATAATTGATATTTCCCCCCATTCTATAACATAATAGTTTACAATAGTAACTCCAGAAAAAGACCAAAGTTCATCACTATCATAAAAAAATTGGACACAGGCTTCCAAACTAATCCAAAGTTTGTGGCAGCCTAGTAGGTCCTTTTAATGTAATATCTTTAGAACTAAACCCTTGTATTAGTTATAACCACAAGCAAACCATACCTCTCCCAAGTTTCTGTGCATCCACCACCGGCCTGAACAAGTTTCTTACTCTTTTCTGAATCTACAGTATGGGGAGAGCACTGACCTTTCTCCCAGAAAATGTCCATAGCCTTACTTTGTCCATTCAGCTAAAAATGCTGCAAATACTGTATGGCCATGAATAATAGAGAGCCCAAAAGTAGATGTTGCCAAGAATGGGTGACTCAGGAAGTGGTTCAGACATATGCATGAGAACATTTAGCCCTGCAATTCATCAAATGTGGATGTGTTGCTCATATTTATCATTTTTATTCCAATACCAAGGCGGAATCTACTATATTTATTTAAGAAGTTACAGCTTCTGCAGTTCTAGCTTCTTGAAGACGAGCACACCCCCGTGTGAGGCCAGTGACCCACTCTCCTTTCATTCCTCACTCAGGTGGTGTGATGGGAGGTGTACTGATACATCTCTGTGTTATGGCTCGTGGTGTGGGGCAGGAGTGGAGTGGAGTTTCAGGTGGGACAAGGTTCTAGTTGGGTCATCTTAATCTCCACTTATAGACCCCACAGGCACTGGAACCTCCCTAGCTTCTAATTTATCACCTATGGGCTCCCTACTTCCCCTTAAATTCCACGAGTAAAAATGTGGGGATTCAGCAATGAACTGAACCGCCCCGAAAAGGTGCATCATTAGAGTGTGGCTGATATTCAGGGACTCAAATTTCCTTAGCCCCAGCTGTCCACCCCCACTTCATGCACCACACTGATGCTGACAAACTGAGACACCAAGCAAGAGGGATGCGCAAGGTCATTGAAGGAAGGGGTGATGGGACTGTGTGCCAGTGATACAAAACATGATCTATAGCTTTAACCCCAAAGCAAACATCTTCTCTACCCTGCACCTCTCCTCCTCTCTCCCCTTTCCTGCTCTGCCATGCAAGTCCCAGTGTGACACTACTACAGGGCATCCCTGTAATGTATGTTAAGTAAGTGAGTGTCTCCGGGTGCGCTTGTCTCCCATCAAGATGGAGTTATTTTCTCTCACTCGGCATCTTTTGTGCAGGTGCATGCTTTACAAACAGAAAAATCAGCACTCTGCAAAAGTGTTTCTGTTAACATTTATCACCCCTTCCCTTAGTCATCACCACAGCAGCCCTCCCGGGGGAATGGGAATGCTAATTCAAGGGAAGATGTAATGCCAGGCCATTGGGAGCCCTGGATTAGAACAACAACATGAAAGAGAGAAGGAGGAAAAAAAGAGAGAGACAAGAAGGGAGAAAGAGTCCTAAAGACAGAGGCAGAGAAAGAGTTGAAGTCTCATTCCCTTTTATTGCAGCCCCATGCTTTTTAATTGTTCCGCCTGAGTAAATCCTTCCTCTGTGATCCTGTTGTTAATGAAAAAGTCCATTGCGGTCACTCTGATGGCTTTAAGCTTATGCTTGTACAATGGTTTCTTGAATCCCAGAGCTGTTAATATATCTGGAGTGGAGCAGCTGCAGGGCAATCTATTTCTATGATAATGTGTATACAGAGGTTTTTATCTTTTTTTT
>VWZT01009330.1:42082-55672 GCA_013397055.1 Pachycephala philippinensis
CCATTAAACAGCAGCGACTTGGAGCCTTTCCACTGTACAGTCTAATTTCTGGAGGGAGAGGAGATGGGAATTGGTTTCTCTGTGTGCAATGAAAAGTTGATTCTCACCAGTAAAGATTAGAAATCTTAACAGATCTACAGTTTTCTGATGTATATTTTAGAGGCATTTGACATTATTCAGAGTGCAGGTCCTTGACATACAGAAATGGAAAGCTAAGTGTAGCCAAGAAGTGTTAGCTGCCACAAGAGCTAGTGAGCAACATTTATTTATTTATTTACTTATTTATTTGGGCAAAGTGAACCCTAGAGTTACTCCACAATACTGGCTGCAGCTAGAAATCAATCTTTCTAGACAACCATGTAACAGAAACATAAATGTAACTTAAACCTTCAGATGGGATGTCTCTGCTATAATTGCCAGTTTGTGTGGATATATGTTTTACAAATGTTGGTCTGTTGATAAAGCCTGCTGCTCTTCCCACACCCTTCCAAAAGGACCCCGACCAAAACACTGTGGTTATATTTCCAGAAAGTAAATGTGTTCATTCAGAAATGCATTTGCCTCTGAAGACCTCTAGATCCTTGAACTGCAACTGAAAATTTTTCATGTGCATCTTGCCAAATTTGCTTAAAACATGGCAGCACAGACCAGCTGGTGTCATTCCAGGCCTCCATCAGTGCCAGGCATAACACCAATGCCAACAGTCCTCTATCACTCTTTTTGTCTGACCCTCTACATATAAACGGGCTCTGATTTTCCCAATTAGCTCTTTATTAAGTGCAACGACTTTTTAAGTTGAAATTTGTCTTCCAAAAGATCTCTGTACTCTTTTTGAAGAAAGTATTATAAAATATACCACTTGCTTTTCAATAGGCAATTATACCCACTGCTTAAAAAAGCAAAAATCCATTTATCTAATTTCAACTCCTGGTCTTTTTCTTGAAATGCTTGTTCCCTTAGATTGAAGAGTCTTTTATTACTGCATATTTTCTTCCTTCTGAGGGCTGGCCACAAGGTCATGAGCCAAGAAGTCAGTGCATTATGCATCGAGTCACCATCACAGGGTTGTACACGTGCCTTCAGCTCGACCTTTCACTGCTGTGTGATAATGGTACGGCTGGCTGGCTGCTGTGTCTCACCAGGGTGGTGGTGACTTCTTCAGTGGCAAAAATATTGTTTGTCATCATGTAATTGGGCTCAACTCCTTCCCCTCTGTCTTTGCTTCCCCTCCCACTCCTCATCTGTTTGTGCATTTGGACATGTTGTTCCCCACTTTTTTCTTTTTGAGATGGACCTCCCTGACACCATCTTCTCCTCCTCCTCTTTTCCCTTGCTCCATGACTTTTCGCTGCTCCCAAAACCTGCTTGTCTTGCAACACCACCTCCTCAGCTCCTGCTGGTGGGGCTGGCAGTTCTGTTTCCGTCAGGAGTTAATAATGGCAGAAAATCTTATTAGCTTGGAATTTGTGATTCCATTGTAACGCCAGTGAGCTACATTTCAGTATCAGTAGCCAGTGATTTAGACTGCCAGCTGGTCTTTGGTATGCACAGTTATGGCATCTCCTCACCAGTGATGTTCTTATGACTTCTGGGGTTCAGTAAAATACACAATAAGTGATTAAAGTGATGATCTGCATAAGTAATTAGGTAGTTGTCGCTTCCCCTCACCTTCCCAGAGCATCTCTGCATGTGATCCCTGTAGCCTTTGATTATCAAAATTGTCAGGACCCTTTCTGGCTGTCTGCGAACCTGGATTAATTCAGTCTGTGTCTGCCTCACTTCCTCATGGGCTGAAAAATTGTAATAGTTGATGTTTCGAGGTTCTGAGGGCTAATGTTACAGTATTTGCATCATGGTTTAGGATCCTTCAGTACAAAGGATCAGGATAAACGTAGTGTTGTGTTGTTACAGAACCAGAATACTGCACAACCTCAATATTAAAATTTCATTTATGTTTCTGACATCAGTGGATTTTTTTTTTCCATCTAGGAACATATTTTTATCAGCTTCAAGGAAAGACGGAAAGGGGGTGGCCACTGAGTTTTACTGGAAGATGGGAAGTCCCTCAATTTTAGTCCTTTTGGAAAGCTATTAAGTATTACAAAAAGACTGGTAAATCTGATAAAACGTTCTGGCAGTAAATTAGTGATTTTTCTTTCAGGTCAGAGTAGGAAAAAACTCAACTAACAGTTAATGCCATAACCCTCTGTGAAAAGAAAACAAAAAACTGAATTTCACAAATTTTTTGTCACTAATGTTTTAACATGACCACACTGAGAAATTCACTAGTATGTTCAGTCCTAGGGAACAGTTTATGTGTGGGAAACACTGGATCAGGCATATTTAGAACAGCGATACTCAACCATCATCAACTTCTGGCACATTGTGACTAGAACTCATGCAGATGCCCAGGCAAATAATTTGTTCTTAAGACCAAGTAGAATTTTCCAAAGATTTGATACTAGACATGAATAGGGTTGTGAAAATCAGGAAGTTCTGTGTGAACTTGAAAGGAAAATCCCTAGACCTGTGTTGCTCTAACAGATTTTGGCTCTCAGGCTTTATTTGATTTTCAAATCTCTTAAGATCTCCCCATTCCTTTCTTTTATATATTTTAGCTTTAAGAGAAAATTAACCCTTAGAAATAAATAAAGGATTTGTAACTAGATAGAGGCTTATATACTGTACATAATTGATGTGTGATGGGAGCCTTTGGCAGTCCTTGTCTAGTTTCTAGAATAATGAGATAGACGTAATTTTTATATTGCTATTGCAATAATAAGAATTATCATCATAAATTTATATTCTGTTCATGGTGTCATCCCATCACCTTCATCTAAACTGTTTGGCACAGATCCTTCTGTCTTTCTGGTGCTGGTCTAATTTAAGATTTGGGAAGTATCTGTTTCAAATCATACCCAATTTTAGGTTTGACAGATAAAAAAATTCTTGAAATGGCTGCCATGGACCAACAACTTAACACTTACCCCCAAAGAACAGTATGGCATATACCTTCAAATGTAAATGGTACCTGAATATTAGTATCAAAGAGGCAAAATGCCAAAAAAAATTAGGATGAATATTAACAGCTCTTGGAACTTCTAGAGGATGATTGGGTCATTTCCTCAATTCTAGAGCCAGAGATGGAACAGTTCAGCAGTTCTTAAACTCAGACAAGATACCCAAGAAGTGTATAAGTTTCTTATCAGCAGTGTTACCCAGTTTCCCTTTGCTATCCATATTTGAATTCAAATATTTTAGATACCCTTCAGAGGAAGAAAAAACTTTTATCTTCCACTTTGTCTTTCACCAAAATATGATTAAATCTTATTTTTCTTGAGTAAGTGGTCGTTTCTGCTTGAGAGGCAAATGTTGGAAGGCAGAAGGGCCTGGTGTATCATTGAACAATGACAATTATATTAAATTCATTTAGTGCACCGTAAAGGTAATGTGCCTAATTGGAACATAAGGACAGAAGAAAGAAAGGAAAAAAGAAACGCTTGTATTATCCTTTCTATTTCTTCTCCTTTTCTTTTTAAGGATAGCCTATCATTAGTCATCATGAAAGCTCTTGGTGGCCACTGAAACAGAAGAGGGACCTTTGACACAGCTTGATCAATCCTAATTGAATAGACCAGAGGGACAGAAGCCAAAAGGAGGGGACCCATTCTTTGCATTTGACAGCCTCGTCCTTTTTAGTTTGTCAGCTGTCAGAAAACATTGGGGCACTCTCAGGGCGCATGAGAATGCTTTAAGTTGTCATACAGTTTTTTGCCACATGAAGAAGGCTGTTTTAAGCCTTGAAAGTGTTTGGTGTGCTCTGAATATCTAAAATTCTAACGCTGGGAGACACCTGGTGTAGTCAGTGAAGTAAACGGGAACTTTACCAGTCAAGGACTTGCAATGTTTCCTCAAATTAAGAGAAGGTTTCGTTCCACTCCCCATCCCTTATACCCCAATCCAAGTTGTTCACCATTACACTTTTATCATTTGCCCTCTTCTTTGCAAAGGAGTAGGATATGAGTCAGAGAAGACTGAGATTCCCTATTTTCTGCCACAAACCCCACCTGGAGATGTTTTCCATATACTTCTGCATTTTCCATGTAAAGTTAATAGCTGAAGAGAAGACCTGAGCTCCTAGAAAACCTGCATGTATTGTGCAGCACCACTGTGGTTTTATGCTACAGAAAGGCAACGTTCTTTTGACTTCTCAGAGGCCTAGAGTAACTATTGCTGGACCTGAACAAATACTTGTAGGAATATCAAGGTGAGGGAAGAAGGGGGATAGAACATGTCTGCCTTTAGACTTCCTGTCCTCTCATCCTTTTTTCCTCTGCTGTGCTGGTATGACATTACTGCAACCAAGGAAGTGGTTTCCCATGAGAAATTTCAAGCAGTAAGTAGGGGAGCAGAGCAGGGAGATCTAGGGTTGGAACAAAAAAGAAGAAAAAGTCTTAGATTAAAGAAGATCTATAGAGACCTTCGCTTCACATTCACAACAAGCACTTTCATATTTATCTCTTTAATAGTGACCCCTTTACTGGTGGTGACTTCACAACCTCCCCTCTTGCCTTCCTTCCACCACAAGCAGATTTTTGGGATTTTTGCCCCTTTTGTCTATGCTTTGAATCCAAGCACCAGACTACTAAAAGAATTCACTGCTTTCACATTGCTTTCAGCTTGATGAGGAGCTCAAAATGCTGAAAATCTCCTCAGAAACTTCACCCTAAATGGGTTTTCATCTCAGTGGTAAAAAACCAAGCAACTAAAATTGCTTGAAGGTGTTACTATCTTCTCACTTTATGTTAGTCAAGGCTCAGACATAATTGCATCTCATTCTCTTGCATTTTGACAAGTCAGAGAGGCACTTCAGAAAGGTCCACTGTTGTCACCTTCTGATCATCTCCCTCACTGCAGTGCTTATAAACCACACTGTCTTTTCTGCTGTAAGGACTACCTCAATCATGTATTTGGCAGAGAAATTGTGCCCAAAGATCACAGTTGCTCTAGCCATCAGCTGCATCAAAAAGACACCTTCTTCATGTGTTGTAGGGGAAGTGAAAATTGTCACATTGACAGCTCCTCGGGGCAAAGTTTGGAGTTTTGTATCTATTTCTACAACAAAGGATTTGCTGCAAACTCTTGTTCTTGTACTGTTCTCTGAAGGACCCATCTTCAGGCAATCGATGCACTGCACAACATTAATATAATTAAACCAAAAGAGCAACCACTACAGAAAACGAGGAAAAAGGAACTCTGAAAGGAAGAATGAATAACTTAAGAAAGGTCAAAATGGTCATCAGCACTGTCATCACTGCAAAGGTCTTAAATAGAGCCTGCATGGCCATAGAGGGAGTAGACAGACATCCACAGGGAATGTCTGAAGCCAGGCTGTGATGGTGGAAGTTCCTGTCATATTCTAGGAAGTGTCCTAGCACTGAAAAGCCATGTGAACTCAGCTGCACTGAAAGCACCATCTGAGCTCTGACAGGTCATACCTAAATCTTAACATAAAGAATTCACAGGAATCTGCTCTCTCATTATTCAGCTTATGCTGAGGGAGATGAATTTCACTTCATTGCATTGGTTACTCTTGTGACAGCTGAGTGGGTTATGTGTCCAGGAACAGCAAAAACCTGTATTCTTATACTGTATTTTCACTGACAAATGTCTTTCACTGTGGCAGCTTCATAGGATTTTAATTTCCGCCTACAGCAGCACAGGTACTGATGTTGGTCAGCAAGTCCCTTTTAGTCCTACAGAGGGAAGAGGCCGTGAGAAAGGTAAGGTAAACTATTTCCAAACATGTCTCAGGCTGTAATTTAGAGTACTTGGGTCTCTGCTGAATTTAGTCCTCCAATAAATAAACAAAAAATATGTGGTTTCTTCACCTTGGTATTTTCAACAGAAACTTCTGATTCTCCAGTTGCCCATGATTCACAAAGATGTGTTGAAAACCAATTTAAGACCCAGCAGAACTGAGTACGCCACCACATTCAGCCAGCTGTGGAGATTCATGCCAGTGCTTCTGCCACAGGACAGATGATGAATGGCTGCTGGTGTTTGGGAAGATTCTGCAGCCCAGAGCATATTGCCTTGATCCTCAATGTCAACGAACAGGTCGTCATACTGCTGGAGATAATCGGAATGCCTGGTTCTTTTACCCCTTTGTTTTATCGTAGGAAAGATCTTTAATATTAGGAAAAGCAGAAGGAAAGTGTAAAGTTTGAAAGTGGGTGGCTCTGAAAAATTACTAGCATAAGTTGCTGGGGATGCTGGCAATGTTTCCTTCCACTTTAAACAGGAAATTCAAAGGTGCAAGACAACCCTGTCTATAAGTAACACATCTCACACTTTGGCTTTGAGAAGAAAACTCATTTTACTCAGGAAAGAGATACCTGATGGAGAGAGAAGAAAGTAATATGTGACTGTTGCCACTGTGGTCATTGTTGAATGATGAAACAGTTCCTTTATGTACAGACTACTCCATGTGGATTGTCCACCTGCTGCAGGAACTGGGACATCCCTCTCTACAGCCTCTCATGCACAGAAACTTAAATATATAATATCCATTACCTCTACTGACCTCGACATGAATAAAGGACATCTTGAGATATTTTCACATATGATGACATTTTCTTTCTGGTCTGTGACCATATTGGATTTTCTCCCATCTTCCCTCACATACACATTTCTCAAGTATTTGAGTGTAAGAGTCTTGGCTCATATATAAACATCTCACGGCGCTTTGAAGTCCCTCAGCAAGGAATAAAGTTCCCAGTCCAGATTCTCAAAACGCACAAGAAAGAGAGAAACTATAGGAATAAAGTTGTGTCCTTCATGCATATGGAAATATCGTGACAGGGGGTTGAGGGCAGGACAGAGAGAGATTTAGAATCTGGAATGAGCTGTCTGGAAAAGGCACACAGTGACTGACAGATGGACGGAGAGGGGCTACAAAAAGAAGAGACCCAAAACAGCTGCTTTGGAAAGGACACAGGTTACAGGAAAACAAAATAAAAAAAACAAATATCACTTAAAAAAAAATAAATTAATAATTCATAAATAAAGTCGTTCCTTTTTCATCATTCCTCTCCTTGGACCTCCCATATCCCACTACTGTTCTATTCAAGTCCAAAGATATATGCACCACTTCTTGCTAGTCGTAGCACACTTTCAAAATCATACATTAAAAAAAGATGAGTTAGGAAGAAAAAACTTAGAAAAAAGAATGTAAATGTGTGCAGCAATTATCAGTTTACCATTGTGGGCAATTTGGATTTCATTGCCAGGGATCTATGATGTTCCAGAAACAACTCTAAGAATTTGGTAGAAAGTATTACTTACTCAAGTATTCATGGAGTAATTTGGTACTGAAAGTTTTATGAAACTAGTGAAGAATTACTGTAGACTTTATTGTGAGGAGAACCTTTGATAACATTGAAGTTGCCATGTCTTTAAAAGTCAACTGAGGAGCAGTAAAATTTGGTGTAATTGAGAAACAGTTGCTTAGCGCATTGCAAAATCAGATGTGCTATTTTGCAGAAATTAATGTGAAGACAAGAGGAAAAAAAAAGGGAAAAAAAAGACAAGAGAATCACTATATGGCTCATTACAAGTAAATTTGATTCTGTTCAAACAACCCTGACTACAGAGACATTTGAATCAGCAAAATGAGATACTTAGCAAAGGACTGGTATATCTCTGTCTTGCTGGACTGTCCTAGCTCTTCATCCCTGTAGTAGTAATCAGTTGAAAAGACTCATTCATATTTCACATCTTCTTATTACAGAGATAGTATTTGTGTTAACAGTCTGAAAGTCCTAGATATGCTATTTCTAAAGCAGAAACAGAATCAGAAATGACATCCTTGTTCTACAAAGCCAAAAAAAACCACCCCGTGAGCAAATTCTTACATGATGTTCTCCTGTAGTGAGAGAAGGGACTTTTTGTATATTTTTTGTTGTGTCCCTCCCCCTACCTTTTGCGTGGCACAAAGCTGCATTGGTTTCTCTCCATTTTAATGATAAAATCAGTGTCAGCTTTTAGTTTTACTCATTCAAAAAAAAATTGGGGAAGAGTGAAATGTCAGTTTTCTTCAAGTGGAAGCATATTTTTCTTGCTCTGTTTCGGGGGCTAACTGTGTAAGAAAGTCCATGGGAGGAGATTCCTAACCTAGCTATCAAAACCAATACTGACAGGCTATAACTTCTAATCAAAGACTGACCTCACTCAGAGTGTATAGGACTCCAGGGAAAATCTTGGGAACTACAGACTGGTGAGTCTGACTTCCATCCCTTGAAAGATGACAGAGTCTATAATAAACAATAAAATCATACAGTACATGAACTATATTTTCTGTCGGGCAGCATGGCTCCTGCAAAGGGAAAACCCACCTCAATAAACTGCTGAAGTTCTAGCAAGGGGACTGTAAATGCATGGATGAAATGCAAGGAATATTAAAGAGAAGAGACTTTTCAAGAGAGAAGTCAATAGGGATTGGTCCTGGAAGCAATTTTATTCAACATCTTTGCCCATGACCTGGAGAAAACATAAGGAGAGGAATATCCAACTTTCTAGATATGATAATCCCTTTTCTGTTGACAAGGAGCTGCAGACAGATCTCATAAAATGTAGAAATGGCTGGCAAATAAACAACAATGTGGAGAAACCTAAACTAATGCAAGTAAGACAAAAAACCAACCCTAAACAGTCACTGAAGGTTCATTAAGCTGAACATGAAGCTGGCAGTTATAGTTCAGGTAAGAAATCTTGGTTACACGTTGTCAGATGTCTGAAATCTTTGACTCAAATTGCAGTGGCAGCTGAAAAGCCAGTGAAATGCTGGGCACCATCATGAACGGGTTGATAGCAAGATAAGATACATATTTTTGTATCTAAAAGGTATTGTGTACTCACATCTTGAGCACATTTGTGTGCTTTTCTGGCTTACACACCTCAAGGCAGACATACTGAAGTTAAGGAAAGTAAAACGAAGGGTAAGTATTATGATCAGGGTAATGGGGTGGCTGTCTCTTGAAGGGGATTTGAAAGACTGTGACAATTCAGGAATCTGAGTTGTGATACTATAAAGATTTAAAAAAGGTGAAAGCAGTGGGTGAGCTGAATGTGGAAATGTTGTTCAACACATCATGCAATAAAAGAAGTAAGGAAACAATGAAAGTCGAGTTAGGTTTGTTTAAAACTGATGAAAGGAAAAGCTTTTTTATGCAGTAAGTGGTGAACCTCTGGAATTTGCTACCACAGAAGATTGTGTGGAAGGACAATATCAGCTGGTTTATAAAGGGATCAGTTGTTCACAGACAGTATGTCTGCAAAATGGAGACCAATAGGATGATCCATGGGAGAACAAAAGGAATAGTTTGCAGACTGGGGCTGGTTTGCTTGCTCACCTTGAATAGGATCTCTGCTGAAGACTGAACACTCAGATTGATGAACAATTGGTCATTTCTTATTTTTCTTACATCTATGTACCAGTTTGACAGTAGACATGATGTCTGTGACCTGTTCTATGGCAGGCCCTACACATGCCAGTTCTGAAAAAAAACCATGTAAGCAATGGCTGATCAAGAGTTTACTCCAAGCTGAATAGCTGTAGCAAAAACTAGGGAATACAAGGCCCTAATTAATACAAGCTCAGCACCATGCTAAAGCACCTGCTTAGTGAGGACTAACTGTGGTCTCTGTAGAAAATATTTCATGGTTATATATCCCTAAAATATTATATCTCCAGTGTCAAAGATCTGCAATCTCCTGCAACACTGAGCAAAATCACCTGTTCCTGCAAACACATCATTATCCAAGGCAGGAGTAAGTTTAAGGGACTTATTTTTCTTGGACTTTGGAAGAAGTCAGTGTGATCCATTCTGGCTGGGGATATATTTTGTGAAACCTTAGCTCATTATTTACCTTCTGGATATTTTATACCCCAGGTGGGCCAGTAGCATGAATATTTCAAGAGAGGCTTTGTTTATCACTCTGAGCATATTATGAGAAAAAAAAATGGCTGTTCGCAGAGGCAGCTGCTTCTTCTGCTCCAAGAGTTTGGGATGTAGATGTCATTTTTATAAACCTAGTCAGCAAGGGCACTGGAGTCTAAACGATACTGACTGATCCTATGGAAATAGTTTGTCCTTTGTGAAGACATTTTACCATAGCACTCATAATTGGAAGAGTGAGCGTATAGATCCAAAGCAGAGATTCACCAGGGAAGTCCTGATTGTGCTGTTAGAAATGTCTTCTGTCTGAAAAGAGGGTAGCAGTTATGACCTATTTTTGGTACCCAGTACATGACTGGGAATGAGAAATGGGTAAAATTCTAACCTCATCTAAGGCATTGTGAGTCCTGGAAGGAGTGAGCCACATCCTTGTTCCATTGCAGGTGTGGGGAAGAGCCTGACTGGGGTCTGCAGAGCAATGGACAAAGTAAGTTAGCATCGATTCAAGAAATGCTCTGAGCTTGTGCTAGCCAAATTGCAGGGGGACTCCTCATTACCCTTTCTTTTTAAGAGGAAACTTAGTTTTGGGCTGCCCTTAGGGATTTAGACTGGCCACTGTGCTCCCTCTGTGCCTTACATCTCTCTCTCCAGAAATGTAAGCCTCATTCACCTGGTGAATTCACACACCACCACCATGCACAAGGAAGGAGAATACCTGAAAGCCACTTGTGGTCCACATTCACTAGAAGTTCTGTATGAAAATACATATGTAAAATGCTGAGTTCTACATATCTTCCCCAGGAGATAAAAAAAACCACCAAAAAACAAAAACAACAACAAAAAAACCAAAACCAAATCCACCTTAAACAAAGGCGTAAAAGCCTGTGAATAAAACAATAGGTTAGTTTCACCATAGACTTTGGTGCTCCCTCTTAAGAACAAAACACAAATAGTATCTTGCAGTTGACTGGTAAACAGCACGAGGGAACCTGACTGATCGCATGATATTCCACATGCAGTTTTTGAATATTTTCTTGGAATGGCCTGAAATGTAAGGGGTTTAAAAGGAACTTAGGGGACAATCTTGCTACATGCCTCTGCTTTTCATACTGGGAGACAGACCAGACTGTTATGTATGCTGACTGGATGAACCCCAGCTGCATCGAGAAACCTATTTCAGCTCCAGCATAGCATGTTGCTAAATCTACAGTAAAGATAAAGCTTGCTGTGCACACTACAATGCTCATCAATAGACAGAACTAATACTTATAGGAGAAGATATTTTTAAACTGGCCACGTTTTGATGCATCCTCTCTCATATTCATTCCTCAGAACCTCAATAATGATCTGTGAGAACTCCTTTAAAACCCACCAGGCATAAAATCATTTGCAACAGAGTTCATCAGCAAAAGATATTCTGTCATAAATAGATAACTTCTGAGTCCCATTTCTGATGTACGATTTCTGAGATTGCCTCTGCATGCAATGATGGTAACACGAGAGCAAAAGATGTCAGGTTGTAGGAAAAATTTGGGTTAATACTTTAACCCTTCAGAGGTGTGGGTTATTTTATGCATGTCTTCGACACATTATAATTTTTGTTATGATAGTGATACTCCAGAGTCATTCATTTATCTGAAGACTTTTAGATTTATTCCAGTGAGATCAAAAGGAAGACAAATTAAACTGACATCCAACAAATAGCCTTCCAAATATGTAAATCAAGAGATATGAATCTGCAGTTATTGATAGGTACAAATTACCAGTAATTGGCCAGACGAGGTAAGAGCTTTGTCCTGTTCCACTTACTCTTTCTCAAAATTCAGAGGAAAGAAATTCAATTAATCAAAAAACTTGAAAACACCTAAGTACTCATCAGTCTCTTTCATTTATTCTAAGCATTATTACAGACAAGTCTTACCAGTGTTATTACTCACTTTGATTTAAAAAAAGATTTTAATATCACAACCATTAAATTTGTCTGAAAATGAATAAGAACTGTTAGCATTAAAAAGTCTGGTTTTGACCACTCACCACCTTAGCTGCATGGGCTGGTAAGTTTTGAACAATTGAGTCAGAGGAGTGTTCAACTTCTTGAGTGATTTATGCTTGTGAGTGAACCAGTCGAGGTTCGGTTATGTGATTAAAAAAAAAAAAAAAAAAAAAGAAAAAAAAAAAAGGAAAAAAAAAAGAAAAAAAATATTCCTGCTTCTTGATTTCAAATATTGTTTTTCTTCCCAAAGGGTGAAATACGGGATGCACAGAGGAGTTGAACCATAATAAGTGTCAGAGAGATGCAGCATCTTAAAGCCCTGGAGAAGTCCTAATTTGAATTCTATTCTGAACTTCCTGGCTTAGGCCTCTGTCTACATCCTCCTGCTTTTATTCTCTTTAGTTGTGCACTAACAACTTTAAGGCTCGTGCAGCATGTAAGCTGATTGCTTTGAATATAAATGGGTAGACTATTAAAAGCAGAATTTAGGCTTCTACTCATAAATCATAAAAGGAAGCATAAATTCTGTGTTTTAGTGGAGATTTAAATTCCTAAATGGGTTTTATAGGTGCCACATAAGACCTATTGACAATACCCCTTTATGATAAAAAGTAAATAGAAGTGACAAAGTCAGAATTCAAAATGCCACTGCTTAGCTCCCACTAGCCTGAAGAAGACCAAAAAAATGGCTGGAGGAAATCTCAGAGGGAAACAAATGATAACATGAAATTAAATGTGTAATATTCCTTTTTATGCTGTGTGGGGGAAAAAAGCACTCAGAGAATGAGCTGGTACATTTGCATAACAAAGGAAATCAACAACAACAACAAATTGCCATCGTGTTCAAAGCTGATAATTGCACAGATGACAACAAGAAAGCGCCTTTCTTCTCAGCTCTCTGGGGGACGAGCCTTGTCGAGATGAGGAAAAAAGGTGGAAAGTGACCCCACTTGCTTTCATGAAAATTAGCAACCTCAGAAAATGTCTTTGGTGCAAGGGGGTGGCCAGTGAATGGTGTGAATGCTAATGAACACAACGAGGGCAGAGGCTCAGCCAATGTTCCCATCAGCTCCATCAGACAATCAACAACTGGCAGCAGCTTCTTCTTCAAACCACTCTCATCTGGCTTACCAACATCCAACTCACCTTGCCAAGGATGTGGTTTTTTTTGAGAAGTTACTTTGGAGGGGTTTCTGGTTTGTGTGTGTTTGTTTCTTTTTTCTCTGATGTTTTCTTTTATATATGAACTGAATTTCAATTCTTTGAGCCCTGAGAAATGTGGGAATCTCCCACGTTTCTGTACAGCCCCAAGTAATGATCCTCAGTTTTCCCAGGCCAGTTATTTGGACCTTATCTCACCTTACCGGGATCAAGGTCAAGGTATTTGCAATCAGTTTCTCCTCTGAGGTTCCCAAGCCTGAGAAGATTTCTCACTCTGGGGAAAGAGGTGGTACTTTAGGCACCAGCAGATCACCAATCGTAACTGGTTTTGTCAGCATGAAAATATGTATTTGCTTCGTCTGCAAGATGAAACATAATTCGATTTATCCAATGACTTCCTAGAAGTACTGTGACTCCAGAAGTCTACTAAAAGTGCTGAATAGTGGTGGCCTTTTTTTCTTTTTTTTCTTTTTTTTT
>VWZT01009330.1:60896-73606 GCA_013397055.1 Pachycephala philippinensis
CACCATGCCCTAATTAGATGGGAACTGGGCATTTGCAGTGTGACTTCTGCCCTGGTAAAGTTCTTCTCTGACCAGAGGAGGGAATAAATCCGACACCTCTTAGAGTCTTCATGGTCTAAAATCTGTTCCGCTCTATGAGAAACCTCAAATTTAAATGATTCTGACTCCAAAATCTGAAAACAACATGTTCTGAAAATAGTTACTTTTAAGATTAAGGTACTGGACTAAGATTGAAGATGCTTCAGTCTTATCACCAATTCTGTACCAAAATTTCAAAGTCACAGTGGGAAAGGTACATAACTTCAGTCACATTTGTTGAAAAGGGATATTCTTTTGCTTGTCTTGTTTCTTTACAAAAAGAAAAAAAAAAAAAAAAAAAGGAATTGGGAAGGGGTTTTCTTCTGGCATGCAAGCCAGGATCTCAGGCTCCTCTAAAGCATAAACAGCCAGAAGCAATTCAGGACTGGCATATCTTCATCAGAACACTGGGAGTAGATTCATTGGTACAGATTTAGTCATCTACAATATTGGCATTTACATCTGAGATAGTCATCTAGGTCACCTTCACAACCCATGAGAAATAGTCAATTCTAGAGGATGATCCATTTAATTCAAATGCAGGTGTCAGGAGAATCACTCTCTGGAATTGCCTATTTCTGTCCACTGGCTGTGTACAGAGTTTAGGCAGTTAGGTCAGACGTACATTCATTATATACATTTATCAATGCATCCCAAGTTGTGACACCCTGCAGAAGACACCCTCCTCAAAGCATCTAGGCTTTCCATGATTGGGTTTGTGGTTAGTTCCTGAATGTGGGAACTCCCCTTGAGGCTCACCATTTGCCACGATCTGCAATAGCTCAGAGGCTTAGAATAGGAATGTGTGCTGATGAAGGAAGTAGATTTACAGACCCTTTTAGACAACAACTTTTGATTTCTTACCTAGTATAAAGAAAAGTCACACCCACCCATCTCTAAAGGCAAGCAGTTCTGTCTGTAAGGGAAGTAATGCACTTTGACTTGTGAAATATTTTTTCATGTGTCAGCAATGGTGGGCATCCTCTAGTCTACTGAAGCATCCCTTTCCCAAATCTGGATAGTAAAAGAAACATTTCCTTCATCTTGGAGCCTGATTCCCAAAAGCTGGCCAGAACTTCGCATTTAATTGGATCTGTCCAAAGAGTTCAAATGTTAAAGCTGGGGACAAGGCAGGAAGGAAGACTAAAAGGCACTGAGGAAAAGATCGCTTCAGAAGATGAACTGTAGGAAAAAAGTAAAATGAAAGGCAAAGAACAGAATAAAATGAACAACCTAGCCTGGAAACCACCCCAGTGCCACAAAGGAAGCCATTCATTTACATTCGCAAGAAACGCAACAGCAGCTGGAGGTGTCTGGGCACTGCCATTCCACAGATGATGTCAGGCCTGCGGAAGATTTTTCAATTAATCTCTCTTGACCCTGTGCCTTGAACCCTCATTCCTATTTTTAACAACCCCATTCTGTTGAATGACCTTGGGACCTAGTGACCAATAATGCCCATTTAAGTAACTGCGGGGGTGTCGGTAAGTATGCAAGGAGAATTTGCAAAGGGCTCATTATATAAAGAGTTAGTTACCACAAAGAAGGACTCTCTCTCTCTCTCTCTCTCTCTCTCATTCTTGCCTGTAGGCTAGTAGTTGGGGACCTTAAACAGAGACTCGGTCACACTAAACACACAGAAAAGGCCGTTCTGCGTGTAGATGGCTGTAGAACTTGGGGAAAAGAAGGAAGGTCATATGAACATGTACCAATCAAACACATCAGCATCACGGAGGAACCATCAAAAACTTAATATTTCTTCTTTCCACTAAAATATTGGATAGAAAAGGATTGCAACTCAAACAAGAAAGATAGAAGCGCCAGATCATGTTTTACATCACAGTGTGGAACCTACACTAGTCCTTTTAAACATTTGGAAAGACTAACTCAGGAGGGATCTGGCTTTGAGTTCACGTATGTACAGCAAATGTAGAGAACAACTCTGTCTGAGTCACAAGAAAATAAAATGCACTAAGCCATTTTGTCTCACCAGTGTTACAGAAAACAGTTTTATGCCCACAAGATACATACTTCAAAACATCCTAGTAGAGGTAGAGCAATAAGCCTTGGATGCAAACATAACTTTTATTCCAGTATGAAAATATGTGTGGTACTCTTGTAAGCATTTGTGAGGTTGTGAACATGTTCTCTTTCCTGTNGTACTGCTATATATATACAGAGAGAGAGAGAGAGAGAGAGGTGAAATTAACCTCTGTTAGATAGTGCTATAATGACAACATGGGAATAAAAACACAGTGTACTGTGGTGTTATGCAAACCTCTCTGTGCTCCTCTGCTGATGGAATGACCACCACCTTGGCCCTCATTCTAGGTGTCAACCATCTATCCTTTCACATAATGCTCTGGATCCAAGAGGGGGAATAACAACAGATAAGGCAAGGCTTAAAGAAAAAATGAATGATAAACTTGGTAGACTTAGGGTTGGATTTAAAGTTGGATTCTGCTGCAAGGGAAAGGAGCATTTTCTTTGTAGTGTTCCCACTCCTGGGGTTCTAGCAGGTAAGAGCCAAAGAAGAGGTACGAGGATTTATAGGAGTTGTGGGTGATGTTGGATTAAAGCTATTAATCAGAACGTAAAAACTGTCATCCTGGGTCAGACTAAAAGTCTGTAACAAAATAACCTGTTCCTGACAGTGACCTGTAACAGATGTTTGGGGAAAGTGTATAAAAACCATGGCAATTACAGAGTGATCTTTCCCCTGGCTGTACTCTTGAGTCTGAAATCAGCAGTTTAGAAACTTCCCAGGTTTTTGTTTCTCAAACTTTCAGAAGGTTTGCATTAAAACATTACAGAAATCCACCAGGAAGTCAGGCACTGCAGATGTATACTGGTGAAAGCCATTCTCTCTCTTAAGAATGAACAGCTTTATAATATTACTCCAAAGAGTTTTATTCCCTTGACTAAAACCACCACTGGAACATAAGTGAGAGCCTGTTTTTCTCTGGGATGCTATTTCAGCCCCACACCCATCAGCTCTTACCAAAATGCACGAACCTACCAAGATGTATGAACCTAGCAAATTACATGCTGCAGGACTGGATACAGGACTGGAGCAGGAGGATTTCCAGGCTCTCTTCTCTGCAAGTTCATTAATTATGATAAACCTGTTCATCCAGCGTCTCTTGAAAAAACTTCTCTCCATGTAATGTCCTTGTACCACTCTTGCTGGGTCATCGACTAGCAAGGCGGCCAACACACTCTGCCCCAGCAGCGCTACAAAAAACTGATCCTAAGCAGCGATCAAAGGAAAGCAGAAGGGCAAAGCACCAGCAGAACAAAGAAGATAAGGACCACAGAAATCCATCAAATTTTAAAATGCATTGGATGCACTAACATCTCAGAGGAGACTCAGATAAGGACACAAGTAGCTCTTCTTACATATTCCTTCAGGGCTGAGCTCTGACACACAGCCTGACTTGCTCTCCAACAGGTTTGTTCACCTCTTTGTTCGTTCAGCCTTTCTCTTTTAATGGAGAGATTTCATTTTGCTGACCTCCATTGATTATTAATAAAGAAGAACTAAAAATCAAAATGCTGCTGTGTGTATTTCTCCACCAGTCACACAAATCTCACTCGCCTCTGTGAGCTCCTATCACCCTAGTTTCATCCAGGACAAGAGACCCCTTGTGTGTGTCTTTAAAGTAATCTTGTCTCTGCTATGTTCAGACCTTGTTTCTGTGTTGTATATTTCCAGACATCAGGTAAACCCTCCCTTTTTTCTTGTCTATTCCAATTAGTTTCTATTATAGCTTTTTTGTTTCCTTTGCTTATACTTTTTAGTTCCCCTTTCTCTTAAATACACTGTCTCTGTACCGATGTTCCTTAACTCCCAGGAAGTGTTTCGGGACATGCTTGATTAAAAAACAGAGAGGAGATTAAATTCAAGCAGTTCTGTATTTTTACTTTGGTACTTCCACTTTCCCCTGTTAGTAGAATATCTGTAATAACTGAATTATTTGTATATTTGGTAATTTAAAAGTATTTTTTTCAGTCAAAATATTTTAAATTCATTGTTTTAAACATGGGTGGAAATTTATGCGATGTATCTAAAAATTATTCTAAATTTCTTCTTTTAAAACATATTGTAGTATTTTAATTATGTTATTAATTATATAACAAGTCCTCATGTTTTCTGGACATTTAAAATAAATTCATATTATAGTTATAGCATTTCTTTGATGTCATGTGGAATGCCGAAAATACTTTGGGTTTGTATTTCTTTCTTTTCAAGCCGAGTTTGAGGTACTAATGGAATTGACTTATTTACAGAGCTGGAAGTTTCAGGAGAAAAAAATTAGATATGAGGTTTTGGTCATTACAAGTTTAAACCTCAGATAATCCTCACCCTCCTTAACTGAAAACTCAAATTTAATGGATTTTATTTGAATTTAATTCTGTATATGGAAAGGTGGGGCTTTTTTTCCCCTCCTTAAAAAGCTGTTCAGCATGGCAGGGTGTTGGAACCAGATGATCTGTAAGGTCCCTTACAACCTAAACTATTCTGTCATTCTATGATAACCCTGAGGGGGGAAAAAAATAAAAAATCAGCCTTCCACCTGGAGTTTTGACACATATTCTCTTTCTTTCAAGCCTGACTTATTTGTAAAAACTTCTAATAAACATGAATCTGACAGTCAGCCTAATACGCTGGAATCAAAAGCTATTATTGACTTTGCCATATTGATCAATGGTGGCCCAAGCTCCGTAATAGATTACGGTGTTTCTCTCTAAACGCAGCTGCTCAGCTGCTCCCTCTCTGCATTAAGTGAATGCTCCTCTGACAGGAGCTGCTAAAATGACCTGGTTCAGAGCCTCTTGCCCCAGGCCTTGCCCTTCCATAAATACATGGTGCGCTTCCAGGACCACGCAAACACCTAAGCACAGCAGCTCTCTCCGTTTGGATGTGTGTTTCACACGGCTCTTTGCCACGCACTCCTGTTTTATCCTTTCTCAGCAATGCCTCCATCCCCTTTTCCGTGGCACATCTCACCACCATTCCCTGCTCTTGTGCTTTGCTGCTCTGCTGTGTGCTGTATCCTGACTGCATAGACTGGGAACGGAGCCACAGGGAGGCTAATTGCCTTGTCACACAGAAAGCTCGTGCCTAAGAGGGAGTTTGAAGTCATTTCTTTCATGTCAGCTGCGGGTGTACGAAATGTTGACTAGCTCCTCTCTTGTTATGCTCCTCAAACCAGCCTTCTACTCCCAGCTCTAAATTCCAACCTCTGGGTGAGGATATCTTCATCTGCTTGAAGAGTATGGTAGGACAGCTTTTCCATGACATCAGTCTGAGCTCATAGGAACATGGAGATGGGTTATCTTAAACATAGAGGTGAGTTACCCTACAGCAGACTGTGTAGTCATGGTCTTCCCTGTGCTACCTGGAGGTGATCACCCCAATAAGTCTGGGAATGACACCAAACCCTTCCAAAAAACAACAGCAACAACCACCTGGAAGGCAGTCCCTGTGTTTTGCACTGTTTTGGGTTGGGATTTGGGTCCATGATCAGCCCAGCTAAGGTTCTTGTGGAAGCAAACTTTCATGAGGCATACGAGGATTCAAAAAACACAGGAAATTTTGCTATTTCTGCATCTGCCGCTTCTCTTGAAGCCAGAAAAAAAAAGGGCAACAACTACACATGCTTTGTGGAAATATGCAATTCAGAAATGTTTAAATGCAGGGATGTCTAAGGAAAATTTCTTCTTCTCTTCTCAACAAAAAGATGTAATCTGTGCTGAACAGCCAGTTGCAAAACGTGTTTCAATATTATCTTTTCACAGGAAAAAATTATACGTAATGCTGAAGAAAAGTGAGACGAACCCATAAATGCTGTTTTCAGTGACACCTTCTATTTTTCACAGATTGCTCTCCTAAATTAGAACATCTCCACTGGATTTAATCAGAAGAGAAGCCAAAGATTAAAGAAAGGCAGACAGGTTGAATGATCCACTCAAGACAGGTCATGATTTTTAAGTGAGACCCAAGAAGGTCAGGAGCAAGGTGTGCACAGGAGCTAACCAGAGGAAAGCTAGCATTGGTCTTCCCTGAGAGCAAGCACAGAGCCAACACTTCCAGATCTATAAATAAACAGCCTTTCGTCAGACTGGGAGAAAACAAAACTGTGCTGTGAAGCAAACAACGGACACTGGTGCTGAAATGAAAAGGATGTGGAGAACATGAGAGTTTTAGAGCAGGTGGCATCAAACCCTTCCTGAGCAAGTCAAGGGCTTGGCATCCCCAAAGCAACTCGACAGAGAGATCCCCAAAGCAATCTCTTACAGAGTCTTCTGTAGTATGTAAATTTATTGAAATACAGTCCCCTTTGCCTACTGGGAGATGAGTGTGCTGTGATCCGTCCTCTCAACCCACACTGACACAGGCAGCTGACATTGTGGTTTTGAAGATTTCCCTTTTGTTTTTACTGCCAGCTCGTGGGAGGGGGAGAGAAAGAGGAAGGGGAAAGAGGAGGGCGTATCACGCCCGCGAGTGTGTGTAGGCAGGCCAAGAGAATCTGTGCCACCGAACACCCAGATGGCAGGAAAAATTCACCTTTTACTAACTGGATCCCTGGCAGATTTTTATAGCGTGTGGGTGGGAGAGAGGGCAGGGGCTGTGAGGAGGATGCAGGAAAGCAGAGCATGTAAATGCACATATGTTTGCACCAGAAAAAGGGAGAGAAGGGCACACAGTGAATTAAGAGGCTTCTCTCTGTGTGTACAGAGGGACAGAGCTGCACAGGGAAGAGGAGCCGAGTTATGGCCGTGTCCTTCAGGAACAGAGATCCAAACACCCAATAAACCTCTCCTTTGCCCTCCTCTGCGCCGAGGCACACAGGAGGCCTCTAGCTCCCAGTACCCTTGCAAGGTATGTCACAGGACAATTTCTTTCTCCCAAGATCCCCTGAAATGGGTTTTGAAAACAGTGAAAAGCTGCCTGTCTTGGGCAGAACTTCCTCTTCACCCCTTGAGGTGACACAGCCCACATGCAAGTCAAGATTCACATTCTATGACTTCATGCTTCTGACCATGAGGCTGTGCCCCTACCTACACCTCTTTTCCATCTGAATTTCTGGCTTTAAGAAGAAATTAACCAGGGGAAATCTTTCAAAACTACTTTTCTGAGCTCTCACATATCGGTTAAAAAGTTAAACCAGACCATGGTCCGGTTCTTTCACCTTGTGAGCATGAAAGCCTTGTTCACATGTAGTTAAATTCCCTCCTTCTCTTTAAAACTGAGAGGACTGAGTTTCACTTCCAGGGTTTGGAAGTGAACACCCATAGTTTCCATTTACCTGAGCTACTTGAGATGCTCTATGACTTGTGGTTCTTGGCACAAAAACACAACTCAGACGGACAAGAACTTCGGCTGGAGCAGATGAAGTCTGCTTTAGGAGCATATAGCATAAACACAAACAGTTCTGCAAAGACTCAATTAAATACTTAAAAATATCCCACATTATTTGCATTCCTGAATCAGTACTGATGCTCATCCTAAAGGTATCTAGAGACCCTTGAAATTCTCTCCATGATAGGAAGTGTAATGAAATGCATGCAAGATAGCTTAAGGCCATGACCATCTCACTTTGGGGGCGTTTCTTAAAGATTTGTAATTGAGTCAGATGTGTTAAAAGACTGACAAGTATTTCCAGGGAGATCTGACCAGACTAGGGAAGATGTAAGCCTTTTGGTGACTGAAAAAAAAAAAAAAGAAAGAGGGATCATTTTAAGCTTATTTGGAGAAAGGATGCAAAACCATACGAAGAAAATCTGATAAAGAATGATCTTAAGAGTCTTCAAGAGTGTATGCTGTGACCTAACATCTCTAATGTCCTAAAGCTATGAATCTTGGGTGTTGTGTTTCAAGCCAGAATGGACCATTTGGATCATCATTTTGAATCCCTGGTAGCAGAATCTAAGTCAGTAATTCCCGGAATGATTAAGTGTCCTCTGTATCCCTCCCTCAGCAGAACAAACAGAACCCTGTGCAAATAGAGGTATTTTGCCCACCATCTATTTTCTGATAACCATGCAGGAAAAGACTGGGCTCTTTATTCTTGATTTAGCCCCAGACACCAAAGAGATTCCCTGTGCTGTTCTAACAGACAGGAAGGTAAAGACAACTGGCGTGTGCCATGGGGAAATCACTAGGAACGCCTCGACAGTGAGTATCAAGGCAAACCTTTTTCAATGCCTTCAAGAGGAACCAAAAAGCAAACGAAAACGGGAAAATATAATCCCCTCACGTTTCCCTCTCCGAAGGCAGCAGATGCTTTAAAATTCACCAGACAAGGTCTGCCTTGTAGCAGACAGTGGGACGGAGAGGGTGGCTGCTCCTCTGTTCCCCAGGCCTGCTCTCAGGGAGTGCATCTGCATGTGCAATTTTGGCATTTCCATATATCTGTGTGATTGTTATGCAGATATTTGGTACAGGGAGCTGGTTTTGTTCCCTGGCCCTCCCACTGTGAGGGAGAGAGTCTTGTGGGTGGCCAACAGTGTGCTGTACAGGCCATTTGTGACCTACCAACTGGCCAGTGACCAGGAGCTGCTGCGAGCCCCATTTCCTGCTGACTCCAACACTTTGGCATGCATTTCTCTGTCTAGAGATTACAAACATGGGGCTTGCCCCTCCATCCTCCCTCCATCATTCTGTCCTTGACTCAGGATGAGGTTGTTCCCCCTGAGAGGAGACACTCAGCTGTAGAGTTTGCTGTGATAGCACCAGATGATCAGCGCCAGTAATCGAGGGTACAAACATCAACCCTCTTCCCAATGATGCTCCTGCTCACGTGAAGTCAGAGCTGGGTATTTCCAGCTCTGCTTATCATGAGCTGCACCTTAATGAGGGCCTGCTTCTAAGTACCCTGAAGTCATCCCTTTATCTTCAGGAGCTTCAGATCAGGCCTGTGAGGAGACATCATCTTTGCAGCCAGTAGACTGATTATTAGATAGTACAAATCAGTGCAATTGCACTGACTTCGATGAAATGAGGCCAAAGCACATTAATGAATAACTATTTCAGGAGCTCTGCTAATGAAAGAAAGCAGTATTTTTGGTAAAAAAGCAACAAAGCTGCAGCACCTGGACAGCAAAATCAGTCAAGGGATTGCTGTGCCTCTCAATACCTTTCACAAAGTTCTGTGCCCAGTTTTGATCTCAAAAGGGATCACTTCACATGTATGTGAACCTCACTTGCAGAGTGCTTATTTCTCTGGTTTTGGAAAAGAACAAACAAACAAACAAACAAACAAACAAACAAAATAAAACCCAACAATTTTTGTACTACTGTTACCAAACTTATTAAAATTTACATGGGTCAGATGGACTTGTACACATGTGGCAAAGTGCACAGTCCATATCTATAAATACTTATTTTAAGGAAATACATATAGTTTTACCTGCCCAATTACCTGCCCAATCTTTTCTCTTTTATAGCACTGATGCAAAGTGCTGCAAGTGTCAGTCACTGGGTGAGTTACTCTTGGACCTAGACCCAAGTCCCATAAAGTATGACAGTCCTTTATAGGAGGTTGGATCCTTTCTCTGCACTTAAGGTGTTGCCACAGACATGCTAAGTGGACCATCAAGGAAGCCACATTCTGAGCAGATCTCTTCCTTCTCAATGTTGTCCCTGAACACTTGTTGTTTTACCGGCTCATGCTCTTATTCAAGGATGCATCACGTAACGCTAAATTCTGGCAATATAGAGCAGATTTCATGAAAAATGTATTTTACACTTCCCACTTCATCCTGAACCAAAAGGGAAAAGTCACTTTTTGTCCTAAATACAAGCATTGTGCCCTTCTGATGTACTTTGCTCTTGACATCTAAACCTTTGACATCTGAATTTGAGATACTCATCCCATTACAGATAAATCATTTTGAATGGATTGTCACTGGACCCAAGTGCTTAGTATGATTATTTTAAGGACAGAGAGGCTGTTCTTTCCCTCCACTGACCACAGAAGGGGTGGAGATAATAATCTCAAATGTGAATATCTGTCTTTTAGACATTTAACCAAATCTCATCCCTGAAGCTCAGCTTGAGTGGGCACATGGAAAAAGCTTGGTTTGTGCTGGTGAATTCCATGGCCAAAACTACAAGCAGAAGATCCCTGATCCTCGTCACGATGCAGATGAACTACTCCAGCCAGCTTGGTGTCTCATTGAGCCCATATAGGGAGTTTTTGGCTGTCTCTGTACTGTGAACAGATTTACTGTTGCATCTGTGTCTGCACCAGGAAAACTTATCCTACTTTCTGAGATGTGTAAAGGCTTCTATCATGGATAAGACTGAAGTGGCATTCATAGAACTAAAGAGAAGTTACCACCAGAATATTTTAATATTTCTCTGAATGCACTGACTTTGTGTTCCCGTTCAAGCCAGACTTGCCAATATCTGAGCTCAGATGCACAGCACAGGATAGGTTTGACAGAAAACTGCATCCAGTTTCATGTGAAACCAGCCAGCAGGATAAATAAAATATCATAAAACCAATGAACCAGGACAACAATAGCAAAAACAACGAAAACAAAACAATGACAAAGAGCTGACTTAAAAACTAGGAAGGAAAAGTATCAAGCAAAGGTAAACAGCTGTGCTGCAAATAACATTGGTGTTTTCCGTTTCCATACAGAAAGTTCCTTTCAGCAAAACAAAATTAAATTATATTTGTCTGTACCCTTAGTCAAGATGAATTCGAAGATTCTCTGAGTACATGGATAATGCTCTTCATCTCGGGTCCAACCCACAGGAATACCTCACTGTGAAAAAAGGCAGTAGGAGATTGTGTAGTCCAGGAGTAACCTGAGTCCTGCCTTACAGGTTTGCTATCCAGCAGATTTCCCCAGGCACTGATGCAAACATCTGGGCATTCATGTGTATGGTGACATTTATTTCTTTATTTTTAATGCCATGGGGAATTGAGGATTATGTTTGTTATTTCCACTAACCAGGCAGTAAAATACCTCGAGCCCATTGCACCCTCACTGAGTTTTGACTGAGAAGCACCAGGCAGAGAGAGGATGACACAGTCCTAGGAAATACTGAGAGAGATTAATGCAAACCACAACGGCAGCACAAACAGTGACCAGATGTAATGCACCGAGTAAACAACTTTTCTTTTCCCTTCCTTTCACATCGTAGTAGATGAGCCACCAGAGGGAGTCCAAGAGATCGCCAAGAACTGCAGGATGAACAGCTCTGCTTTTGGCAAAATAAAGGTAATTAAACATTTTCTACCAGGGGCTGCAGAGTTCAAACCAGTGTGAGCTTCTTTAGGTCACTGCAAGATCTGCATCACAGCAAGATTTCTCAGAAGACCTAAATCGGTATTAATTTACAGTTTAACTTCTCCAAGAAAACAAAGGGAATAAAGAAGCAAGTTGACATTTTTAGTATTATTGTTGATGATAAAAATTTATCCTGTGTATTTCTAATTAAGTATTATTATGTGTTTCTAGATCAATTGCATAGAAAAGAAGGTCAGGTGACTGGAATCCAAAGGGCAAATGATGCCTTGTCTGTGTCACTGTACTCCTGCTCATGTGCATGAAAACACACAGATATTCAAATACAAATACACTGTACATTGCTCAGTCTTACTGTTTGGTAGCAGAGGGTGAGACATGAGGTTTCACACTGCCTTGAATCTTCTATTCTGACTTAAATGCTGGAGGAGGAAAAGAGCTCTCCCAGGGGCCAAGGAAGGGGCAAAGCATGCCACGGGCTGCTCTTTATGGCTGTGATGGGTAAATATGGGGCTTAGGGACATGGTTTTCTGGTGGACCTGGAAGTGCTGTGCTAATGGTTGAACTCCATCTTAAAGGTCTTTTCTAACCTAAATGATCCTGCAGTTCTGTGTTGGGTTAGAGAGACACTACCACACACAAATTAAATCCTCACCCCTCTTGTAACACAGGGCAAAGAGTATCACTGCTGGGCCACAAGAACTGACATGCCAAACACCAGGGTTGTTCTCTGTTACAGCATTTTTGTGGAATCACATAAATGTCAGGAAGAGCATCTTATTCAGATCCTACTAGTCTCCTCTGGCCTAAGCTGAGACCATCAGGTTAATGTCAAAAAGCCAAGCATTTGTTTTCAACACTGAGCTACAGAATTCTCACCCTTACCTTTCTTCTAGGGCTTGTTGGCTGGAAAGCCAAAAGATTCCTTTTTCCTTCTGTCTTTTGTCCTAAAGTAATGAAATCTTACAAGACTGGTCTGAAAACAGACGGGTTTCTGCAGAATATTGACATTTTCAGCAGGAAATGCATGCATATGTGGAGGAGGAAGGGACTCCTACTATTCCTGGGTAATATGGGGCAGACTGTGTTTTCAATATCGTGATGGTAGTGGTAACTGAGCTATTCCGTCCAAGAACATATAGTCAAATTAGATGAGGCAAAGGAAAGGTGAAACAGGAGCTGAGAGATGTGACTGTGGTTGTAGAGTGAATTGGTGACAGAGTACACCCTTATCCACTACACTAGAGGCTGTTCTGCTGCTCTCTTCAAATTTTCTACCAATTAATACCTCACCCATGGTTGCATCGGGTAGAAGATGA
This sequence comes from Pachycephala philippinensis, assembly GCA_013397055.1. NCBI lineage: Eukaryota > Metazoa > Chordata > Aves > Passeriformes > Pachycephala > Pachycephala philippinensis. Next base: position 73,562 of record VWZT01009330.1, read on the forward strand.
TACTTCCACAGGCCTCTGTACAAGAGCAAAGAGCTGAGATATTAA
>VWZT01009330.1:73633-84269 GCA_013397055.1 Pachycephala philippinensis
AAAAGAGAGAGAGAGAGAGAAAAGTGAGATTGTCAGTGATTTGGGAGCATTTTTTCAAGGAGATCAGGCTGTGGTTGCAGCCAAAGAAGTGGCTCAAGTAACACCACCTGGACCAAAATACATCCAAAGTCTATGAAGTGAGACTTGAAAAAGAAGCCTGACCTCTTCCTCCTACATTTGGAGTGTGAGATAACATTCCCTGCCAACCTGCCTGTTCTCTGGATCAGCAGATTAGTTGGAATGATTAGAAGAAAAGAAAGGATATTTTCCACTCAGTTATTTACAAATTGTACCTAATGAATTATTGATCAGGTGAGTAGCCCTCCGCACAGCCCTCTAGGAATCTGTCCTTTCCAAGTCATGTTCATGGCCCCCAGGCCCAGAAGGGCCAGTGGAGATGTTTCAGCCCTTACCCTAATGGGGTATTTGGCCACTGAGGCCACTTTTGTTTTTCTATTGCTTTCTCAGTGAAAATTGAATCTCATTAATTTAGCTGGAAAGCAATAGAAACGGGGGAAAAAATCCAAAACTATGCATCCATATAGGAAAAATGTACAGGATAACCACTTCTCCAAAGCAGAAAAATAGTTTCTGCATTGTTGAAGGAGGTGAAGGATGAACACAAGATTCAAATTCAAGAGACCTGAGCTCCTTTCTTGTCTCTGCCACTGAAACACTGAGCAGGTCACGGGCTGTATCAGCCAATGTAATTACCTGTCAGCAATGAGAGTGCACAGCCTGTGCAGGTCTCATCCGTGGCTCTCTCCACAGCCACTGGGGATGGAACCAAGAGCCCCACCAGTCTGGAGTGCAATTTATCCAACTAAACACAGGTATCTGCTCAAGGCCAACACGAGCCATGCCCTAAAACTCGCCATCTGTCTTTCCTATCTCTCCATTAACTATGAAGGGAACTGAAAAATAGAAGCCTACACTGAATGGACGTAAAGTTAGATCAAATGAACACCACCACTGATTCTTCTCTATCCCAGTATTTCATGTTCTTTTCTGTTTTGTGTCTGTGTCTCTGTGTAAAACCTAGGCCTTATTGTCATCTCCATGCAGGTTAACACAACACAGTTTGATTTTCATCTTTCTGTTTCAACGCATCTTTGAGAAAGAGATGAATTAAAAATACAGGCATCACAATCTGGACCCTGGACAGAAATGTGGTCTTGAATTCCACTGTACAAAATGCATTAAGGCCCCATGGCTGTCCCTTAGTCTGCACTCTCAGACAGGAACAGCCCGAGCTGTTCCATGCCAGACCTTCCACCAGCACAAGGCAGTATCATGGTACTGAATTCAATGGCAATACTTTAAATTATATGGTTGAATATCTGTTTATAATCTACACAGCAAACTTTTATGCTTCATGTAACTTCAGGCTTATTTTTTTTTTCTTTTTTCCAAGGGAAAATAATAAGTTTTTATTTATTATTATTGGTTTTTTGCATAGCTGGCAAGAAGGGTAGAGTCAGTCTCTTTCTCTCTCCTCCGCTCTGAGTACCAGCTGTTCTTCATGAGGGGATATATGAGCAGTTTTATACAGTTTTAATATCCACCAGAAATTACATCTCACTGCTTTGGGGACTGAACCTTTAAAATTCAATTTCAAATAAATATAATTATAAAATAAGGCAGGAGAAAAAAAAAAGGGCAAGAGGAGGAAAGAGAGTATCAAAATTCAGCTCCTTGCTATAAGAGCTTCAGGGCACAGCCAGTAGGGCTGTGTTCTTTAGCAGCAGTAAGGAAAATGGCCCGGGGCACTGAGATTAGCATGTTGATGTTTTGGTCACCACTCTCTATATGAAGCCAGAGATGGAAAATCCCCTGCTGCAAAGAAGGAAGGGGAGCAGGAGGTTTGCAGAGAAGCTTCTGTATCTTCCCCAAATTTCTTATAATTGGAGAAATACAGAAGGAGGAGAGATTGAAAAAACAACTTGAGAATGCTGAGAGGAGGAAAGGAGACTGCTGAAGTATCATCTCAGGGCTCTTTTCCCCGAAAACAGAGCCACCTCTGAACAAAGTAGGGTCTCAGAGAGCACTGCTCTATTTCTGGCAGGTAAAAAAACCAAACCGCAAGCACTAAAAAACAACCATTCCAAGGCCAAAAGTTTTGCAGCTTTTTAATTTCCTTCAAAAATGACAGAATGGATGATCTTGTTGTTAAAACGTAAGACTACTGCAACAGTGTGGACATGTTGGCCCTAAGAGAGGCATTGAATCTTATGTGCATGTGCAATGTTTCTAACAAGCCATCATTTTTAACTGGAGAAGAATTCACATTAAATTAAGAAAGCCCTTGCTTGCAGGTCTGAACAGACCTGAGCTAATAGGTGTTCCTTCCGCTTAGTGAAGCTAAGGAAAACAAAACATATTTAGCATTTTGCAGCAGTGGTCGGCTATTTAATGCTAATAATACATGAGACTGTGCTGTAACACCTGTTGGGACCCCAGTGGATGCACACCCTGAGCATAGCAGCCAAGCAGGCAGTGCCAGCAGGAGAAACAGATGCACAGAAAGTGCAGGGAGCTGATGCAGAGGTCGCAGAGTAGGTGACTCTCAGGGCTTTTTTCCCTGTCCCTCAAGTTGCCCTGCCTCCAGGGAGCACAGACATACCAGGAAAATGATTTGAAATCTGAAGATGGGCTGGTTATAAAGATGGCTCCCCAGTCTGGTTAGAAATATAACGGGTTCTAGGGGATCTCTGTGGAAATTCGTGTTCATTGGCAAAAGCCTTGCTTCAAATAAATACACAGAAGAGACTTTGAGAGGAGAGGAGCTGTCTGCACCCTGCACTCTGGAAACAGATGCTCAAGGCACTCTGCAATGTGCAAGACAGCTTTTGCACGTAGGTGCCCAATTCTATGCCCTGCACCTCCATGTGCTTCTCTGCCTTGCTTCTTAGGAGGGATCTGTTGCATCCGAAAGGCAGCATTAATGCTTTAGAAGAGATGCACACAGTGTAAGATGCTGTGGTCACAGACTGTTTGAGCCACGTGTAGGCTGGGACCCAGCAGCTCACTTCCGATTTTCTGGGCTAAATCTAAGAATTATCTCTGCAAATCAAGGCAAAGAATATTTTTGGGAAGAAATTCCTGTTTCCTTTCATTGAAAATTCTCAAATTTTTGGGTAACAAAATTACATATCTGTGAAAGACTGAGCATTCCTGAGGGTTTCTGAGAACTCAAAAATCCCATAAAAGGAGGGAATCAGGTTTCATGGTCAAAAGTGTAATTATTAAATTAGGAAATAAACTCAAAAGGCCAAACACTTCTTCGGATCAGACATCTTACTAAGAGGCCCAGATCTTGACTAGAACAGATTTTGTTCTAAGAACTGTTCTGGGACCCAGTGATTCCAGAAAACCTTTCTCTTTTTCTCTAGCAGTTTTGTCGGTCGCTGCTGGGACTTCAGTGGAAATCCTTGGAAGCAGATTTCCTCTACAGCCTTTCCACATCATGCTCCAGTGACCAACTTTGCTCTGTACAATCTGCCCAACCGCAGCAGGACACAGTCACAAATCAGTCGGCACTTAAGGAGCCCCTTCACTTTTATCTCACCTTGCTCTCCGTCTGCTCCCTTCCCAGGCCTTGTCCTTTCTTATACAACTTGTGTATCATCAGATAACCAAGTAAATATCATTTCGGAGAGCTGCCCCCTCTTGCCATGCATCTGAATGAGCACCAGGTTTGCAGTTATTTGTTTAGCCACTGAGCTGAACAAATTAGATTAACACAACACATGCAGCGAGGGGAGGAGGACACGAGGAGGGGGGCCCTTCTGACAGAGACTGGAAAGATGCTGGGGAAGTGTTGTTGTCATGGCAATTAACCCTGTCTTGGCAACGGTGTTCTTCGTTCCCCCAGAAAATCTGCTAGGTGATTCCCCTTTCTTCTCTTTTCTGTGTGCTGCAGAACTGGGGCAGAGCTGCACAGGATCAAAGCTCTGCTTCAGAGCTCGGGAGGTTGTGACAGTTGCAGTTGTGCGAGGGGAGATGTGTGGGAGAAGCTTCCTTCTGCTAAATTTGGTGACACACTGTTAACAAGACAATACAACAGCAGGGTTGGTTGCTGTTTCCTCTCCCTTTCTCTATTTTTTTTACAGTCCAATGAGACCTTTCATTATATTTCAAATGTGTTTCCTTTAAAGCTGTTGTGAAGATTCCCTCCTACTGCTTACACTGCTCTTCCTCTTCTCTCTCACTGCAGCTGATAAGCATCTCACTCTATCAGGTCCTATTTTGTACACGAGACACACAGCATGGGGCTGAGGCAAAACAGCTTTCTCTCCCCCCTTTGAGAAGGGCATCTCACAAGAATTCTGCTCTTACACAGCCAGCTAGTCACCCTCACCTTTAATTTCAGGGAAACTTAGTGTGTTCTTCACCCTCAGAGCTGGAATGCACGTCAAAAACTTTCCAAGGCAGGCTTTCTGTTGGTGTAAATCAGTACAGCTCCTCTGAAGTCAAAGAACATACTGTCAAGAGGGACCAGATTAAAGCATAGAAACATTGGGAATGTTGTTGCCCACGTTTTATGGATGGCACAGAGGAGTCAGAAAAGGGTGATTCACATGGATCACTGTCCTGGGAGCAGCCAGAAATCTCCTGCATCATAAACCAGCAAATCAAACACAGAACCTCTCTAGTGTGAAGCAGCAGTGACCATCTTCAAAAGACTGGAGACGGGTGCATTTTCCAAGGGGAAATTACCAAAAAGACCATGGGGAAATCGGATTTGTCAAAAGATAACTTTGACTGTGTTCTACAACTTTGACTTGGAGCTGGTATTTTTTTCAACTCTGCCCCTCTCATTGAAAGGTCTGGAAGCAGTGACCTCTCACTGTTGGAAACACAGCACTGAATTGTGATTTTCTATTTCTGAGACAAACTCCTTGCAAAGGGGGGAAAAAGTGCACCCAGCACACAAGAACAATGTGATTCCTCTTCCACCACAGAAAATACCAGGCAAGTGCTTAGGTAATTGGGAATAGGATGAATCTAATTGCAAGAAAAGCTTTACTAGATTAATCAATTTAATGTCACCTCTGATAATTCTTGAAGCAATTCCATGTAGATAATCAGGATGTATTGATAATCCAAACTAATCAAGAGGTGTGGAGTGATGGAAAAGCCTTTTCCCTCAGTGTACTATTGTTGCAAAAAGACACTTGAAAGACACAAACAAGAATTATTTTTTTTCCCCCTTTTAATGAAATCTGTCTCCAGGAAGTTTTAGGCTGGTGGAAAAGGATTCAAATAATTTTGTTTATTTTACCAAACTCTAACAGGCCTGTTCTTTTCCAGGACACCCACAGATTCTATACTATTTTCCAGTGTTCTTCAAACTGAAGTGGGGACCTGCAGGCAGAAGGAATTAGCCAGACTCTTGGCACCAATAATATTAACAGCAAGAATTCTGTTTCTCCGTGGAAATTTCCGAGGGGGGGACTGGTGGAGATGGTGGCAGAAGGCTGAGCTCAGACAAACCCTGCGGGGTGTATCAGCTGGGAAGCTGGAATCTGCCCCCGTATGAGGCAAAAACACCGGAATGAACTTGCTCTGGGGTCAGTAAAATGAACACTCTTGGAGAAACAGGTGAGCTTTTGACCACTGTGGCTGAGTTCATGCCAGGCTTGGGAGGGATGATGGGGTGTGAGCAGTGGCAGAAGCAGCAGGGAGAAGGTGACCATTTCTCAGTGCTCTGGCTGCTGCAGGTGTAGGGGAGTGTGTTAAATGGAACGCCCGAGGACGCAAAGCCAAGAGTTAACTGGTTTGTCTGCTGTTTGCAGGCTGAATGGTCCTCAGAGGCACTGGTATTTAAAGGGGCTTCCAGCTCCTAAATGCCATTGCAGAGGTGGGTTCCTGAACCACTGCGTTTATATTTAGCATATTATACTCCCTCCTGCCCAGAAAGATGCTGCACGGCTTCCTGCACTGGCTGGAGAAGAGAGTTGACAATGAGGGGGCAGATGCACACCATAGGGCTGACATCTCCCTGCTTTTAACATTTAACAGCTGAGATCACAGATTCCTCAGAGCAGTGGGAAACAGAACTGATGTGGAACTTCTGGTCCTGTTTTTTTAAATTTAAAAGTATTTCTAGGGCAAAGCCTTCAGATTCTCAGGTTTTTTTGGCCAACGTTTTGTTTCACTCATTTTTCTATTGTCCCGTCTTAACGTTCAAAGGAACCAGTTTCCCTGGGGAAAAAAAAAAGTGATTTTTATTTCTTTGTTGTTAGCAGATATCATGGTGTCTGGGAGGGGGGGAGGGTTGGAGGGGGGGTGGGGAAGAGGGGTTTAATCTACTTGATTTCCCAAGATGTAATTTCTCTTAGCCATATTCAGCAGAAAATCTCTGCACTTTTCCATAACCCTGTAGGATGCCATAAGAATAATGATTGTACCACAGCAGAAGAGAGGGATTGTAGCTGATGTTCAAGGGAGGCATCTGGAGATCCAGACCCCTGAGTTTTGTGTCTCCTCCCATCACCAACCTGGCAGCACCACTTTCGTCAAATCTCATAGGACAAAACTTTCAAAACCAGAGTGCTTAAACTCAAATACCTCCACAGATCCTCTGAGATCTGCAATCATCAAACCTAAGGCCTTTGGGTGCCCTGTGAGTGTCAAACCATACTTAAAAGCATTTATACCATGTCTCTGACATCACCTCTAGGCAGCTCTGTTGTCCCCAATTCTAAAAGGAGGTTAAAAGTCTGTACCCCCAAAAGGCTACAGCAGGGAGCTAAAAGGCTTGTAAGTGGCTTTGCAGAAAGTGCCAAGAGGTCTGAGAAGTCACCCTCCCTCCCTTCCTTTGCATTCTCTGAGAGTAAAAAATACTCCCGCAAAGAGAATGTCCAAAGAAAAAAAATTAGAGTCCTTAATTTGTGCTGGATACTCCTCAGCAAATGCTATTCCAGATGCCAAAGGCCAGCTGCAAACTCCAGAGCAAGAGCTAAAATCAATTTGCAGCCAAAGTAAAAATGCCTGGATATCTGTCCCTGGCTCCTTCGCTTCCCAGCAAAGCCATGAAATGAGCTACTGCCTCTGGTTACATGGTTAATTTCAGGAATGAAAAGTCCAGCAGCAATAATGGCATCTCTGGCTACGTATTGTGGAGCTCGAGAAAGAAGATGCTGGTAGCCTTTGCAATCCAAGCTGCCATATACCCTCTTGGAAGCAATTTCCTCCCAGTTTTTAGAGAAAATAGAATAGAGCTACTTCTGGGGAAGAAATTCAATCTTTGAAACATATATTCAGGTGACTGAGGAAGGGCTTAGATAAACAATAGTCAATATTGCTGAGGGGCAAAGAAAGGGGACAGAGATTATAAAAACAATGTCAAAATTTGAGGCATCCAGAGAAGGATCTGCAAGATGAAAATATTTGCCATTATGACATAAATAAAACTGCCCTTCAGTGTATCTGGAAGACGGGCATTTTATTTTCCTCTCTCCTCAGATTTAGAACAAAACAGAAAAAGGAAACTTTGCTTTCACAGTTGACTAGAACAGTCCAAATCCTCTGACTGTGCTAAATCCAGCAAGAGCAAAGCCTGATCACCAGTGCCACATCTGCCATTTGACAGAGACTTCTCAGAGACCTCGAACACCAGGAGCCTGCTCTCCTGCTAAGTGAACTGTTACATTTCATGTTCACTGTTCCTGCCATTCCTCTGTCATTTTAGGATGAAAAAGGCTGGACTCACATACTTTAAGGGAGAAGGCAAAAATTTTGGAGATTTTTTTACANTCTATTTTGGTGAACACGAGCTTTTTGAACAGTAGAGAAAAACAGGAGAAAAGAAGTGAAATACCTGGCATCCAGGAGTATATTACACTTAGTCATCTAATATTCCTCCAAGGGGAGTCCATCCTTGTGCTAAGCACCAGGAAAAGACCTATACACTGAGGACATTTCCCATCATTTGGTGATGAGCAGGACATGTTTGCACCAGTGATGGGTTTCTGCACCAAGGCTATACCTACCCACACTACTCCTCACGCAGGAACAAAAACATCCTCCACATCCCCCTGGCATGTTTTATACCCTGAAAATTGACTGCTGCCCAATGCCATTATATTTCTTTAATAATAAATAAATTAAAAGAGTTTTTTCCCCCACATGGTCTTCCAGAGACTACAGCTTGCCTTGGTATTCCCTTTTTATGACTGTTCCTTGCTGTCCCTGCAGGAAATTACACTTCAGTTGGTACAAAATACCTCAACAGAGCAGCTCTGGAGACCTGTAATCCTACCTATCCAGCACGGAGACAAGAGAAAACACAAAATAGAGAAGCTCCCTGTGTTGCTGTATGGACTTACTCTGTCCAGGAAAACCTTGCTCATTAGGGTATTAAAATCCAGATATGTCCATGTTGAAACATCCCCTCATTTTATAAATAGAAACCAAGCACAAAGGTAAAGGAGGGACTATGACAAAGAGAGACTACATCTTCCAAATCTCACATCGGTACCTTAAACACAAACCAATTTAACCCTCAAGGGTTTTTTAGCATTTTCCTTCTTAGTTCCCTCTGTGTAATTCATTAACTATTGCTTCTTCTTACAAGGGATCAGTGATTGTGTATCTCACTTTGGGTTATTTCTCCTTTTTCCCCACTGAAATAGTAAGTAGCTGCGCCCAGCCCAAGTCTGTGCTGGCAGCATCACAGGAAGAAAACTTAACACATGAATGGAAGAGTTTAACATCTTGCATGCAGAAGATATTGCTCCAATCCAACACCACTCACCCTTATCACCATCAGCTGCCTGCTTAGAAAAGTGATCAAAAATTAAACCAAGTGTTGTGGTTTGACAAAAGACCAGAAACTCAAGGGTCCCAAAGAACTGACAGAGCTTGGCTGTGATTTTCTCTGAGATCTGAAATGTTTCACACAGCTGTGGATCATGCTGTTCACTGACCATCTTTGGCATGACCATTTTTAAGATGGTCAGTCTCACTCATGCTGCAAGCATCAACTTGACCTGGTGTCTTGCCCATTGTGCATCAAATTTCCACCTCAAAATGTAGTATTTCCAGCCTTCCCTGTTGAATATGAAAGCTCTTTAGGGCAGTTCTCAGCTCCTCCTAGATGTCCGAACCATGCTTGCTGAATGGGGGCTCTGATTGTTGGCATGTTGTCTCCAAACCAACACATTACGCTTGTGAAGCAGATGCTTGTCAGAAACCTATACTCAGGCAAACAGAAATAAATACTCCTTTTTGGGATGACTTTTACCATATTATGAAATGGTGAACAAATGAAATAAAACCCTGTGTTGACAGTTCTGAAGTGTTTCAGAGGAAAACACAAAGGGTGGGGAAAGAAAAATGCACCCATACTCTCCTGCGTTATTAATTTTTAGAGATACTTCTTTCCTTTTGTGTTCTTCTGGAGACGTGGGCGTGGGGAGAGAAAGAGTGGGAAAAAGTAATATAAAGTGAGAGTTTAACTCCATCAGGACCTCATTGTAATGTTTGCACAGCAAACTCTATGGAGGCAGAAATAAAAATAATGAAAATCTTTGTCCCTCTGTTAAAATGACACCATGTTTTATAAGCATTTCAGATATTTTCATTGAAAAATTGTGCTTCAGCAAAAGAAAAGCACAAGACACCCCAATTAGGTTTACAACATTATCCCAAAGACTATCTTTCCTCTTTTAAAAAAAGAACTGTTATAAAGTTGCCTTGTGGTACTTTTTCTATGCTTTCTAGCAATTTTGGCAATGAGATTTACTTTTTTTTTCAATTTTTCTTCATTCTGCCACTTTCTGGATAAGCCTTCCCATTCTGTTCCCCAACTGAGAGTAAAGGCATTGCCTTTGATGGAGTGATTTCGGACTCAGACCAGTATTTGAAAGGCTTGAATGTTATTCAATAAATTTTCAGGTACTTTAAATTTGAGGACAGCATCTCACCTTGACTAACATTTCCGAGTTTTTTCACTCTTCCTTACTCTCCCCTCCTTTTTTCTTTTAATGCAGTTAATTTTTTCCTGGGTTTTGCTACAATAAACTCTCTAGATTGCTATTATTAATAAAACCTTACCATCCTCCCCCTCATTCAATTAATCTATGCATCCTTTTTTCTTTTTGTGTGAAGGTGTCTGATGTCAACTTTGATGATTTAAAGGCCATAAGAAATAAAAATAAAATAATAAAATCACCCAATAAGCTCTTAAAAAATAAGGGGGGGTAGGGAGGGAGGAGTGAGGAGAAGGATGCCCTGTGGTACAAAACTATAAAAGGTTAGATTAGACTTTAGCAGAAAAGTCTCTGTGATAATTACTGTTATCTGCTGATCCATAAACTCTTCACACAAACTGCAACAGTAAACCAAAAAACTGACACTTTAATAGCAATGTGCTTTGTAGCACGGGGACATCTCTCCTCCTCCTTCCCACATCTCTGTGCCTCCCAATGCTTCATTTCCTCACAGCCCTGTGACAGGCGGAGCTGACAACCCGGATTCCCAGCAAGCAGTGAGCAGCTAGAGGTTGGCACTAATTATTGCTAAACTTCTGCAGACTCACAGCATGATCTAGTTGGGCAAGGAGGAGGAGGAGGACAGGGTGAGGCAGACCATCACTCTGGTAGTTGGGGATTTTAATTTTTTTTTTTTT
>VWZT01009330.1:108851-119452 GCA_013397055.1 Pachycephala philippinensis
ATAAGATACTGGGCACAATGCTCTAAATTAGACTTCACCTTTATCTATCTAGTTCTCTATAAAATCAGAATTGAGCACCCAGGACTCTCAAAACCAAACATTAAGACATATTGAACTGCTTCCCTCGAAATGTAAGATTTTCATAAGTTACATTTTTTCCTTAATTTTAAGTGTGTAGAGGTTAGAAATTTATTCCTAGAAAAGATGTGAAATGGAAACTCATCTTCTTATATAAACATGTTTCTAGCAGGAGAGGCTTTATGGAAGGTCCAAATATCATTATGCAAGTGAAAAATATATGCAGACTCAGAGAGAGAGAAATGGCAAATCCGAAATGCTGTCCCCCAACAGAGGAGTTGTCAGGTCTCAACAGTTAATGTTGTCAAAAGTGCTTTGGAAGACCCTCAGGAGAAAGGTGTAAAAAAGTGCACAATGGTTGTTATTTGCTTTCTGAAAGCTAAATATCACATTTTAAAGGCCAGAAATGCATGAGTCCAGAAAGGTTGAGGCACCAAGAGGGAATCTCTCCCAGCCAAGCCCAAACAGAGTAGAGCTGGAGAGACCTACTATTTACATCTGCTTTGCAATTAAGCAACAGTACAAACAGAATGCTACAGCTTCCCTCAGCTCAGTGCTAAAGCTCCTGGTCCCCATCCTGCGTGGCTCTCCTGCACATACTTAACTTGGGTTTCATTGAGTTCAAAAGGATTACTCATGCATGTAATGTTATTCATACGAGTGAGTGCTCACTGGATTCAGGGGGGAAGAAAGCAGCCCTTTTCAAAGATTCAGAATATTTAGCAGCCCTTATTATTAATTATTACTCTGATTTACTTTTCATTTAATATCATGCTGCATTTCTCCTTCATATTTTATAACCACACACACACACACACTGATCAGCATCTACTGCTGTGGATTTCAGCAGGAGCAAACCCAGTAAGGTACCACGAGAAAGACTCTTCCCAATTTTAAGTCTGGGTCAACGAAACCTAGGAAGCCCTACAAATCACACCTGACAGAAACCTCCTAAGTGATTTCAGTCACCAGGGGTCTGGATTAGGTCTGGCTGGGAAATGGATTTTTCTATATGCTCAGACAGAGAAACAGAAAGATTGAAAAAGTAGCATTTTAATTGGATTGAGTCTAAGGGAAGCATCAATTTTGCATTGAAAATCAAAATTATTTATATTTTCCAAAACTTGATTTTCCTCACTAGTTCCCTTTTAATTTACCAATGCTAAATCATTATTTTCAGGGGGTGAGGAAAAAGCCTTTTCATAAAAAACTAGAAAGGTCAAATACCTAATTTCTCTCAAACACAGCTCTGATAAAACTTTTGTGTTAATCCTAATTTGGACACAATTTACAAATAATTCCCTTCCTAATTTTTGAGGTCCTTTGCTCACTCTTTCCAACTGATATCTTTTCTGTTAGAAAGCTGGAAAAATCAAACCTCCCTATCTTTTGTTACATGAATTCTCACTGTATTTTCAAGCCTGCCTTGCTGTTCTGACACATCTGTGGTCTTACACACCTTCGGAATAACAAAACATGGGGCTTGGAGCTGGGTAAGAGGTTCTGTCTGTAATGGATATTCTCAAATGAGCCATCTTTGAGAAATATGGGGAAATGTCAGTTCCAGTGACAAATTTATTTGGTGACAGAGCTGGGCTGAGGACCTTACAGTCCCTTAGCACTCAGAACATGCTGCTAGGGTGGGCCACTGAGAGTAGGTTTTCCCTGTGGAAAGGGGGTTAGGGTTGTTGTCTTCCCAGAGTGCAATCCTGACAGAGACTCCCACACATGCTTTATACAGACTGGGTTGGAAAAATCATGTTCTCCACAGGAAATATCATCAAGTTTGTGCACTGGAAGCTTCCCCCAGGGAGAATGAGGCACTTTCCACTACCTGTCCAGGGAAAGGAGTGACCTCCAACACCAGGATATGCAAACACCCCTTCCTGATCCTCCTTGAAAGGCAGAGTGACCTGCCCAGGTCACACACTAAGCCAGTGGAACTCTGCATCTTCCGAGTCCCATCCCAGTGCCTTCTCCACAGCTCTTCCCTTTGTTTTAGCTGATGCCCTCTAAACTGACAAGCCCAACTTCCAGAGCCCTCCTGGCCCCGTCTGTCATCCCAGCTGAAAGAAACTCCATTCAGGCTGTCCAACTTGGGCCAGCACGAGCAAGCAGAGCTCACAGATGGTTAAATGCATTTGACATTTCACTGCAGGGCCTGCAGCAGAAATCCTTGCCTGCTGTATCCGGAGCCCTGGATAGGAGCGAATCAAGGCTCGTGGCTCCAGCGCTGTGTGTGCACACTCTGCTGTGAGTTAATATTATTGGCTCGCCCCTCAATCATGCCTTTTCCAGCTAGCTGCTCCTGTCAAAGCACATCTCATTAGGCCTGAAGGCTCAATGAAATGGAAATTCATGTTTAAATTTAAAAACAACATATTGACCCTGGGAGCCAGTGATGTCTACATTTTTAATAACTTACTGAGAATAAAAGGAGTGTATGTGTATGGAGGGAGGGGGAGGGCCGGGTGGCAGGGGGAAGAGGGAATGTAGAAGTGGAGGGAGGACGAACGGACAGGGCAAACAGCCAGTCAAGGACTCTAGTCCTCTCCACTTCCCTCCAGCACCATTCCCACTTTTTTTTGGAGAAGAGCTCAGGCTTCGCTTAAAGGAACCTCATAGCCTCGAGGGGAGAGCGTGTCCCCAATCTGATACCAAAGCAGTGAGGGAGGAGGAGGGCCCTGTCTCTGTGCACACACAGACATCATGGCCCTCCGCAGGCACGTGCACACACACGTGTGAACCCTGCTCCCCGAGCATCCCAGCGAGCTGCATCTCCCTCGCACAGAGGAGTAGTGTGCTGCAGAGCGCGAGTAAACACGGAGCCTGTCGGAGGAGGACGTGAAGACAGCTACTCCGCATGTGACTCGCCATGTGGCACAACCCCAGCCCCTCTACGCCTCGCTCTGACATCATTCCTAGAGAGGCACGTACAGCTCCTGCCACCACCACCACGGGTTAGGTAACCTGGGGGGGAGGCAGAGACAGCGTGTCTTATCCTGTGTGATTACAGGAGGAGTGATGCTCGTTTCTGCTGGGCTTTATTGTTCCCTGGTAGCACTCGGGGAGCTGGGGATGGGGAGGCAGAGGTGGGAGGTCCTCTTGTTGTGTGATCACTGTGGCCCCCATGGCAGTGTTTTGCCTTTTTTTTTTTTTTTTGAAAACAAGCGATCTGACAACGTCATCTTGGCTGGCATCCAGCTTAGGGAATCACAGGCTGTATGGATAAACCTGCTCTGGCTGCTGCATCTCCAGACAGAAATGGGTTGCTGTGTTGCTGCACTATAGCAAGAGTCTCCTGGCGGAAACTATGTCTTAACAGGAGGTGAAAGTCAAAATTGCTAATATCTGGGGAGAGCACAGAAAGGTGAATTTGCAACAAGCTTTAGAAGCTTGTATGGAATTGCAATAGATGGGCAAAGTATGCCTATCAAACTAGGGAGAGCTGAGATCACTTTCCAAAGAGCTCACTGTTTTCCCCTGTGCTCCCACCCTCCCCCCTTTCTCAACTCAGTATTCCAAGAGTACTGAGCAATCCTCTGGCGATGTCTCTGGTCTTTGACTCAGCCCTAGTCTTCTGTCTGGCTCAGAGGGGTGTGCTTGTCTGTGTACCAAGAAAATGAACAGAGCAGGACTGAAGACTTCCTGACCTACATTCCCACAAAGCTGTCCACTGCAATCCAAACTAGCCCTAAATATTGTAGGCATGTGAGTTCCCCATGTTTTCCTCAGTTTTAAAATGAGATCTCTTATGTTCTACCTCTTATCCCTCTGTTGTCCTGAAAATTACCTTGTCCTTACTTCTAGACTGCATGCCATTAGCCTTCAGTTCTGAACTGTGTTTCCTGTCTTTCTTATTTGCCCTCTTTGAATATGCTGATAATTTCTCCAGCATTCTTCATTTTTACACTGATGGTTTTTGTTCCATACAGTTGACGTTTTCCAGATGTGTTTAAAGATTGTGTTCAAAGAGTTTAAGGCCAGATTTCTCTAATCTCACCTCGTTAACATGATGCACCACAATTTCCACTCACTTACTGAACACTTTGCCCTTGGCTAAAGCATCTTTTCTAGGAAGGAATCCAAATGTTGATTTGAAAACTTCAAGCAATGAAAAATTCACCCATTTGAAGTTATGACAAAGTTCAATTACACTCATTGATTACAAAAAAAAAAAAAGCATATCTTACTTATAACTTTTGTTTGTCTTGCTTTCACAGGTGTTAGTCCTTGGTGTCATTTTCCCTGATAATCCAGAGATATTTTGCTGTTCACATCATCTAAGCTATGACACTCTTAAGCACTTCTCATCCTTTGCAAGCTTGCTGCATCTGCCTCACCTTCTCTTTAATTGCTTGCTGAGTGATTATCCATCCCTAACACCTTTTTCCTCATGTTCCAAATACCATTTGGTGTCCCAGGACACCCAGCTGCTCTCGTAAAGAGTGGTTCACATACGCAAGGACCAGGTGGTGGTGTTTCAGACTGGTGTGAATCCTCTCTGCAGGTCAAACACCAGGTGCCCTGGAGCCTCTTCAGTCAGGAGACTGCACATCTCACCAACGGGCTACAAAGTCCTTGGAGCTCCTTCCGCAAGCAGAAGAAGAGGGAGGGGGCAGAAAATCTGCAGGGGTCACATGCAAAAGCTATTAAATAGCCTTTGGGCTTCTATTTTATTTATTTATTAAGCTAGACGAGGAGCACAAAAAGGTATGGAGGCACTTTGTTTCTCAATTTGTGTCTATTATCTATTGAAATTTGACATAATGTCTCCACAGTTCTCCTTAATATCCCACTGTATATAGAATGTGACTAGCTCCACCATCTAATGTGACAGCTTAGGAAGATTAAAAAGAAAAGCTAAACTAGCAGTAGTTGGAGATGAGGAAAAGTAGCACATTTATGAATAATTTCAGCTGAATTCTAACAACATTGCATTCCCTGGACAGGACACATTTATTATCTTATTCACCATGACTACTGCAACATTAGTGATTTGTTACTGAATCAATTATTAATTCATATGAGTGAATAAGGCTCTGTCACTTAACTCTTCAGCTGACCGTGCCCACTACACACTGATTGCAATTTTTAACCCTGTTTTCTCTCCTCTTATCTTTACCCTCATGGAGCATCCATATTGAAAGAGAATGATGCTTTCCATTTCAGAAATTCGTTTGGCAAAACCACTTGTTTTCCTTTTATTTGTGCGACTCTCCCCTGGAAAGCTCCCCTTTTGAAACACCAGCTTGGTACTCAAATTGCCAAGGAGTCAACTGGTTGGCTAATGACTTGATTTGTGAAAGAGACTGGTTAAAAAGACAGGCAAATAAAGACACCTTCCCTCAAAAGCTTCTTGTGTTCCCACCATTGTAGTCTCAGGAGCGAGACTTTTAAATGGTTTGATGTGTTTGGTCACTGGGATATAAAGCTTGCTAGAATAAAACATTAAAACATGCAGATGGCAGATTTTATCCTCCAATGGCGAGATACAGGAACAGACAAGATCATGGACTCAATCAAGGCAGAAGCAAAGATACAAGTAATATCCACAGCATCTGATCTCCTGCTTGCAGCTAATACCACTCTGTCTGTCAGCTAGCTAAAGAACCAGGCAACAAATTTGAAGAGACGGACTGTAATCAAGGCTCCGTCACGGATTTACTGCCATGAGCAGTGATGGTCACATCTGAATTTTGTCACCCTGCTGCCTTTGAGAAAAGACACTAGGAAGAAAAGGGAACATGCTAAAATCTTCCCAGTATCTATTACAAGCAACTGAAATGACAGTCATTAACTTACTCCTTGTCATGTGCAGAGCACAGCCTACCTCTCAATGGCCATCAGGCAGAAAGCAAAAACAACCATTTTAACAGCTACTGTTAATGAAATATATTGTGATTAGGCACTAAGCTGTGCTTAAACCTCATGTGTATGGTGACAGAAGAAGGCAAGCTCCAGGCCAGAAGTACTTTTTATCTCAAATTCTCCTACAGTTCAGCTCATCTCTGACTGACACAGGCAAGATGCACCCTCAGATGCATTCCTGGTCCTCCCAGTCATACTGTGTCACCTCAGGGTGACAATCAGCTGGCCCTTCGTGTTGACCAAAACAGTCACTGTTGTACGAGAGAAGGATGAACATGTAGCCACCTGTCCACTCCAACAAGCAGCAATATCTTGCCCTAAGGAAAAGGTTCCAGCATCCCATGAGTGTTCTTGGATCTGTCAGAAAGCTTGAACCTATTCATGTTCATCATTCCACAGCTCTGCCTTCAAAATGATGTGAATGGTCACCAAGCACCAACATGCCTGCTGAAACTTGCTGGTTTTCTTAGAAAGGAGAGTGCCTCTCACATCACAACCCTTTGGAAAGGTTGAAGGGTTTTTCTTTTTCTCCTTCACTCTGCCCTTCTCAGTCCCTCACCAAAAAAGTTTCAGCAGAAGTGATTAAGTTTCAAGACAACAAAAAGTGATCCGGTGTTAAACTTAAGCCAAGACCTCTCAAAGGAACTTGTGTATGTTTACTGAGAAATTGGTTTGCAGAACATAGAAAAAATGTTAGGTTTTGTATCATACCTTTGAAGCACATTGACATAAGGCCATCCTTCAGCAGTGACAGCTGAAAATGAAAGGCCTTCCAATATCTATCACAGAAGGACTGAGTCTCTAACAATGACACTCTGGCATCCTCTGGATTATCAGAATTACCTGGGTAGCATAGGTCAGTACATACAAAGCCAGGAAGATAACGCTGAAATCAACACAGATCTTCCAATTGACTTTACTGCTCCCTCAAATGAAGCTTTCAGGGCATATGACTCACACCCTTACTAGCAAACTGCATTTCTCTCAGTACAGTGTACATTGAGGGTCAATACAAAACCTTAATAGCCAGGTTTTCCAGGATAGCACTTACATGAAAAATTTCCTCAAATTATGCTTTGTAGTTCTTTAATGAGAGACCTGAGAAGCAAAATAACGTTTTTAGGGAGGTGATTGTACACCGTGCTTACTCACAGCTAATGTCAGGCTGTTGCTGTCGGTGTTATCACCTGATGTAAAGGTTTCTACTGCCATAAAAGGACTAAAGGCATCCAACTTACGAATAAAATCTCTCTTCCCCCACCCTCCTTTGAACTCACTGTCCAAGCTGTGAGCACCACAAGAACTAAAGTAAATAGCCTAAATCATGACAGGTCAATTAGAGGATTGAAATCATGTCCGATTTCATAATCTGAGGCGTTATAAGTAACACAGAAAGGATTTGTCTACACCCACAAGAGTAAATATTTGATTTTTATCTTGACATTGTCCTTTCAGTGAAAGTCAGAGAGGGGAACAGAGAGACATTATAAAGACGATACTAATGCATTGAAAAGCCAATGCTTTATGGATAACGGTGAGATAGCAGAGGGAGGATGACACCAAGTCCTTCTAATTGTTAGAGAATGGGACCAGCCTTTACAAAATGACCCATTCTGTCTACTAAGAGAGGTTTCAAAAGCCTTGATTAATTACCCTGTGTAGCATCAATCTTCTGATACAGTCACAACCAATATTTCTGCCCCACACATGGTGCAGTCACACAAGGTAGGACATGGAGTGACATTCAAATACAAACATAAATACACATCACGTTGCTTGATTTGCTCAGAGAAGGAGTGTATTTGAGATAGTCACATGAGGAGGCCAATAGTAAAAGAAATAATGCTCAACTCTCTACAGTCCTATTACAGAAAAAAGAGATTGAGATCTGCTTTCCTTTTTTGTCAATTTTTTGTTGTTTTGTTCCAGTTTTCCCCCCACACCTGTCTCAATATTCTTCAATATTCCAATTGTCTCTTGGTTTGACAAAGAAAAGGAGATTTAAGTCTTAAAAGTAATTTGCAAGAATTTCATTCCATGCTCCACAAACTGAAGTTCATCTCTCAGTTTGCCACAGTACTCATTGCAATTAACGTGGTTGTGAAAGACAGGCAAGGTCTCTGCATCAGCTGAGCTGGGCTGACATGGACCTCAGGAAAACAAAGCTACTCATGGAAAACATTTGTTTATAAAAGCCTAAAAGGACAAAAACAAAACAAAAAAAAATATCCTCTATCATTTAAGCCTGTCCATAAATCCCAGTAAGACTGCAAAGTTGCAGCTTGCTTGGTATATTTTATAGACAGAGATCTTGCTGACTTGGCTGACACTAGCTAGGAGGCGGGGAAGGCAGGAAAGTTGAGATTTGGGGTGGGTAAACATTCCCATCCATCAAGTGATTGGATTTGCAACTAAAGCTGTGAAAGCCACATCAGATTAATGTTGTCAGGGCAGGAATGATGTGAAAATCATCCGTCTTTAATTCCAGTGACAGTATCAGGGAATACACACTTGGGGCCGGGGCAGTCCTGGACCCTCGGTACACTCAGGCCAAGGTGAAGAGGGAAAGACTCACACCTGATCCACACCATGTGGGTGACTGGAACATCTCAGCTCTTTGCACTTGGTGCAGAGCAGGGAGGGGAGGGTGGAGGACAGGGTCCAACAACCAGCCCTGCAATTTCCCTTCAGCTTCACATCTCTTTTGTTCAGAGCAAGATGCCCCAATTGTGCTGAACCATGTGAAAAAAAAACCTACAGAGGCTTTTGTTCTCCGAAATCTCTCATCGAAAGAAAAAGCTGAGACTGAGCAATTTAATTCACTTAGGACTTTTGTGTCTTAATCCGTGGAGCAAGGTTTTCAATCAGCTGTGGGGTGACAGGGGAAGGCGGTTCTGTGTGGGCTCCTCAGGGTGCAGGCGGGTGGGTGAAGGGCAGAGAGGGAGGCGAGGAGCTGAGCCATGATCTGTCACAGAGCTCCCACCCAGCCTGAGAGCAGCCGACCAGGCATTACTCCATTCCAGCTTTCAGGAATGCAAAGCAGCTTATGTGTGTGGGTCATCTCAGGACACTAATGATAATTAAAACGAACCCTAAAACGCACGCACGCACCAAATGACGGCGGCAAGTAGAGTCTGTGGGTGAAAAGGGAAGAGGTCCAACTCCTCCCTAAGGGGGCAGATGGGAGGATGCACAGGAAAAAAAAACAGCTTTAAGAAAGCAACACATACAAGGAGAATCTATGGGAAGGAGAAGACTAGGGGGAAAAAACCCAACAACGAAAATAAACAATCAAACAAAAAAACCCGAACAACCAAACAAAAGAGGGATATCACACATTTGGACTGTGAGAGCAAGGAGACAAAGAAAATTGGCTGAGTAACAGCCCAGGTTGCGTCACTTGGGCACTACCTCAGCATATGCAGGAGTGAACTGCTGCCCATCCTCAGTCCCTTCACACTCCTGTAGCCCTGCCAGGGCAGGGACCGTGTAACATCCTGACACTGAAACAGGTGGAAGTTCACCAGCGTGTGGGAATGACCTCCACCCTTGTGCAGAATAGGATGTGCTTCTCTCCCTCCTCACCTTCACCCCGACCCAATGTTTCCAGCTACCAAAGTGTCACTGCTTGTCCTCACTGCTTACAGATTGTCTCTAGAGAAAAACGACCAGAGACCAAGATTTGTACAGTGCTTTGAAATCAGAAGTCGTCTGAGGAAACAGAGCATAATTTTCTTCATATGGGTGATCCCTATATATACACATAAACCCATCCACACACATACAAACCTGTTCCCCTGCATCCTTGGCTTTGTGAAAGGTTTGCTTCTACTTTAAGGACACAGTTCAGGAAGGGCAGATGTTGAATCACATTTCTCCATAGAGCATGCAGCTCTGAAACTAAATGTTATCATGAAAATCCCTGTGGGCTGAAACTGGGAAGGAAAAACAGGCTCCTGACCTGCAGTTGTTAAAAATGGCTTTTTGCAGAAGAATGGTAATGTGAGGTGCTATCTTATAGAGGGTAAAAAAATAACACCAGGAACTCAAATTATGCACACTTTTGGTACCTTGAAAACCAAAATAAAACAAAAAACACAGCACTGCATTTAATCAGTATCAGAAAGTAGTATTGGGACAGGTCTGTGGTGTGCTGAGAGCCATTCATCTGTTCTGCAGTGTCATGGTTAGCAGTTTTGTATTGCTCCGCCCAGGCTGATGTCTACTACACCGTGCACATGCAGGTGTGAAAGGGTGTGAAAGAGAGAAGTAAGACAGAGAAGGAGCTCTCTGCTCTGCTCTGGTGAGACTCCACCTGGAGCACTGTGTCCAGCTCTGGGGTCCCCAGCACAGGAAGGGCATAGACCTGTTGAAATGAGTTCAGAGAAGGCCACGAAGATGATCAGAGTCTGAGAGAGTCGGGGCTGTTTAGCCTGGACAACAGAAGGCTTTAAGGCGACTTTATCGTGGCCTTTCAGAACCTAGAGGGGGTTTACAGGAAAGCTGGAGAGACTTTTTGCACGGGCATTTAGTGGCAGGACAAGGGAGAATGGCTTTAATCTGAAAGATAGCAAAAATATTTTTTCTTGTGAGGGTGGTGAGGTCTCTGGCACAGGTAGCCCAGAGAATAGATGGCCCATCCCTGAAATTAT
>VWZT01009330.1:119459-135622 GCA_013397055.1 Pachycephala philippinensis
TGAAATTATTCAAGGCCAGGTTGGATGGGTCTCTGAGCAACCTCGTCTGGTGGAAGGTGTCCCTGTCCATGGAAGGGGCTTTTAGTGAGATGATCTTTAATGTCCCTTCAAACCAAAACACTTCTGTGATCCTGTGGTTCTAGATCTGGTTCCTCCTAAGCTCTGAGTGCTAGAGACACATGATTAACAAGGCTTGAGAGATCCAGGTGGGCTGCTGTGATGGTTTTGAAGCAGCTGAGCCCATGACATGAAGATTTGGTGGCAGCTAGTCAGTATGTTTAAAGATTACAGGCCTGAATGCTAACACCAACACCTTGTAGCAGAGCTCTCCCTGCCCCTGCCCCCTAAATGTGAACCACCAGCATCCTTCCTCCTTCTCACTGATCTCCTCTACCAAAAGCTGGGACTTGTGTAATATCTACAGACAGATCCTGCTCACTCAAGATGTTGTCGGGAAACTTGGCAAATGGTGAAAATTTCCACAGAAAGGGAAAGCCAGCGCAGTGTTACCGTAATCGTTAGAAATGAGTTCAATTCAGATGGTAGCAGCTACATTCACAGTTGTGAGGTGGAAAGAGAAATGCTGCTTACATTGTGTACACTGTGCCTCTCACAGTCATATCAGCTCCTTCTTGACAACTTGGGGAAGAGAAGTAACTGTCATCCATGGTTTTCAAAAAGAAATCAAGACCCCTGTGAGGCCAGACAGCTACTGAAAGTCTGATCTGAATTTACTGCTGCAGACGGAGGGGGAAGTAAATGGCACTTTATGAACTCCATCATTTATTGACTCACCAACATTGTTTGCTTTTGGGGAGCCTGGTGATGCTTTTAAAACCTATTTTTCTTCACACTGTAAAGGGAGTTGCATTTGTTTGACTGACTGCACTGGCCTGATGGCAGCATCACCACCCCATGTGGCTAAGCAAGCTCCTTCTCCCTCGTTCGAGTACTGAAAATGCTCCATTTCATAGCTGTGCTACTTCAAGCCTTCTGACAACTGCTATAAAGATATCCCTGGAAACCCCACGTTTCTGCTGGTTCTGGAGCAAGCTGTTGTGCATTAAGCAATAATAACTGGGAACACCCAGAACTCTTGGGAACATCCAGACAGAAGAGAGCGTCCCTCTGCAGCCTGTGTTGCTGACCATAGCCACACAGAGCTGCAGCAGGCATCCACCTCAGTCCTTCCTACCTCTAACACTGGTCTAGCAGAATGAATCTGGTTTTAAGATCCTTGCATGACCTCAGGAAAACTGGCTCACGTGGGAATCACCTTCCCTAACTGCAGCCAGATAGAAGTTGGGCCATAGTGGGTTGACCCTGGCTGGACATCAGGTGCCCACCAAAGCTCTCTTACTCCCCTCCTCAGCTGGACAGCAGAGAGAAAATATAATAAAAGGATCATGGGTCAAGATGAGGACAGGGAGAAATCACTCACCAGTTACTGTCTCAGTAAAAATGGATTTGACTAGGGAATATTAATTTGTTACCAATCAAATCAGTGGGATAAGGAGAAATTAAACCAAATCTTAAAACACCTTTTTCCCACCCCTCCCTCCTACCCAGGCTCCACTTCAGTCCTGATTTTCTCGACCTCGGTGGCACAGGGGATGGGAAATGGGGGCTGTGGTCTCTTTATCACACTCTGTTGCCCCTTCCTCCACAGGGACTGGACTCCTCACACCCTCCCCCTGCTCCCGGGCTGGGGCCCTGGAGACAGTCCTGCACGGGCTGCTTCAGCGTGGGTCATTCCCTTGGGTTCTTCACAAACACTCCCACAGCGTGGTCACGCCTTCAGGAACAGGCTGCTCCAGCTGGGCTCCCCCATGGGATCACGAGTCCTACCGGCAAACCTGCTCCAGCCTGGGCTCCTCTCTCCAGGGGCCACAGGTCCTGTCAGGAACCAGGCTAACACAATGAGGGTTTGTTTTTTTCTGCAGGAGGTTACCTGATGGTCCTTCTCTCATTTTAATATGAGAAGAGTAAGAACTAAATAACTTTTAAAAGTAATAAAACAAGTGCTGTCAAATCCATCTCAAACCCAAGAACAAGTTCAAAAGATACTTCATGGGAAAGGAAGGTGGGAGGAGATGGAAGGAGAAAACAGGCAAAGAGAGACATATATGCACCAGGGGAGATTTAGATTGGATATTAGGAAAGATTCTCCATTGAGAATGTTGTCAAGCACTGGATCAGGCTGCCCAGGGCAGTGGTGGAGTCACCATTCCTGTAGAGATTTAAAAGACATGTAGATGTGGCACTTGGGGACATGGACTAGTGGTGGGCTTGGCAGTGCTGATTGGACTGGATGATCCTAAAGATCTTTTCCAACCTTAACGATTCTATGACAAGGAGACCTGGGAAATGAGATGCTTATTAAGGAGCATTTCTGCACAACTGGTAAGAAAGAGCCAGGGATGGGAGAATCACAGGCAATATTGGCAAGAGGGTGCATGGACTCAGAGCCCCCAGGCAAGCCCCGTTCCCCCTAGGAATGCCATGCCTCTGGGGAAGGTGTGGGAGCAGCCTTGCCGGCTCAGTGCTGAGGGACACGTCTCTGCTCCGCTCTTCCCGTCCATTCCCACTTAAGCTGCCACAGAATAACCTTGTGCTCCCCGCTGTGCCACTGTGCAAGGGCTGGCAGGGGAAGGGGCTCGGGGATAATGAATGAAGCTCTATATTAGCCACAAAAGCACAGGACAGTCAAATGAAAGGGTAAAAGTATGGTCATGAAAGACAAGCAGTCACTCCGACTGTGTGCTGGAGGTAATTACTGCTATATAAATAAACCAGAGGGAAAAAAAAATCTTTTAAAAATCTAATTACCATGCAGCACTGTGGGTTTCAACCTTGGTCAAGTACAGGCAGACCTGATTTACGCTCCATCATAAAATCCTAAGCACGAGGCTGGTCTCCCTCTCTCTTTACAATATGAGTCAGGGAATCAGCACAGGACACTTCTCGGAGAGGAGCTGCCTGATAGATAAATGTGCTCATGTCTGGGTGGGTCAGCATCTCCAACAAGCCCAGGACTACACAAGTACACCACCTGCATGTCTATTTATCACAGTTTTTTCTCTGCAAGAACAACATCTCTTTTTTAAAACAAAACAAAACAAACTCTCTCAGACCTCTGTTTCACTTGACTTTTGGTATTTCTGATGATTAGTATTTCTCATGACCCTGAGTAAGGATATTTCCCTCTTGTACAGTTCCGTCTTCTCTCTTTCAAGCACTCCGTGAGGCATTTCTGTGAAACTCCTGATTGTGTAGGAAAGGGAAACTGAGGTAGAGTCTTAATTTATCACTGACACTTTTGTCTCCTACTCAAGCAGGAGGTTGTTTTTTTTTAAATCTCTATGTGAATGTTTACCCATCATCGCAAGACAAATAATCACGCAAACTTAGATCTTTATTTCCCGTGCCTTTGCTTGCTGCAAGACAGAAATCATCCAAGAGCAGTGGGTGAGTCAGGTGCAGCAGCTAACTTCAAATGCATCACCATTTTGAACTTGCAGAATTGAGGCACATTCAGTAGCAGAGCAAAGTAAATCCTAAAGCACATCTGATTCTTCTCATGTGGAACCAAGTGCTACACTGCAGCTTCTTAACCGCAGAAACACTTCTGAGAGCAATCAAGTCCAGGCTGGATTTGCAGCTCCATGTTCAGAGCTGTTGATATAAATGGACAGGAAGCAGATTTCCCATCATGAGCAAGAAAGAGACATGTTTTTCCCATTCCAAATTGAGAGAGAAAAATCAGAACCTATCAAGTCAATAATTTTTGTCAGTAGACAAGCGCGCATACACATACACAAATAGGTTAGGTCGGTGAAATATCTCATATAAATTTCAAAGTGCAACACTCTGTTTAAAAACCCTGCAACTTTGCTCAACAGATTTCAAATCTCAGCGTTGGTTAGATCTGAAAGCCAATCATTTTGCTTAAAGCCATATCAAAACAATATGCTTCAATAATTCCTAAACATAAACACAGATCTGAAAGTGCTAGGACACCCTAGGGAAATAATAGCTCATTGTGTCATCTAATTGTTTTCTGCACTTTCAGAAAACAAACAGTAAAACCAGAATAAGTATTAAGCAGTAACAAAAGTTAGGAAACAAACACCGTGAGAGTTCAAAAGTAAGACAATTTCGCTATCATTGTTAATGAGATTTATTACCCAGCATCTGTTATCCTACCTTTAAAAAGTCAAAGCCCACTTCTAATAATTGCCTCTTGCTTTTATACAGTATCTGGCACTTGCACAGTTTCCTTGATTAAACCTCAAAGCAGGTAAGCACTGTGATTCAGAGAAAGGAGGATTCAAAGGTAAAACAAATTGCTCATAGTTTCGGAGAAATCAGTGCCAGAGCAAGGAATTAGAAGTTCAAGCTCACATCCTGTACAATAAACCACCCTGCAGCTAAAACCTTGGCTACTACTGCCCACCATCAGCATGCATTTTTTCAAACCTGGTGGCACTGAAACCTCTGTAGCCAGAGGAGTCACATACAAATATGAACAGCCTCATCAGAAGAGCCCCTGGATGTCTAAATGGACACAGGAAAGAAGGTGGGCGCTGCTGTTTCACAGGGCTGGTCGTGCACGGCACCGTCAGGGAAAAACTAGTAGGTGCAAACGTGTTGCAAACATCTTTAGACCTGAAGGTTTGTGACCCAAAGAGGAAAAAAATTCTTGAAGAGCCTGAGTGAATTAATATACAGCTTTTCCAAGGGCGGTGCTGTGGCAGCAGTGAGAAGGAATGGGTAACTGAGATGCCTCACTTGATCTTATGTTAAAGATGTTATGAGAGGGTGAGTGGTGTGGGGAAATAACTCACACCATCTTGTACTCACTTCTAACAATCATCTTTCTTAGCTTTTTAAATTGGGATCTAACCCTATTTTGATGAATTTCTTATTGGGCAAAGCAAGCAAAAACATTTGAGATTACATTTTACTAGCTGTGAAAATCTCAGCTGTAGCATTCCTGTAGCAGCAATTCTTGAAATGTGTTTTATCAAAACTATGACCCATGCCTCTAAATTTTATCCTATCTTCCTGCAGCCCTTTCAATCAGGGAAAATGTAAGCAGGGAGTTCAGACTGTCACAGATCCACTTACATTATATTTAAAAGTAAAAAGAAGGGGACAAATATTAAAATTCTTCCACACAAAGGGAAACACAGAGAGAGCTCTAAAAGCAACTGGAATAGCTCTTGGGAACAGCTCTTGTCTCTTGAATAAATACCTTGCAGTTTACAGCTTTCTATAAAAAAAAAAAAAAGAGAAAAAGAAGATATTTTCTCTTTTCCACCTTTCTTCAAGCGATACACAAGCTTTATGTTGTAAAAAAACAAGGTGTTTGTTAAACCCCAGAACAGGCTTCCTGTATGTGCGTCTGAATATGTGCATTTATAGGCTGGCTTCAAAATGCGTGTACAGCATGTGCCACACACCAAGGCTGCCCCTGCTTTAAAAACTTTGCTACATGCCCACAATTCCAGGAGTGTGTGAGTGGCATGACTTGGAGCTTCACAGATGAAAGACTCCCGTGGAAGGCAGAACTGCAGGGACATCAAGAGAAACTCAGATGATTCTCATCAAACCGAGGTACCTACTCTTCCTCCCTTTGTTCTCCACTCTCACACTCCTCTTTCTTCCCCATTTGACTGTGGCCTCTAAAGCTCTTGGATATCTGCAGCATTTGCAGTATTCACAGTTTACTGAACTTTTCCTGGATAATATTTCTTGTTTGCCAATAGGGATTTTATTTTGAAAACTAAAAATAGAAAAAAAAAATCATTTATGTTAGCAAGGCAGGAAAGGTTATTATTGCTCTTAAAAAAAAAAAATTACAGAATCTAATTTTGAGGAAGACGGGCAGTCGTCAGCTCATAGCAGAAGTGCCCACTGGTTGCACGTGGCTAATTCTCTTATCTGGGTGATCCTCTCTCTACAGACTAGACAAGGAAGAGTTTTGCTTACTCCTGTCTGATTCAGCTGACCTCAGGCAACCTTCCCCCAACTTGTCACAGTGTAAGAGTCATCAAGCTAAGAAAGTGCAGTGTGAATTTTGCGGAAGTTCAAAAGCACATCAGAGATTCTGACTTGTTCTTTTAAAGAAATAGGATGTGCCACACTTAAAAATGGTCCTTTATGTTGCTGAAGTGCCTGAAAGTTAGAGAGAAGATGTTTCAAGTGTTTAGCTCCTACTTTACTACACTGAGTAAGTGACAAAGTCTTGCAGGCAGAATATCTGAACAATAGAGGCTGCTCAGTGAGAGACAATCTCTAGAAAGAAATGCACAGGGACTTTATCTAGGGCAAACAAGACTATGTATTTAATATCCAGGCTATTACTGTTACTCTGTTGTGTCATGTAACTTATCCTGCGATGCAGTTTTCCCACCCTGGAAAAAAGGGATAATGTATTTACTGTTTGCTTTAATCTCACAGTTATGTGACACAATCCAACAGAATTTGCTGTGAATTGTGATTGAATTTCTGAACAACAAAAAAAAAAAAAACCAAAAAAACCAAAACCAAACAAAAAAAACCCAAAAAACCCCCAAATCCAAACCAGTGTTTAGTCTGTTTCTTAAATGCCATTAAATGTGTTAAATATAATTAAATATGTGGAATTCTAAGATGCGTAGCATTCTTGTTTCTTTTTTTACCACAATAATATAAATTTTTAAAAGTAAATTGAATTTTTCATAGTACTTCCTGCATGTCTCTAATATTGCACAGGATTAATAATAGAAATTCTGACTTACAGAAGAGAGAAATAAATTCTAAATAAAGGCGTAATTTGAAATGTAAAAGGACAGAATTAGGCAGTAAGAATTATACTCCGAGAGCAGGAGAGGTGAGTCCAAATCTGAGATGGAAACCTGACCACTGAGTCACAAGGCAAAACTCAGATTTATCAAACCCTAAAATTAATGTATTTATTCCAGTCTTTACTGACTTCACCGCGGATCAGGACAATACATGCACTACTGATTCTGCCATAATTCCCTAACCAGGGAGGGGAGGAATGTTTTGAAACTGGTTCACTTGCACAGTTGCAGACGAAGGCACTGAGCTACAACAATAACTTCATGCGGGAGCTGTGCTCACAGGGCTGTTGGGATGCACTGGAACCAGGTAATTTAACAGCAGTGTCTCAGAGGGACAAAAGCCTTACTCACTCCTCACTCACTAAACTCACAATTTAAAACAAGTCTGCTCTTAAAACAAGCTTAGCTGGGTTACAAAGGCTTAAAATGTGCCCTTAAATTCCTTCTCTCTTTCTGGCAAGGGTCCTCCAAGCCCTGTGGTGGCATCCCAGTGTTGGATCTGCAGCGTACCCAGCTCATCACTGGAGATTCAGAGCTGTGTCAGGCTGGCAGAGGCTGGGTGAGGGCGGCCACACAGCAGTGCATTTATCGTGCATCACTTAGGAGATGCCGAATATTGCTTGGACACTTTAATAGATGCATCAGTGTTAACTGATTTGCTCTGAGGCACCATATGCTAATCAAATGGGGTGCGATGCATAATGTCTTATTAATGTCGTAATAAAGGAAATCTTGATGTGTTCCGTAATGTCTTTATGATTACCTTTAATTTTAGATAGCTAGTGAAGGAATGTGTGTTCAATACCTGGATCTGCTGTCTAATTACCTAGGATACAATGTACAATAAAAGGCCACGGTTTTTACTGGAGATCGCTGGTGACAAAATAAACCATAAATAAGTCTTACAATCCGAACAAGCCTCAAACATCACATCCAGGCCAGCACATGAGATTGTTTTAGGCATATTTTGATTTCTTTTCATCTTTAGTCACGAACCTGGAGAAAGGAAATGCGTAGACACAGAGGTATACAGCTTCAAAGCTGCTCCCAAGAGGTTTAAATACACGGGTCCAACAGATGTTTTACATTTACTTCTACAAATAAACACACACATAGTTCTGTCATTCAATTCAAGCCACCCCTTATGCTGACGACAGCTTTTCAGGTAAAGTTACCTTAAGCCTGTTCATCTTTTCATAAATGCTCTTACTACTTCCCTCCTTAACACATACACACACACCACTACTACTTTGAATTAGCTTCTGAGAGTTTGAAGCCATGTGGAGAATAAGCTCTTATTAACAGCGTTTGGATTTCAGATGTTTTCTTTTATGTAATTTGCCTAATCCTCAATGTATTTTGCATAGGAAAATGGTAGCTATTCCCCTTTTGTGACTGGGGAAACTGAGGCACAGACTTCCAATAACCTGACATGTGTGACGGCACTTTGAATGTGGGATTAGGCATCATGCCTCACAACTTCTAAATCAGCTTCTGAGCAAATAAGTGCTTGGAACTCCTCACATCAAACAGCATTGCTAGAAAATTTTGGTTTTGTTGTGTCAGGTAAGAGAATTTTCAGCAGTCTTGTACAAAGGAGGAACTGATTAAAACTGACATCTTTGCTCTATCAACATTCTCACCCAAAACCAGGTGCTTTTGCACATATGCAAATATCACCCTTTCACCCTTCCTTTGTAGAACAAGTTTTTAAACACGGACCCCAGAGGAAAGATTTTGCATCTGAGGGAGGGAAATTGGAAACAGAACACACCTGAAAGTTTATGCATGACCCTTCACAGCCAGAGCTGCTCAGTGGTGACATCTGACCCCCTTCATACAGACAGGCTCCAAGGTGGCTTGTCCCTAAACACATTCAACAGGTGCACACAAACAGAGTAATTTTTCAGGCAGGTGTTGATGAAACGAAGATCAGCATCTGGCCATTGTGACTGAAATGGAGAAGGATTGGAAAAAGGGAATTCAGGATCTCTGAGTGAACTACAGACTGCTACTAGCATGAATCGGAGAAAAGCCTCTGCAGGTCAGTGGCGTCACATCAGGGTAGAAGTAGTAAAAGGCTAAATGAAAACCAGGCCCAGGAATTAGAGCAGCAATGCTGCCTGGGCCCTAAGAGACAGCCAGAAACCCTTTGATAGAGTAAAATCCTCGTACGCTGCAAGAAACAACCTGCAAGAGAGTTCCCTATCGGCATCATTAATGCATTCCCCAAAGCAGAAATCAGAAGGCTCTTTCCAGAGGAGGGATGCTGTAGAAAGAGGCTCCTTGTTTAATGACACCAGTGAATGTTTTGCCTGATGTGGAGACAAAGAAATGAGCCTTCTGATTCACAAGGCTGAATCAACACAAGCTGGTACAGGTCCAAAATTCATGGTCAGAATGGGTGCAAGGGAGGGTGAGAAGTGGAAGGGAGAGGTCACTTCACTAGTGGGATAACTAGAGAGTGGTTTTACAATTCATGATCCCTTCCAGCCCTTTAGCTTCCTGGAACATGGGATTCACCTTCATTATGATCTGTTCCTCTGTCTTTTGGATTTATGAAAAATAGTGAATTGGTGCTCAGGATCAAGCAGAACAAAATCAAACAGCCCTAGGAACAGCCTTGGTCCCAGACAAGAAAGAGAACTGAACTGTGCAAGTAGGCTAAGAGTCACATTTTCAGCTGTTACATGATTTTAAGTCTGGATTTGTGTTCCAGACCAGCTGAAAAAGTTATTACAAGGTACATAATATTTCCTCCTCCCTCTTCTTCAAAGTTCAGATCTCAAATCAGTATTGCTGTTTCTTAAACTAGTGATCAGAGCTGTGAGGAATCCCAAAAGATCAGCTGAACCAGAAGGAAATATTAATATATTTATATAATCCAGTAGTTTGTGGATGCTTGTCTAATGTCATCTTCACAGCTTCTATATACTGAGACAGTCCTGAAGAACCCTTGTGATCAACACCTTTGCTGGTCAGTTCCACATCACAATGGCTTTCTGCATTTTTCTTTTCCTGTTTATTGAAACTTACTGTTCCCCGTGGTGGTTGTAAACTCTCCGAACAAAGGAGTTATCAACCTCCATAGAAGCACATCTGCCTGAGTTCCATGAGACAGAGGCCAAAATTGTTTGTCTGTCATTCTTAATTTTTTTCCTGCTCCTACCTCTAACCTTATAATTAATTATTTTGTTTTCCCTCATCTGATGAATGTAACTTTTACAACTTCTGTGTCACAACCTATGTTTATGTAAACTCTAATTTGTATGGAGGTGCCTTGGTTCTTGACCTCTGTGCACTGCCACAGTGCTGGATACCAGATATCAGTTTCCTCTTCTTACTCAGATTGAAGGAATTTGTCTTTTTGGTACACCTGGACATCTCAACATTAAGACTGCCCAGGGTGACTCTGAAATAACCCAGAAACGGCAGAAAGGACAGATATTGGAAGAAGCTAGAAACAGAAACAGACAAGGAAGAGGAGTTATAAAAATACTGGAGTGTTAGGTCCAGTTTTAATTTTTCCCCCAAAACAACATTGAAACACTCTGACCAATATAGATTCCACAGTTTCTGTTTATCCTATGAATATTGCTGCACCAGAGTAAAAAAAATTAAACATAACACTTCAGACCAACTCCGGCTGAAACTTAAGATGAACCTGAATATCTCAGGGTTTGCCTAACCTGTATTCCTAATGCTGTTTGTTCTAAGTCAGCAAACCCTCATTTCTACAGGGAATGTTTGAACTTAAGTCCTAATCCATATGAACAACGGCAAGAACACATAAGAGCGGGAATCGTAAGTCTAAAGCCTTTTATTTTATTTTTCATTCCCTGGTAGTTCCATAGCTCTAAGCATTGTGACTTCCACAGAGGGTAGCAGCACATTGCCAGCAGCATACCTAATTAATTCCTCCTCGCTTGTTCCATGTGGCTTCCTTACCCCCCCATCCAACTGACCTATTGCTTCTCTTCAAGATAGGCTAAATTAATGATGATGAAATTAAGAAAGAAGTGAATTATTTAATTCCAGAAAGTATCAAAGCTTACATGATCCCAGCTCTGACTAGGCCAGAAGGATCAGTCCATGCCCTGGGGATTGTTTTTCTGGGCTCCACCCAGAGTTCTCATAAAAATCAATGGGAATTTAGCCTGGTCTTCAGTGGGTGACCTTTTGATTCTCAAGAGGTGCATAATGCTTGGCATTTACTCTGTGCAGTGCCTTTCACAAGAAGGGCTCAAAACATCTCGCTACACCAAGTCTCACAATATCCTCAAGGGGAAAGTGAGCATTATCCTCATTTAATTAATGCATTGCCAAAGGCTAAAATACGTACTGAAGGAGGCTGATCCTTCAAGGCGCACTGCTTGCTCATATTCTGGTGAAGCTGGTGGGGAGATGAACACACTGAGCACCATACTGGATTAGCCTCCAAGACCAAGGTCGGTTTTCAGATCAGATATTCTTGCCCATCATGCTTCATCCAGAGTTTATATTCAGTGCCTTCACCCACTGCTGCATCAAGATCCAAGTGATGGCAACAACAAGAAATATTTTAAATTGATTGTTTGTGGTGGTGTGTGTACATCATCTATCCAGTCCTGAAACACACCAAGCAGTGTGGCCCCTTTCTCCTGTCAGTCAGCACAGCACAGCAAGCAGAAAGTCTCACTAAGAAGCCACCAACCTTCACAGGACTTGGCTTTATTCCTGCACTAGCCAGGGCTTGGCGTATGGCCCTGAGGTAAGTCACCACTCTCAGATCATCTGTTCAACTCCTATCTATTACCCTGACACTAATTATGAGTATCTTGCTATCAGCAATGTGCTGCCTAAAAGCAAGTAAGCAGGAAGGGGAACTGAGCCATAAACAAGCTAAGTAACTTCTAAAGTCATGTAAGATGTCTACTGCAGCCAGGGAATTCAACAGAGTTGACTCAGGTCTTTGTGGAATTAAAATTCTGTCCATTGGACCATAAGGAAAGAACAGAGATGTAAACTTCCCTCTGCCTATCCTCATCTGCCACCCACTCTTTCCCTCCTCCTTTATGGTCATAAAGCTCCTTATTTTCATTACGTCCTAAGCACTTCCAGGCTTTCTGTACTTTTGAAGAAGACGTGATGGCTTGATTGAGACTCATAATAAACATGTAAACAGGCAGATCCCTAAATTAGCCTAAAAATCCTGATAGATGCATTGTTATAAGAAAAGAAAGCAGCAGTGGGGCTAAAGAAATCTTTACCATGATACAAACCAACAACCAAATGCCCAGAGTTGCACTGAAACACAGCATCATTTTTTTTCTGCATAGCAGCTGTAAAACAGAATTAAGATAGCATGTCACTGAAAATAGGATCTCTCCTACGGAGAGTAATGCCTACCATCATCTCACAACAATTGGCTGCTCTATATGCAAAGAACTCCTGAGTCTCCACAATAGGCAGTCTAGTTGCAAACATTCGGTGTTAATGTTTGATGACCAGGAGCACAGCAAATCCAAGGTGTATTTCAGAACAGTACCTGAGTTTTCTTTGCTTCGGGGGCTGTACAAGACATCCATTAGAAGGTGATGAGCTAACTGCAATCTTCTTGGAAGGTTTTATGACTGCACCGAGGTTTAAAGAGTTGTTACTAAATGCACCTCAGATAGGCCCAGGTGTAAGACCAAGTCACATACAGATACTCTGACAAAGTCACTTTGAACTGGAGAATGAGGATTTCAGGATCTGAAGCCAAATAAAAGTGGCAGTGAAGAGGAGGGACAACTCGATAAGTCAACCACCAGTTATAAAACTACTGAGCACGTGTGCTGAAGGTGATTGAGCGCAGCCTTGAAAATGTTAGTGGTGGAGAAAGTGTATGAAAAAAAACATCCTAAAGATGTCAGCTTGATTAATGCCGAAAGGTTTCTTCAAAACTTGATTCTCCAGGTCTGTGTTTGTGTTCTCTTTGGCCACAACTTCAGTTGCCAGTAAAATTCAGGTTCTGTTGCAGCAAAATGTCAGCTCTGAGAACTTGCAAGTTGTGAAGAATAGTGATGAAATTTTAAAATTCAGTGTTTCTGGAATGCTAACAGGTTGGTGGGGTTTTTTTGGGTTTTGGTGGTTTTTTGGTTTTTTTTGTTTTTTGTTTTTTTTTTTTTTGTTGCTTTGTTGTTTTGTTGTTGCTGTTGTGGTTTTGGTTTTTTGGTTTTTTGGTTTTTTTGTTTGTTTTTTTTTTAATTTAAGTAATTCTCTCTAATCTTTTACACTTGATACTGAAAGATATTTAAACAAACACAAAGTATATTTTGACAAAAGTTTTCTATTCCTTTTTCCTTTTTTAATCTAACATTCCATGAACAGGCTACCATATTTGAACATGGTTAATACATAGAGTTTATAAAAGAAAAGGACTCATGCAAATCTTCTGGCAGAGTATTTTCCTTGATTCCTAGTTAAGTATTCCTTAGTGCATGCTCCAACCAAGAGCACAGTTATAAGCCTATAAACAACATGACCCATAAAAATTCAACACTAGCTCCTAGTTATATATTGTTACTTACTATTTTCTTTATTATATTAGACATCTCCCATGCTCCAGGTATTTTACAGCTCTTAGGATAGTTAATGCAATTTAAATATATATAGTGACTGTACTGAGTTCTCGTTCAGGGAAGGAACTATAATCTATCAGAAAAAAAGCTAATTACAGTTTATCCCATTGATTTATATCTCCCCAAACCTCCCCTCCCAATTTTTTTTTTAAGTATTAAAAACCTTAGGTTGTAATTTTGATATATGCTGCTAGATAGATTAAATACCAGCTAATTCTCGTATAAAACTGGTAGTTTGATCAATACAGCTAAAAGCTTCATTCCTCACGTATGTATTTCTCAGCTTTAGAACTATCAATTTTAATCTCACATGTTGGGATTAGATAATAATCAGGCCAGAAATTCAGCTCCACAGAATTCAACAAAACCTCCTGTTCAAATTCTACAGGAGAGAACACTTAGTCCCTCTTTGGAATAAGGAAGATTTGCTGGGTAACCTCACCAGATTCTGTCCAAGGCTACACCCTACCCTTCTATCACCAACCCCTTTCCTTCCTCTCTCTCCCTCTAATCCTTCTCTGGCAAGAAACCTCCTCCAGACAGATGTGAGAGAAAACACCCAAACCCAAGTTAGAAAAAGCAGTTTTAAAATTATTTGTTTCCCAGGCTTGAAACACAGGAAAAGGCACTGGAAAACCACCAAGAAGGTCTGCCCTCACATTCTGCAAGCAACTGAGCAAATCTGTTTTGCCCTTCGTGTATGATACAAATGGATTTCTCACTGAGTGAGTCATTTCATTTCCCAGATAGCCCCAACGTCCTTCTTATGAAGGAGGGCACAAGAGAGAAGGGAAGAAACAATAAATAAAAGTCACTTCAGTAGCGATGGGTGTGATGTGGGAACCTGATTAGAATGTCATAATGTAGACCTGGTGTCGGACAATAAATA
Organism: Pachycephala philippinensis; assembly: GCA_013397055.1. Classification (NCBI taxonomy): domain Eukaryota; kingdom Metazoa; phylum Chordata; class Aves; order Passeriformes; genus Pachycephala; species Pachycephala philippinensis. The sequence goes on from VWZT01009330.1 coordinate 133,802, forward strand.
GAATAGAGAGTAAGCTGCCTACAAAGATTTTGGTTTCAAACAGCATTTATTGTCACACTGAAAAATGAAAAAAGGGAGAAAAGCAGGAAAGCAACAGAGCTGGTGCTGGATCTCCAAGTGGTTTTCTACAATAACTTTGAAGAAGGTCATGTGAGGAAGAGAGGAAACTAAAGCCCTTTCCTTCCGCAGAGGAAAATAAATGGGTGACACTATGCTAATGAAGACAATTCACTCCCAGAATGAGTCATTCAGCAGAAGCAGGGTCTCTGTCCTGCCTGTTGATTCATATTCTTTTCCCTCCAGCATCAAGAAGTTGTCTTAAAAGGGTTGGCTGTGTGACCTACCCACTAACGAGTTTGGGTTTAATTTTGTTTTTTATTTGGTATTAGCATAGTGTCACCCCCAGGAGATTTTCCCTTTAGCGGTGTCTCTGTCCCTCAGTCTCTGGGTTATCTTCTGTGAGGTGGGATGGAAGGAAGCTTGAAGCAAGACATGGTGCCAGAAGGACTACAGAAGAAGTGAGCCATGAGCAGGCAGAGTGTCTTTGGGTGGGAAGGTCAGCTTGGCCTCCACCTCACAGTGCAAAAATTAAGGCAGGAATTTTATTTTTCTTTTTTTTTTTTGCCTTGAAATCTCACCGTGGCTGTACGAATAATTCCTAACAGTTCTATTTCTCTCCCCTGCTTTCACACACAAGAGCTTTTAAACAGACCAGCCCCTTGGATGTGAGAGCTCATATCTGAACCAGCACACTGATGGAACAAAGATCCAGTTATGCAAAGCTTCCCTGAGCAAAATTGTTTAAAAATCAAAATAAAATGAAGATGTCCACAACATTGGTTGTAAAAGGAGAATCAACTGCACAAGGGCTGTACATCTGACCTGACTGACTGCAGTAAAAAAAATGATAAACCTTGTCCTTCAGAACTAGAGCATTTTATTTTTGTTTAATGACAACCATGATGGTCTTTTTAAGAAGCAAGCAAAAATTAAAGTATTATTTTTAAGTGTGTATTTTTCAAATGTATCAATTTATGGAGACATTACTAACCAGATATCTGGTATAAACTGTCATATTTCTAGTGGCTGAAGACAGCTGAATCAATACTTCAAACTAGGCTCAATATTTGAATGCAACAGTAAGGAAAGTGGTGTAATCCACTGTTATAGATTAGATGGCATGTCAATCTTAAATTGCACATTACAGAAGAACTAGTTAGAGAGACTTTACTCTAAACATAGCTGTTTTTTTCCAAATAGTAAATATTCTTTGTGATAAGTTATTTAGTCCAAGTTTTTTGCGGTGTCATACAATGCAGAATTTGTCTCCTTGCATCTATCACATTGCCAAAAACACTCCATAAAACATCAAATTAATTATCAAAAAGTATTTAAGATCAAAATGTTTGATTGCCTGTAATGAGATGTCCAATGATGTTAATCTCAGAAAAAGTATCTGCTTAGAACTAACCATCAGAAACAGATTTCAGTGTGAAATAAGCAATGATCATTATGACAGGGATAATAAAAAAATGAATCAATTGCACCTATATTAAGCAAGAGCTCTTGTATATTAAATATTCATTTTATGCTTCATAATCACACCTATAACTTTGTAAATAAATTCTAATGTTTATTAGGGATTTCTTAAATTTCAGCAGTGAACTTTTGACAGGAAAACACAGATCTATTTAGAGAGCTCTTTGAAAAGTTGACTTTCAGTGCCATAATTCAGACAAATATTTTTCCTCCGAGTATTAAGTACTTTTTAACTTTGATAAAAAGAAATCAATCTTCACATTTTACTCCTTTTTTTTTTTT
>VWZT01009330.1:157301-168344 GCA_013397055.1 Pachycephala philippinensis
AATTTTATTATTATTTTTTTCTTTCATTTCATAAGCTCTTAGCTTTTTAATATGAGAGCCTTTTATTTCTATAAAACTGCAGCTGCTTTCATTTAGTTTTATGGATTTAATGTATTTAGAGGTTCCAAGAGAAGCTTGGAGCTGGCGGTATTATCCAGACATTTGCTGCTTAGTGCCTTTTCTAATGACAAGACTTATCTGATTCAGAACATTTCATATCTGTAGAAAAATTAATTCTCTCTCCCTTTGTCTTTAGGCCTCAAGATTTAATTTGTTCAGGGGATTCTTTCAAGCACTTTTTTTTTTTTTTTCCCTTTGCAGATACCCTGATGACTTACTTCCAATGCTGAAGTTGTTCTTCCTGCTGGCATTTTAGTCTGAACCATTTGCAACTTGGTGCTCATGTGCCTTCCCATCACCACAGCATTTGAGCTGCTCTCAGTATTTAATGTATTTTGTCCTCCTGCTCTGTGAGGTAGAGGTTGCCACTCTCACCATTTTGCATACATGGAAATGAAGCAAAGAGAGAACCAGAACTTGTATCTGCAATGGATCCATACTGATTTCAATGGAAGTCACCTATCCCAAATACTCTTTTGAGTGTAACCTGAAGTGGTTTAGTCTAGGCTGAACAGGAAATTTTCTGAAGGAGTGGAAGTGAACTTGGGCATGATGTTAAGGTCACCATCCTTTCTATGGGTACCCCACACCAATCTGTGGTATGATGTCCCTGGAATTATTGTTTATGTCAAGCCAAAGAAACATATCCATCAGAGAAAACCAGTCAATGAATGGCTGAAACTTTTTTAGACATCAGCTTTCATACTGAGAAACACAATACAGCAAATGGTGTCATTTAAGACAGCTCCAGAGGCAGAACTAAGTGAGCTACAGCTGTCCTGTGCTGGTTGCAGGGGAACAGCACGTGAGGCAGCCTTCCAGCATTCAAAAAACCCCATGTTCTTTTCGTGGCTTGGACCATTAGACAAGTATATTCATTTAAGACTACTTTGTCCTCTCATCAGAGTAACCCAAGGACAGCAGCAGGATGCTAAGGCATGGACCAAGACTTTGCAATTACTGAAACACCAATTTAGTTATCACTTGCTATTACTCTGTCACCTCTGTTGCACAGGAGAAAACTGCACCTGTTCAGAAGCACAGTTATTATCCATATCTATTTTCTCTATTTCATCTCTCTGCTTTTTGTCCTCTGCAATAACTCTTGAGGACCTTTAGAAGGCCTCATACTAGCCTCCTTCTTCACCCCATCTATTAACCTGATCAGCAATGAAAAAGTTCATTGCAATATTCATCCATCATTTTTAGGCTTTATGGTTAATATCCTTTAATACATTTATGGGGAATTTACACCTTACAGAAGCACCATTTCTAATCACTTAGGACAGTTCACTGTCTTTCTTAGAGTTAAACTCTTCCTGCATTTTTCTTGCGCTATTAAGAACTAGACCACTGATCCCTTATGTACCATTTTCACATATTTATTTTGTCCACCTTGTTAAAACAAACCCACAAAAACAAACAAACCAAACCAAACCAAACCACCATACATATGTTTAAACATTATTGGTTTTGAAATCTGAGCCTGAAAATGTGTATATTAAGAATTGACAGTGGTAATTAGACCTGAATTTAAATTTCTGAAGTTGTGAAATAATTGCAAGAATAATATTGAAGAAATAAGAAACAAACCTTAGAATCAGATTACAAACTTCCTGCAAAGTCATCAAAACTTTTATGTGTGTCTTTCAAGTCCTTTTCATAAAAATAGAAATCATACAGAGATCTGAATTTGAGGTGACTAGGAATGGGACGGGGTCTAGAGATCAGAACACAGAAAACAACAACAACAGCAAAATAAAAGTCAATGCCTTCCCCACCCCATTAAGACTTCTAGAAAGTTAAAATCTAAAATATTGAGAACACAAGACGGACTGAGAAGGAAATACACTCTCATGTTTTTGCTTCCATTTGTTCAAAGATCTGGGGGGAAAAAACTGAACTCCCTATATGTCAAAAACCTGCCATCCCTAACTCTTTAAAAGCTCATGTTTATGAGGCATTTCAATAAAATGAAGAGGAAAAGATTTGCTGCTTTGCTAAAGAACAAAGCTACAAAAAATACCTTCATGTCTACATACCATAAGGCAGCTAAAGGGCACCCCTCAAACCCTACTAAATGCATTCCCATGTACCTACTTTCAAGACTTTTGATGGCAAAGCTCATAAAAAGCTTGTGTTTTATCAATTGATGGGGCAGGCTGGTTGTAACTGCGTGTGGCACCATCCCTGAAACAGGGGAGGAGACAAGGGGCAGGTATGAGACTGGCTCTGTATTTCCCATCTGAGCCCCACAAGACTATTAAATATTAAATATGTGTGTTAGATGCCTCACTGACCACTGAAGAAAGATTGTGCTAGGCACTGCAGAGGGGCAGACAGCATCTTGAAGAGCTTACAACCCAAAAAAGTGAGACAGCAAATGGAGGTGACAGCCAAAGGAGGTGACAGCAAGCTGCTTTTCAAGGATCATTGCAAAAAGATCAAGCAAAAGATGAAGTGGAAGCAAAACCCAAGTTTTCAGCCCAAAGTTTAGTAAGGTGTATAAAGAGATGGTGCCCCTCTAGCTGCTACCTCCACATACAGGCACCTTCCTTGCACACACAAGTTTGGGGAGAACTTGTGGAGGGAAGTGCTTCTCTACAGATTCTGGAGAAATGGGCAGCAGAGGACAGCTCCAGATGAGACACACAGGAGTCCTCCCTGGGACCCCACACAAACTGAACCATGTCCCTTCAGGCCAGTGCTTCACAGTGCCCACGCAGGGTTCAGAGGATGGGGAGCTTGTTGTCTCAGGGAGGAGGCAACACAGCTGGGATGGGGGGGTCACAGCAGTGCGTGTTTGAGCACATCACAGACCCCCAGCTCTTCTAGAAGCACATTCTCCCTGGTTTAACTCTCCAGCAGAGCCACAGACCGAGCTGAACTCCATACGCTCCATTTCATATCCCTTCCCTTATAAACCTTTATTAAGGCTTTATGTTACACAACTATCACCGATACAAAACTATTGCATTTAGGCTTCCAGGAGACCGAGTGCATTAAAACTCCTTGCGTGGAATGGCAGGAACCAATTCCTCATTTTTACTGGCTGGGAACTGAACCTTAATAGGCCACAGAGCACAAAACTCATAAACCATTGGAGTAAGGGGAGGAGGAGAGAGGGGGAATAAGGAGGGAGGAGGGGGAGAAGTTTGTTGCTGAGGTTATGAAATTATAACAGAACAAAACAAAAGGCGTGAAGCAGGGCACAGCGAGGAGTTCTCCCCACCCGTGGCAGAGTTAACCTCGCCACCGAAGCCCAGCAGCTGGAGGGGAAACGAATAAAGCAGGACCATGCTCTTAACAAAAGAAAGTGTTGTTCCTTGCACTGGAATAGCAGCAACCTTCATCTCCGGCTCTGGTGCTCCTCGGGAGAGGTTGGGGATTGCTGGCTCAGGCAGGAGTTGCCTTTGCCTAGCAACCAGCACAAAGTCCGTCTGTCAGCCTGGTCTACAGTCACTTCATCCTGCCTTCCCCCTGCTCCAAGCACAGAGCAGGGTCTCCAAGCTCATTTGTCAGATTTCAGTTCCGTCCACCTCTAAGCCCATCTAAAGAGAGTGTTCTCCTGTACCAACTGCTGGTAGCAAGGTGGTTTGGACCTTTGTGTATTTCATCCCGTTCCCCTTCATGTTATTCTGCTGTTGCAGCCCCTCATTGGGAAGCTCTCAGAGGAGGGCCCACCTGCTCTGAGGAGATAGTTAACCCAACATATTCACCTAGGGGGAAGGATTAGGCAGTTCTGCAGCCACACATCTCTCTCTCTGCCAGGCTGTGATGTTAAAATACCTGTTTCTGCTGGTGGGAACATTCTGGGTGCAAGGATGCTTTTAAATCAGGATGTGGGACAAAGCAAAAAAAACCACCAAAAAACAGAACACCAAACCCAACCAAAAACCCAAAACAGCTGGAATTTGATTTCTAAGGGCTGCTTTCCCTAGCGTATATCAGATTCTTTAAATGCAGAAACAATTCTGCAGATTGCAGAGGAAAAGTCAAATCTACAACTCAGAACACTTCCCAGCTGAATTAAGTTCTGCAGCCATTTATTTTGCTGCAGAAAGTTACTGCTGGGATCCCCCCATGTTGTGTCACTGTGGCCTGAACCACCTGAGCTGGGGATGATTCAACTTCCTGGAAGAGTGAGAAGTCATTTCACTCTCCTACCCAAGAAGAGGAACTTATTAGGAAATTAAACAGGCTGAAATGTGCAAGACAAGCCCGGTAAATGCAATTGTGCTCCAGTCAGAGTCAGAAGAAGTGGCTGCCCTCCAAAAGTTGGAGGAAGTTAGTCCCTGCATCAGGGTTTCTTCAAGTCACAAGAGAAGATAATCACCCATTCTGGGCACGAGAGGGATATTTACTTAATGTGTTCTGACTTTGGAAATGGAAAATTATGAGATACGTGGCAACAGCTACCTTCCAGAGCTTGAAGTTATCATAATGTCATTCCTCTAATTACAAATCAGACTCTTAATAACAAGGGCCAAAAGGATCCTGATTCCAGAGGTAAGAGCATTATCAGCTAAGATTACTTTGGAAGCTGCCTGGTATCAAATCACAGCCCACCACCAAGAATCTTCTCCCCTCACCAATGGGCACCTCTTTTAGTGTATAAAATATTTTTAAAACTTATAGGAAATAAGTTTCAGCTGCAAAATCTGTGTGAAGAGGGGTAGAACACCCAAAATCGAGGAGGGATTTTTTTTTCCCCCCTCTCTTTTCTAGAAATATTTTGCATTTGAAAGCACTTTTTTCTTCTGGGAAGGAAAACCGAGCAGTACAGGGAGGCTGCTGCACAAGTCAGTACTTGGGATGTACCAGGTCCTGGGAAATTACAGCCACAACCCAATCTAAGCACAGGACTATGAGATGCTGGATTCAGCCATGATAATCCTAGACCAGCATTGGCAAGGCTGAGACAGATGGTTGGTTATTCTCACTCTGCTGGGTTGCTAGGGCAGCACCAAAGTTTCTCATTGAAAAGCTTTTCTCTAAAAAAAGGTGGAAGAGACAATAGTTTTTTTAACATTTTTAATGATATCAAATTCAATTGAAACGAGCTACTTTGTCATCACGGCTTGTTATCGATTGCAAGCTGAACATTCTCGGCAAAACTGGGACAAGCAAGAGTAAATCTTACATAAAAAGCACAGTTCTATTGATTCAGCAGCCGCCACTGGCCCTCCACTGAAGCAACAACCAGCTACTTTAATAAAAATGTAATTCTCCAGTAGAGAGGAACCCATCTGCCTTCCAATCCACTCTGCATCATACTCTTCCAAACGCTCTTGAGAGAGAAAGCAGACCAGTTCATCCCCCTGATAAAACACTATTACTATGCAGTGGCACCATCACACTTGATTTAAGTACATCTGGCATTTTCAGGTGTAATGCCTGAAGCAATAATACTAAAAAACCAGAACAACCCTAGTTACACCCTCGGGGAGTTGCACGTGTGTGAACTAAGTAACTTATAGAGTTCCTATTTCCATAGTATCAATCTCTTTACATTCTGAAATGTATTTATCCTCCTACTACTCAGGGGAAGGAGAGCTCATTGCTGTTCCTTTTGCTTTCACAATGCTTTCTCAGATCTTCATTTCCTGTGGCATGGGAGCTGGAGACCTGAATCTTGGTGTGGGCTTGAGGCTTGGCCATGGTCATGCAGGAAGAGAGTGCTGTGTCAGAAATCTGGCTTTGACACCAGTCACAGGTCAGACCCCAGGCTCTGCTGGAAGCCATTTGGTCAAACCGACTGTGATAATCACAGCAGGTGTCCCTGAGGATGTGCTGGGACTTCTATCCCCATTTATACTGCTGGGAGATCACATCCGGCTCCAAAGAGACTGTTGTACATATTTCCCTTACCACCAACACACACTTTTAGGCTAAGCACAGGGAAAAGGAGGCCCAGAGCCCCCTGTGTTCTTTTACTGAGCCCCATGAGAAGTCCCTCCCCTCTGTCACAAGCTGGATCCTCGCACAATAAAGGACACGTAGCTCCTATGTGGCCATGTGATTCTGGGGACTACAGGGCCTCTGCTCAGCAAGCTGAGGAGTTAATAGAAGCAAAACAAATCCCCCTTATTTGCCTCAGGGTTAAGGGTCAGTGTAAGTAAATCATTAATTAACAGGCTGGCACCTCAGTGCTATTGACAGGGTTTTGTGTACACAGTGGGACTGTGGCACCCCCTGCAATTAAGCAGGCAGTGAACTTTCCTCCTCCTGCTGCCTCCCACTCGGCTTGAGCAGGCTCACTCTCCCCTGTCCTCAACAGAGGCTCCTCTTTATTCTTCCTCTCAGCACAGGTTACCAGCTGCCCCCATACTTGTGCTTTTCTCCTGCCTAGCCCAGCTGCCTTCAGAAACCAAATCCCCTTATTTTGTTGCTTTCCAACTTCATGCAACACCTGCTCCTTTAAAAAAGCTCACTGGCTATGCATCCATCAACTTAGGTGTTTATTTTAGCCCCCTGCTCAGGTAAAATGCACCTACAGGCTCAAAAGTGTTCACATGCATGTGGTGATAACTCTTCAGCCTTAAGACACTACAGTGTCTCAGAGGGAAAAAATTCTTCACCTCTCAGCCTCTAGGTTTAAATAAAAATTTGGGATCCTAATGCCTGACTAATGACACCTGGATTTCTTCTTTTTTTTCAATGCTTCTAATCAAAACAGGTGTATTGACAGCCTGATTTCTATACCAGATGGGAAATTGCCGTATAAAGAGCAGTCATTTCAGAGACTCCACAGTCACAGATCCTCTTAACAATCAGGCCTACAGTGTCAGAGGAGCTCCTAAGAAATTTGTTATACCATTTCCTTTACAGAGGAGTCTGCTTTCTTTTGGTTGCTTTGGGTTTCAGGAAGGTCTTGGCCTGCGGTCTGAAGGTCTGAGGTTGATAACAAAGACCAGCTGCCTCAGAGCTACATCATGCTGAGATCAACACTGGCTTTGGAGCTGAGCTTGGAGTCCCAGGGAACTTCAGCTGGAAACCCAAGATCAAGGTTCATCATTCTCAAACCCCAAATTAAACATCCCATCAGTGTGACGTGATGGGACAGCCTGCAGCCTGCCAGTTCCCAAACTACAAATCAGAGACTGCCCTGGCAGAAACTTAATGTATATTTATGTGGCTCATAATCAAAACCAGTTACAGATGCTCTGATCTACTCAAACTTTTGAAGCAGAAGCGTCAGAACAGCCAACTTTCTCCACTCCTGAAGCATTGCATTAGTTCAATGTTGGCTTAAGATCTTTGGCATAATGTTTCACTTCAGATAAAAATGACATGAAAAACATGATTGTAACACAGTAGGAGCTCAGACCATCCCCCTCCTAAACACCTACAAACTGCTGTCGTATTAATCTGATTCCCACAATGGCTTGCCCCCCCCCCTTTTTTTTTTTTTTTTTAATTTATGAAATTTTGTAAGTGCCCTGTCATTGCTTCATTATACCATTGAGAAACTACTTTGGGAACACAGTGCAGTAAAGGTCCTGTGGTACAAAGTTGATTAGCTTTCCACAGCACTTTCTAGAGGCAGGACAAAAAGCACAGCCCACTTTTCTCTCTTTCAGTTGCAGGCACTGGAACAGCTGATGAAAACTAGAAGGCTGAAAAATAGGGCTGAACATTTACAGGAATGGTGCAAGGGTTTTGCTCAAATTTTGAGACACCTTTAGCTATGACAGACTAACATGTCCTCAAGAATTTAGATAACTCACAAGTTTGTCTCATTTCAAAGCTTGAATGCCAAGATATTACTAAGTTTAAAGGTGTCTCCAATGCAGTAGACACAGCTGGATTTTCAAGTGTGCTGATGGAACTAGCCTGTACCAAACCTAGGGCTCCCTGCCCTGCCCTTGTAACCTAAGTTTTTTCTCCTTGCACTTGAACGTAGTTATGACAGATGTTAATATTCCTTGTACACTCTATCCATAGGAAAAGAGTGTGTATACACTGGCAAAATTTATCAGTGCAGATCATGCATCCTAGTATTTCTGGACACCAGGACAAAGAAATCAGCACTTTACTCTGCTTTCAGAGTGCTCCACAAGTATATGCTGCCTTTGTCTTTCAGCATCCAGTTCACAGCCCTTGCACTAGTTACATGCAAATGCCACCCTGTACGGTTCCCAAATCAAATGGATGTTAAAAGCAGAAAGCTGCCAGCAGCCAAATTAACAGCACATAATTAGTCTCATGCATAAACCACTTTAAAAAGTACAGGGCACTTGGTGTCAAGATTAGACAATTAACTTTGTCAGAGCACAGGAGAATGCGCTGAAACGCTTACATTTGCACGGATGTATAAAGTCTGCAATTCTCACTGGGACTCGTGTGAGTAAATACTCTAGGTCAAAGCCTTGACAGCCTTATTTAGATTTTGCTCACTTAGTGCAGGCTCTGCTCAAGTAAAGACCACATATAATCCAAGGAAAGACTTCAGTTTCGCTCTGTGTTTTGACAGCCTATAAAAGACCGGCTGGAGCATAAGTAGGATCAGCAAAAGTAAGACCTTCCTCACACACAACTCTGTCTGAAACCAGTGCTGTGTTACATGCTAGCCAAAACATGACTGTTCACTGCAGCACATTCTGCAGTGCCCCAGCCGGCCAAGATTTAAAAACATCCAAAATCGAGAACGGGCTTCAGCCAATTCCCTTTATGGTGAGATGTGGCATCAACAGAGTGATCCATCAGCAATTCATGTCTCTGACCAAATGGGCTCTTTCCCTGGGGAGTGGCAGGCCCAGGGAGATTAGCACCTGTCTCTCTTCTGTTTATCACTGGCAGGTGCTTAACTGAAGCAAGATATCCGCTCTGCTATAGTGAACAAAGCTCCCAAAAGATAAGATGGATGTGCTGAGCCACTAAGCTAATGCTTGGTCAGGAAAGAGAGCAAATGAGTCTGTTTATCAAAGGTGGCTTTGTGAGCTGATAGGAGGAACATGGTAATTCATTAATATGGGGAGTATTCAGAGTCGATGAACAGTTACTAGGAGAAAGCCTTCTGCAGCACAAACAAAAGAAATCTACTGGTCCTGCAAAACCTGGGGACCTTGGTGACTGTAGAACATAAGGAGCAGGCTGGCACAAGATGGCTCTATTCAAGGTAATCCCTGGGCTGAAAGATTAGGGGATGCCAGGGCAGAGCTCTCTCTGGTCTGGAGGCAGTCTGGCCACATTCATGCAGCACCTCTGCTGACAAGCCTCCCCAGATGGCACTGTTTGTAGCTTAACTCCATCAGCTAGATACAGCAAACAGTAAATCAGCATTTGCAAGTAGAACATTTAGGTTTCATGTAAAAGCTAGAAGGGGATATGGTCATGAGCATAAGGAATGAAAGAGGAAAAAATATTCCACTCCTTTCAATTTTGCTGAAATGTTATCTAGGCATCTGTAGGAGCATGTTTCTTCTCTTCAAATTACTGAGCATGTAGACAAAGAGCAGCACAAAGGTTGCTCTTCATTCAACCTGAAGCAGAAGTTAAGAACTGTGGTGCTGCTTTCTGTGCCACTGAAGTCTCCAAATCTTCAAGATTCAAAGACTTTGCAAAAACATTAACTCACCGACACTGAAAAACTTGTGTGATATGAGGATGGAAATATCTGTCAAAAGGCCCCACCCAAAATACTGATGTCTAGTATCTTTATAGAAAATGTATACTTCTTTAATATAGTAAAAGAAGCAGCTGTCATTTGTTCTTCCCAGTTAAGGAAAAAATAGTTCCTTGTGAATTTGTTTAATGTAAATAAGCCCTCTATTTGTCTTTAATAAATTCATACATTATTAGAAAATCCTTTATACAAGAAGACCCACTGAGCTATATCATCTCATTTTAAAAGATTTCCTGTTGGTGGAAAACAAAGCAGCCACCTGCAAGGGCCTACTGCTCAAAAAGATTTAAATAAACACACACAGATAATTAGATCAGTTAACCTTGCAAATTAAAACAAGCACATTGCATTATCTCCAGTTTATCCTAAAAGAAAATATGAAGTTACCTCAGATAAATAGTTTAATAAAGACAGTGAAGAGCTTATAACAAGCTGCATAATGCTAAATCTTCTAAGCATGTGGGGTAATAGGATGAAAACCTACTTTCTGACTAGCTTCATTTTGGAGACCTGGCTACTGATTTGCCTGGGACCAGGGGATTAATTCACCAACCATGCTGTCAGAGCAGTTTCACCTAACGTCACTCGGGCAGCCTTAGCCTTTGGGTCACTGTCCATTAAGGGAAAAGAAGAGATGGGATGACTAGCCACACTAAACTACTGTTCTGCAATGGCTGTAAGAAAAAAAACAAATATTTTACCTTCATTAGGCTGAAGTTAGGAAGGATGAAATATAACCATGATCACAAAGTACCACCAGGGCTGGCCAGAAAAACCTCACTCCATTTAATGCACACTTCAAGGCTATAGAGCTTATTTCTCTCCTGTGAAGAGAGAACTGATATTTTAAGAGGAAAAATATCACTGCATATTATCCAGTGATTAGACGCAATTTTAGAGGAGAATTTTCTACCAGTTTCAGAGCAGATTTACTTACTGGTGTGTAACCCCAGATGACATCAAAACAGTATAAAGGGAACTTGTTGGTCAAACTACTGTTCTGAATCTGAGATACCATCCGAGGAAGAAATATGCTGAAAGCAGTATTGTTCCAGGAAATATTTCAGTGCTTTCCAGGAGAATAACTTTTGGCCGCTAATTTTTCCATCATCTCTGCTCATTAAATTTGTCAGCATCTTGTGTTTTAAACAAGCAAGGATGCAGTCTATATTTTGACAGTGAACTTGACTGCACTTCAGATCCTGTACACAGGTAGCTCCTCCTCACAGGCCAGTTGCTCCTCACTGCTGGAAGATAAGAAGTGTTGGTCCTGCAGGTGTTATTCTGGCAGTTCT
>VWZT01009330.1:169240-179254 GCA_013397055.1 Pachycephala philippinensis
GCCAAACCAAACCAAACACAAAAGCCGGAAAATAATCTGGCTGCTTCAGTGCTATGGAACAGCTCTTCCCTCATCTGTTTTACGCCTCCGGCTTTCTGCTGCAGATCCAGCACACTCGAGTTTCATTTCAGAAAGTGAAGCTGCTAAGCAGCTACCAAATGACCTTTGGCTCTCGGATGAGTATTTATGGCAGGCAACACATACATCAACAACAACAAAAAGTTTCCCCAGTAACGAAAATGTTTCTGCCAGCAATGAATCTTTTACAAGCTTGCAAGATGTATCGAGAGTCTAATAATCAGATTAAAATCACATCAAACTATGTTGGGGAGTCAAGGTGAAGGCCTTTGGGTTGTTCTCAGGAATAGCCCTTTCCAGACCTACCAGGTGATGATAAATTCATGTTTTTGCTTGGTTGGTGTTTTTTAAATTTATTTTAAGTGCTTACAGTTTTTAAAAGCCAAGAGGTGGGAAAAGAGTTGGTGTTTTAGCAGTTCTTGCCAGCATCTGACAATAGTGAAATGGTTAAGGAAAAAAAAGAGATTTCTCCTGTGCAGGGGGAGCAGGTGACTGGGCAATAAATGTGTGATCTTTCTATGCCACTTTGCAAAAGAGTTCAAGAGCTTTGTCTTCCTTTTATGGGTGAAAGCCCAAGTCTCAGAGAGGCAAAGTGATTTGCCCAATATAATCTCTAATAGTTAACCTGGGAACAAATTTGAAACCTGAAGTCCCAGCCTGTGGTTGGCATTTCCTCCCAGGATCACTGGGAACCAAATTAGTGGATGGGTTTTCCGTTTCTATTTACTTCAGAACAAGAATGGTCAGCTTTATGTTGCCAAGCACAAGAAGAAATGCTGAAGTCCCAGAGCTTTGTTTCCATCTCCCGTGGAGTGCTTTCCTGAAAGTCTGGCTTGAAGCTTTCCTTTCCAGATTTACAGCACCCTATGTATAGGTGCTTGAAATAAATTCTATGTCCACGGTGCTCCCTGTTTTCCCTCCCCACAGAAGGCCATCTGGGACATACAGACAAGCATTGACAAAAGAAACCATGTCATCTGTCAGGGTGAGCTATTAGCTGTGGGAACTGGAGTTCAAAGTGCTAATGACTGTTCTGGACATGTAAATAGTGAAAGCCTGTTCAGGTATATGTGGTACCTAAGGTGAGCAACTTCTGGCCAAACTGGCTACAGATGAGGTTATCTGAGCTATAAAGCCCTACCCACCTCATGAAGGCAGTGCCACAGCCACCTGGGCATCTCTCTGCACTACAGAGAGGCAGTAATCTTGGTTTCAGGCTCAGATGGATCAGGTTTGTACAAATCAGCAATCCAAATGACTTCAAGCACCCAGGTGATTGTGCACAAAGACAGTTTGGGAACATTCAGGTGAGACTGTAAACGGGAGATAATCTCCTTCAGCCTGTCCACTCCACTTTCCTAGAGCACAACTGCCCACACCACGTAGGATTGTGCATCAGGTCTCTCTACATTACAAATAGGTCAATGAACCACAGGAAAAAGACTGTAAGAATACACTTAGGAAACTGTAGGATGGCCTTGGATGTCTATAAAGATGCCTACAGCTAACCTAAAATACCAAATCCCAGGGAAAGAATTTTTGAGGTAGGGAAGGGTTAATATCTGGATAACGAGGCTGAGATCAGTGAGCTTACACAAAAACACTGCAATACCAGAATTTTGCTCCCACTTTAGCTTAATCTGAAAGTCAAATCACATGACTGCATTTTCCAGTTTAACTTGCATGTCTGCCACTACCAAGCCAGCCTCTGAGAATTGTATTCACCTACTCACTGCACAACTCCCACCAGCTTCCCAGTATAAGAAAAACAACATCCTTGGAAATAAAAGAGCTCTACCATCAGCTTACTAAGCCCTGTTCCACCTCCTCCCACACATACTGGGAATGGACATAATGGATAGCTCACATGAAAAGAGGGGTTTATCTTGTCCTTGACTTAGCTCTACTTTCTGGGAATCCAGATGAAGATTTTTCACTGGTTCCAACTGAGAGCAGAACAAAACAGATACTGAACACACATATAAGAAAAATCTACCCACATACTGACAGAAAATCCAATCGACTTCATCCCTTCCCCCAGTACTAACTTGGGTTCTCTGCACTGAAATGAGTCATTTGTAATTGACTAATTCGCAGAGAGAGATCAAAACCAGCAACAGACAAAGCCTGAAGAGCCTCCTCATTGTCTTCCCTTTGGAATAGTAAAACTGTGCTTTAATTCCAGCTTCAGAAAGCCTCTAGTTTTTCCACACAACTGCTTAGAACTGCGGACTCCCAAGATGACATCAAATAAACACCAGTGGGGCTCCACCACACGGAGAGGCACCCTCTCTCACACGTGAGCGCGGGCTGCGGAGGCACCGGTGAGTCAGCACCTGCAGAAATGCGACGTGCACACACGGGCCATGTGCTGCTGGCTGTCTCATCCTCCTGTAGTAGATCCCACAGGCTCCAGCACGTTCCTGCTGCTCCCCGCCTGCCCCAGAGAGAAGTGGTCCCTCAGACCATGGTGTTCGTAGCCAAGGTGGGCACAGAGGTTGTAGCCCTGGATCTCCTGAAGGCCTGGCTGAGTGCCCAAAGAGGCAAGATTTTCGGAGTAGTTAATCCAGCCCAGCACCCTGAGCTTCAGCAAGGAAATTGGCTGCTGGTAAGGAAGATGCCTCAGCAGCCTCAGTTATGCAGAACAGGTTTAGGCCTGGGAAGATTTGCCTGTGGTAATGAACAAGGGTGTAGAGAAAAGCTGTCAATGCCTCCTACTCTAGACCTTTGGGCACTGTGCTGAGCTGGTCCACACAGTCCGGGTCATGATTTACACAGTTTAATGTAACAGTAATGCAATGTAATCTCTTCCTGTTAGTGTCTTCCCCTTCCTCATTGAGAGTTGTTTCAGCCCCTCTTGTTGTTTTCCAGCTTAGCAAGGGTCCTCCTTTTCTTTTAAATCACTTTATGATCATTCTTTTGGTTATTTTTCATAAATTAAATCTTAATGAGAATTACATCAGTATTTTCATTTAAATGAAGCTGTTTTCATTACATGAAATTGCTTCAGTGTACTTTTGAAGGAGGTTTCTATAATGCTCATTTTCATAGAGAATCTGAAAAAATATGAATGCATTCTTTTCAAAAAAACTAAAATTTTAACTCCATTTAACCATACCATATTTCCCATAAAACTGTTTTCCTAGGTTTCCTTTTGAATTTATTTCTTTGAGGGTAGGCAAGAAGAAGAAATTATGATTCCGAGGTAGAGAGTCACACTTGGAATGGATTTGAAAATTTTTAGATTTTCAATGGACTTGTTGGACTCCACATCAAATCTCTCTACGCCTCCCGTGTATTACTCACATTTCCTCATATTAAAGTGCATATGTACACACTATATTTTGTTTTGTGTAACCATTTCATGCCTTGTGGAGGTTTGAATTTTCAATCCCATTTGTGAATTCATAGTTATTTTGCTGATTTTTTTTTTTTTTTTTTTTTTATTGTGATGCTGCACATGCATCTGAGTTACCACACCAGCTATCTGTAATGACCCACGGGGATATTTCTTGGGAAAGAAACTTGGACATTACTTTACTTCGTGAGGAAAGAATTTGAAGGAATTAGCAGTGGGAGAGAAAGGCACACTGCATCTCACTAGAGTATGCGGTGATTAGAGGAGTTTCTCTCCTGATTGTCTCATCCAAGCCGACAAACAAAGAAACTCTTCAGGGGAAAACTAGCACCTCCTCTCTTCAGACAAGACAGAAAATGCGCTCTATGTAGCAAGGAAATTAACAGCTATTTACCCTGCCTGCACTCCAGAAGAGAGGCCATTGAGGCAAGCCAGCGAGTGTGTGATCCCATAATGGGTAATCACAGGCTGATGTGGGTTCGTGTTCTTGCTTCCTGACAAACAGTTTTTCAGAGCATGTCATCTACATTTTTCACGTCTTCTGAGGACCTGTGAGCCAGCTACTTGTACCCTAAGAAGAGTGGATGCTCAAAATTAGAGAAGAAATATCAGCTAGGAATGAAACTAAGACTCTCCCGGCAAATAAACAGACCCTGATGAAGTGGGCATCAAGGGAGGATTTCTAATTTTCTTCTTGAAAGCAATATGTTTCATCATGCCACTTATAAGTAAGTGCTTTTTTCCATCTCTGTGATTCAGGATGAACCAGAACAGTTCCAAACCCAGTAACACTATGAGTAAACAGTAACATTCCTGAACTTAATTATTAAAAAGAGCTTTCTGCTGATTGATTTAACAATAGAATGTGAATTATGGAGTATGAGGATTATTTGTTCAGAAATATTAATCAGCAATTATTTTCCCTAGCAAAAATATAGATTTTTCTTCCATTAATGTGGAGAGGGGTATTACTTGTTGTTTACATTCCTTACTTTTCCATTTTTCTGACTGTATAGAAAGTGGCAAAGAAAATATATTTTTGGGATTTTTTTCCAAGGTCCAAGCAGAATAGTCTTTTGAAAATAATTTAAAGGGGATTTTTATCAAATGGTCTGAAAAATAAAACACAACAAAAACAAGTTGTGCAGCAGAGAGTGTTCTCAGAGTACTGGAAACTAAAGTGAACCTTTGCAAATGGGATTTGCAAAATTAGTATTTGCATTCAATTTACAGCATTTACGTCACTTAAATTCTCAGAAAGCTTTTCAGAAGCCCCAAGAGATGGAATACAAAAGATACAAGCTAGTCAGAAAACTGTACATTAATACTTATATTTTCACTTCATCTCCTTTGAAGGTTTCCTTGAAGCTGTACAAAGACAGGACTCATAGGAAATAGTTGCCCATAGTAACTGGTATCCTGTATTGAAAGCCATTTATCCAACTTTATAAACATGCTCTGGACCCACCTGTCACTTCAAACACCAAAGGTTGTATTGAAGGGATATTTGAACAGGAAGAACCTTATTGGGAAGTGAAGACCACAAGATATTAAAAAATACCATCAGAATGATGTAAGAAACACTCAGGCAAGTGTCTCAGTCCTCTCTGTTTCTTGCTTTTTACATTAGATACATTCATCCTTCGTTAAAGGTCTCTGTCTGCTACTTGATACAACAAACAAAGCATACAGCATGGGAATATTAAATCTCTCTCCAAAGTTTGTAGAAAGCCCTTCTCCCTTTCTTCCAGGCAAACTGAGTGGGGTTTTTTTCCCCTCCCCTTGAGTCTGAAGAACTGGGGGGAAGGGCAGGAGAGATTTCCTTGTGAAATCAAAAGCTACCCTTGAATCAAGTCTGATAGGCTGCTGAAAATTCAGCACAGAAACGTGTTTCTGTCAGTGAAAGACCTTGTTTGTAACCGTAAGGATTGTATGCAGCACGTTGTTTGATCCTGAGAGGACTTTGATCTACGCTAGCACCTAAAATATAGCAAAGGATGTCACTAGGCTTTGGAAAAAGAAGGGGAAAGAGAGACAGAGAGGGAGGGAATGTGCAGGTGTGAGGTGCCAAAGCAGGTGACACTGAGGTATTGGTCAAGTTAAAGTGGGTTTGTACAGAGGAGAGTTGGGTGTTGCACTTCTGGGGGGAACTAGATTTCACTGTTAACCCCAGGAAACACTATTCAAGAACAGAAAAGGTCCAGCCAAAGCACATCAGAGCAACTTTGGGCATTAAATTCAGAGCAAATAATTCCTTTCTCTACATGACCTGTCTTTAAGCCTTTTATGAAGTATGAGTGAAATTAAATCAGTCTCCCCTCCTCCTTGTTTCCCATTGTCTCAACAGAATTGGAAGAGGTTTGACTGAGGCTCAGTGTTGAAAGTATTCTTGAGCACTACAAACGTGCTGATAAACAAAAAGATGGTTATACAAAGGTACTCCTGGGCCACCACACTGCTGTGGGTGCTGATCCAGAACTATTAGGGCAAGATGTATGAGGCAGATAAGGCCAAGAGCCATCTCTGGATGTGAACAGGTCAAAGGTGGGTGCAGATCTGTGACAGCACATGAATTTTTCTGGTGTTGGTGGACAGTGTAGAGATGTAGCAAGAAAACTCATCGCTAAGACAAAGCGGGTAGAACATTTTTTACATACAGGTGTCTGAAGTTTGTGCTCATGTAAGCAGCACGGGAGACCTGAAGCAAAAAACACTGAAAGGAAGTTGCCTGGGACCATCACTTTCATATGCTAACACGTGATTCCCTTATCTGTCCCCAGGACACCATTCATTCACAGAAAAAAACCAACCCAAACCACACCTTCTGCTTAAGAATAACAAGAAGAACCTAAAATTCCCCTTGACAAAAGCACTTTTTGCCTGCAATTCTCACCCACAAAAGTGGAGAGGAGACATACGATCAAGCGAGGCAATAGATGCTCCACTTTTCCCTGTGCCCATTTATGCTGGAGCAACTTGGAGGAGTTTTGCTCCCTGCTAGCCATCTCCCCTTTCCATGCCCTTTGGTGAGATGTGGCGGAACACGATAGGCATCTTGTATTATGTCTTGGAGAGAAGCAGAGAGGAGAGAAGTGAGGAATACTTAATACGATGCAGAGGTTCTCTGCAGTGACAATAGTCTCTATTATTCCTGACATGACCCTAATGCAAGCACAGGGCTGTTTGTAGGATGCCTCTTTTTATCGACAACTGTATCTGACCCAAATTTTATTACAGATGTCAAATACAGTATGGACAAGTACAGCATGAGTCTAAGGGAAATTCTCCTTTCTTAAAAAAAAAAAATATAAAAATAAAGCAATAGTAAGAATGTCACTCCTTCCTTATTTATTTTCAGGTCAATCATGAGAAAGAGAAGAGAAGGAGAAGGGCAACCCCCTTCTGAAAGGCAAGAATCATTCTGAGCCATCAACTTATATTGGAGGAAAGCTTTTCCCTCCCAACAGTTATCATCCTTTGTCAGCATCACAGGAGTGTCTAGGACACTGTAGTCAAAAGCAGGAGTTGTCACTGCTGAGCACTGTACACAAACACAGACGCATATGAAAGGAAAAATCCCTCTTTGGAGGACTCTAAATGTCTACTAATCAAAGAGATAACACTGAGGGAAGGTTAATTAGCTCCATTTTGTAGGTAGGATATCAAGGCAGAGGTGGGTCTGTTGACTTCTGTTGTGAAGGCAAGTATTGCATCTAGAGTTTGGAAATCCTGGTTCTGGTTCAGCCCCCAAAATTTCTCTTTATCTCAGGTGTTTTCTCTCTTCACTTTCTCACAGCCTCACTTTCCCACCTCATGGAGGACAAAGGAGACCACAGACAGCTGAGGAGCTGCTGATATCTGAATGAAACCTGAGGTCATGTGCAGCAAACCCCATCTGTGTGCCTGGTCCCCTCTTGTCACTGCATGTCAAAAAACCTATATATTAATCTTAAAATCAGCCAGGTCTCGTATTGTGCCTCAACGACCCACACCAAAATATTCATCCATTCAAAATGTCCTTTGCATTTCCAGAGAATTACTTAGCAATTTCTGTAAAAATAGAGGGAGAGGAGGAGAAAATAAAGGAAGCACGTGTGCAAATATCTTCAAAGAGCCAAGGATCAGATGAGTAGGAAATTTAACTGGGGAGGGCAGAGAAAAGCCAGTGTCTGTTCTCTTCTTAGTTTGAATTAGGTAATGCAGGGATTTGTATCAGGGAAGCTACGTACGTCAAGCAAATGTCATGCCTGCCTGTTTGGGTTGATTTCTGCTTTTCTGGCCTTTTCATTTAGGCAAGAATTTTCTATCAGATCCAAAACTCAGTCTCACATAAATGCATGACCAAATCCACTATGATCCCTCAAATGAAAAGGTCTCGAATTGACATTTTCTAGAAAAAATATTTCCATTAAAAAAAAAAAAAACAAAACACACACCACAAACAAACAAGCACCCACCGCCCCAAACCCTAAACCAACCAACCAAAAAGAAAACCATAAGGCCTTAGCAAGAGTCTTATGCATTATCAAGCACTCTGTCTAGGCAAAGACAAAAATACAAAAGAAGAAAAAATAAACCACCTGGAAATAAGGAGAAGCCAGATCATGAGATGACAGAAACTAGTGGACCTCTAAGTCAATACAGCAGTGTTGATTTCCTCTAGATATGCAGAGTTGGTATATAAGCACAGCATTTGGAGAGGAGATAGACTTCTTAAGGAGAAATCAGGGTTTAGAGTTTTATTTTCTTCAGTCAAAGGAGAAATGTTAGGAAGTGTTTATTCTGGAAATTTGCCTTTTCTCACAGGTTGAGAAATAATTTTAAGATGGAAAAACATATGTGGTAACTCACACTACAGGTTGAAAGAGCAAATCCAGGTTTTGGCAACTGGATGAATGGATGATTTTAAATTTGGATGATCAATACTGTTGTCTCCCTGGCTTAGGATTTCTGCATGTCACGAACGTAGCTACTGCTTCAGAAACTAAGCCCACTCCCAGAAAAAACAGTTTTCTTTAAGTGGAAGAAGAAAAAATTGGAGAACAGCTTCTGTAAAGCTGGTAGTGGACCCAAAGGAAAGGAATAGGTGTGCAAGCAGTTGGAAGCAGTTGTACATTGATGTGGTCTGTGACTGGATGGTTGTGGAGGCTCTAAATGTTGAGTGGTGTTAGTTGTTAACTGTTGTTTTAACTTTACTGAAGCATGAGTAGAGTCATTGGAGAAAATGCTCCAACCACTTGGGTTTTAAACAAGTTTTTCTGGTGAATTGTTTTGTCTGTGTGTGTGAGTGTGTGTGCATGTGCACACAGAATATCAGAAAGAAAGTGATAAAAACCTAAACATGCTTCCAGGGGAAAAAAAAAAAAAAAATCTGTGATGGAGTAAACACTTTCATTTTTAAACTTTTTTTTTTTAAACAGGGTTAGGTCCACTTGGTACAGCTCTGATTTTATCCGAGTTGATTTAAGTGTTTTAAAAATGAAGTAGGGAAAAAGGATCATTCGCTTCGATTAAAAGGGCATTAGGCTAGATTTCAAAAAGCCACAAGGTAGCATATCATCTTAGTCAAAGTTCAAGGTTAGAGGTGGTATTAAAAAGCAAAGCAAGTGAAATCAAGAGGGTTGCTGTTAAACTTGGCTCTTATAATGGTGTCGGCTTCTGTTCAGAATTCTCTTGGCCTCTGGACAAGATACTGCAATTCAATAACAGCTAGCAGAGACTTTCTAGGACTCTCAAGGATGTTTTCCGAGTTTCAAACGGAGAGACCTCCAGTGGCTCTGATCTGTATCATCAGGCCACCACGGATAGGTGCAAGACTTGGAGCGACATCTCAGGAGCAGTCCTGGCTGACTGGATGGGCTATGAATAACCATAATAACAACGATTATAAAGAGCGTTTGCACATCAGTGCGAAAGAATGAGGAGCAAAGAGGATAAATGTGACTCTTAATCTTCAGCTATCTGCATGGAAAAGTATGATTAATAACTACAGAGGCTTAACATAACCTCCTCAGATAACGAGTGAGGTGGCCTTCTCCAAGCCCTGATTATCCTCTTCTAATGGGCTTCATTTATTGTGTAAACTAATAACCAAGGCCTAAGTATTGCACACTCCAGGGTCTGCAGGAAAAACACTGGGCCCAAATGTGATTAAGTTGGTGAAAATTGCCCAGCAACACAGTGTGCTCTCCTTGAGCAGAGGGGGGGGACCGGGAGGAGGGAAGGAGAAGCAATGTATCCTGCAAAGAAATGAAGCAGAAAGTAGCAGCAATCTGCCTTTTAGCGTAGATATGCTGGTATAAATCCCTTGCCTTTCAACTGGGATTGCTATGAGTTTTCAGCTGGAAGTGGTGGAAAGGCAGGACACAGCCACAAGGTGTTAATACCAAGAAAGAGAGGCACTGGTAATGAGGAGATCTGATTACAGTGCTATTCAGAAAGTCAGCAGCAATGCCAGATCTGGAGGATAACTCAAGTTGTCAGTCAGTGTTTCAGTGCTGGAGAGTGAAGAGGCGCCCAGAGAAAGCTGGATTCCCTAAAGTGAGTGAGTTCAACAACAGAACCCTGGCCCAGGGGGA
>VWZT01009331.1:0-13291 GCA_013397055.1 Pachycephala philippinensis
CAGAGCCCACCCGCTCTGGCCTCCGTCCTGAACCCCCAGTGATCCCTGAGCTCTGGTGCTGATGAATTCCCTGCTTTAGTTCCATGCAATTGCTGCTCTGAGCCATCCCATGACGGCACCTTTGGGTGTCCCTTCCCTCCCTCCCTTCCCTTTTCACCTCCCCTGCGGGATTTGTGCCCCGGCCTCGGGGGAGGTGACCCCTCACAAAGCTCAGAATCCCCAGCCACTCCTGCCCCCAAGCTGGGAGCAGGGCCACGTGTCCCCCAACATTTCCAGTGCCCTCTTCATCCTCTGCCATCACCACGAGCCATCTGCTGCCTAAAGAGGCCAACCTAGAAACAGAGACTGGACAGGAGTAAGGGAATAAAGGTGGATATTTATTTGAAAGGCCTTCAGAGGCACACCCTGGGCAGGCCAAAGGCTGCACCCAAGATGGACCCCGAGTCACGAGTTCTTCACACTTTTATAGCTTTGGTCCATTTGCATCTCAACCCAATTTCACCAATTAAACTTTAGCTAATGATGGAATTTCCCCTCAGCTTGCCCCCCTTCTCAAGATGCTGGGTTACACATTTTGGGCCTAGGCCGGGCTGGGTGTCCTTGGAGAGCAGCCTGGAGAGGCTTTGTTCTGTCTGTCTCAGCATGAGAGAGCAGCAGCTCACAGGCTGCAGGACACTGCAGAGTTACACACTGGGAATGCAGAACTTGAAAAATATAAAAGCTAAAATGTAAGGCATCACATCCATGGAATCCCAAAGATTCCTTTCACCACAAAAAGGGCTGATTTACAGCTTCTCTTACCAAAGCAGAATTTTTGTCCCCTCGCACATCTTTTACCAGCACTGTTTGATTTGCTGTTTTGTCACACGGTTGCTCAACATCCTGAGCACAGTCCCCGTTTCTCTGTAACTCGTTAGATTTTCCTGCTGGGGTTAAGGCAGCTTTGATATATTTTACTGCACTGTTTACTTCCTTTTTTACTTTGCTGTTAAAAATGAGCCCCAGCCCCAGCTCGTGGGGTGTAAATGCACACACGGAGCAGCCCTGGCACTGCTGGGCTCTGTTTTCAGACCTCAATAACCAAAAACAACCTCCAGAGAGTGACCCAAATATGAGCCCACCCCATCCAATACAAAAACGAAAAGCTAAAATCTTATCAGAGATGTTTTGATAAGGACCATGACCAAAAATAAGCTGGACCCATCAGGGCAGTGCCTGGTTTGTGCTGCCAGTTAAGTCAGGGCAGAGGAGCTGCAGCCTTCGGGGTGATAACTCTGGGAATTTGATCTACACGATCTACACCAGTGGCCAAAAAATCTGATTTAGAAAAAAAAGATGTGGTTATATAAAGCCATGAGAACAAAATAATGGTGATAAAATGTAGTAATGTCACTGTCTCAGAGGGGAAGATCTGGTTCTGGTTCCTGCTTCCAGCTCTGCTCCTGCATTTTAGGTCAGACCAGCCCAGGCAGGGTCAGTGTTTGGTCTGGGCTACAGAGAGGTGCCACCATGAGGTTAAAGGGAGGGGGAGAACAAAACTCCTTGGAGGTCAGGTACCTCCATGGTCACCATGAGGTTGAGCTCCAGTCATCAAGATGATAATTTTTAATGCCATTTTACTCACGTTTCCTTCTACTCCCACTTTTTTCCCCTGAATTCAGGGAAGAAAATGAAAAGCCCAAGCAGCCAGCCAAGGCAGGATGGACACAACGATGTAACCGAGTGCCATAAGGAATTGTGAGCATGAACCACTCTTAACTCATCTCCCATTTTCCCAGTGGCCCAACAGTGCTGTGAAAAGGGAATATTTTGGTGAGGCTCCAGCTCATGGAGGTCATGGCTTTTACCACCCACAACGTCCAGCTTTGCCTCCTCACTTGTGCTGCCACAAGTCCCAAGGGAAAAAAACTTATTTAAAAGATTTTAACCCACCCAAGCTCTTGTTTTGGCTGACTCGTTTCCCTCATGTGCTGACAGATCAGCAGTCCTGTGATCAGTGCCATTATCTGGCACAAATCCACAGTCACAGGACACTGGATATTTAAGGGCAGGGAAAATCCCTGTGGTCGCACAAGGGTCTGCACAGCTCCAGAGAAAGTTCCCAGGAGACCTGAGTGAAACAGGAGCTGAAGCTCAGAGAGCTCTGAGGTTCTGGTTGAATTAGAAGTTTCTTATTTAAGTGAATCAACACAAACCATCCAAGCCCACAGCCCAGCCTGTTCCTGCTGCTTAACAACCTAAAAATCCTAAAGCAGCACCATCCCAAACCCAAAAAGAACAGCAACACTGCCCACGTTGGTGCCATGCTGCTCCTTGAGTTCCTTCACCCAAAATTTCTCCCTCTGGGCTCGTCTGCCCCAGCCCAAGAGTCTCTCATGGAACTTCAAATCCCTGGTGACATGTGGTTCAAATCATCATCCAGCTCTGCAGCGAGGACACATCTTTCCTTCGAGCACAAGAGGGTTTTGGTTGTTTTTTTTTCAAAGAAAATATAAATGAAAACATAAAACCCCAAGAAAATCAAATGATATGAAGAAAGCAGAATGAAGAGTTTTGTGGAGGGAAACCATCAGTTGCACTGAGAAACAGCAAATGTTGGGAGTCTGCAAAAGGATAAATGCATGTGTTATCCAATATATCTTCAAATGGGATATTTACTGGAGAAACACCAAGTGTTTCTGGTCTAGGAACCTGGTCGAGTGGGAGATGAACTGGCAGGGGTTGGAATTAGATGCGGTTTAAGGCTCCTTCCAACCCAACCCATTCTGGGATTCTAAAGGCTGGGAAGATCTGGAGCTCACTTTTTCCTCAACCAGCCACAAATTTGGCTTTCCCTCAATCAAGGGTCTTGATCCAGGGGGAAAACAGGGCCTGAGAAATGCCCCAGCAGGCAGCAAGGCAGCAATTGTGGGGTAAGCTGTGCTCAGCCACCTCCACCAGCGCAGCCTCACCATGGCAAACCCTTGGAAAGGGAGGGAAGAGGAGGAGCCATGGCTTTGGAGCATCCTCCAGGGATCCAGCAGTGCCCTGAGACTCCTCACGGGAGCGGTGAGGGGAGCAGGAGGACTCGGCCCCACAGGAAGGCAGCTCACAGTGAGGCACAGATGGATCTGATAAGCACAGAGCCTTCCTGTACCCAGGGGCTGCTCATGGCCGGGGAGCAGCAGCAGCCCCGCTCACCACGGAAGTGTCGGCCTTGGGCTGTGTCAAAGGCTGATCCTCCCGCCTGTTTGGGGATTTTTTTGTCATGATATGAGGAGGCGAAGCTGTAACTGCTTCCGGCTTCAGGCTGGGTGACAATGTACACTGGTAAGGGAAGGGTGCTTTGAAGTGGGGCTTCTACATCACTCTTATTTTAAAAAAAAGGTAAGGATTAATTAGTGCAAAGGGCTGAGAAAACGGGATGACAAAAGCTATGACCACCAAGGACAGAGAATCCAAAGTAGTGAATTACTTATCAGCAAGTGACCACTAAGATCATCACCCCACAGAACCAAACACCCTCCATGTCCCTTCCCTCCCAAGGGATTTTGGGGCACCAAGTGGAAGGCGTAGGTTTATCCATAGAACCATGGAATGGCTTGGGGGGGAAGGAGCTTTAAGGTGATCTCATCCCACCCCCTGCCATGGCCAGGGACACCTTCCACTGTCCCAGGGTGCTCCAAGCCCCATCCAACCTGGCCTTGGACACTTCCAGGGATCCAGGGGCATCCACAGCTTCTCTGGGCACCCTGTGCCAGGGCCTCACCACCCTCACAGGGAAGGATTTCTTCCCAACATCCCTTTCAAACCTCCTCCATGCATGGATCCATTCCTGATGAATCCCACATGCTGACACTCTCATTCCAGAATAAAAGCGCTGGGTTCCACACCAACAAGGGATTAGGTCTGTGGGAAGGAAGTTCCTTGTTCCAGAATCAGGTGTCCACCCACGGATTTAACCCACAACAGCTTTGGACATCAACAAGCCCTAAAATTGAGCCAACAGCTCAGGAGAACCCAAACGTTTCTGCAAGACACAAACCACCATCCACAGTGAGAATGAGTCTGCAGACAGGAAATTCACATTCACATCCGCTAAGGTGGAATTCAGGGCTGTCACAAAAAGAGAGAATATACATTTAAGTAAACAGAATAGTTGAACTGTAAGAAATAATTTCCTTGGGAGGTGGAGCGGTAGGTGGAGAGCCTCTAATTACTCTCAAGACAGGAAATACACCCATCCTATTGCCTAGGTAATATCACAAATATATACTCATAATGAAGAAACAATGTTAATGAAATAATGTTACTGTAATTATCCATATTGTAATTATTTTGGTGGCAGCCTGGAAGCTTCAATCAGTGCTGGCATTTGGGCTCTGTGCCACAGCTGGCAGCAGAGCCATCCCCCACCCGGCCTGGAATTAGGACAGGCAAAGCAGCTTTAATCCTTCCAAGCCTGACCTCGAGCTCAGCCCTCCCAGGGGGGTAATTCAGCCACAAAGTGGAGATTTTGGGGGCTGCACCCCATTTATCTGGTCCTACACAGCTCTGCTGAGATCCCACCTGCAGTGCTGTGTCCAGTGCTGGTGGTCCCAACATCAGAAGGACGTGGAGCTGTTGGAATGAGTCCAGAGGAGGCCAAGCTGTTAAGGGGACTGCAGCACCTCCCTTTTGGAGACAGGCTGGGAGAGCTGGGACTGCTCAGCCTGGAGAAGAGAGGGTTCTGGAGGAAGAGACCTTCCAGTGTCTGAGGGGCTACAAGGAGGCTGGAGAGGGACTCTTCATCGGGAAGTGCAGTGACAGGACAAGGGGGAATGGGTTCACACTGAAAGATGGGAAATTCAGATATACAGAAGAAATTCTTCCCTGGCTCAGCGTGCCCAGAGAAGCTGTGGCTGACCCTGGATCCCTGGAAGCATCCAAGGCCAGCTTAGATGGGGCTTGGAGCACCCTGGGATAGTGGAAGGTGTCGCTGCCCACAGCAGGAGATGGGATGGGATGAGCTTTAAGGTCCCTTCCAACCCAAACATCCCGGGATTCTGGGACACGAGTCCTCCTCAGGTGTGGGGTGTTCAGTGCTGAGATTTCAGCCATCACTCACCCCAGACTCTGCTGAGCACAGCTGGATTTTGGGGAGTTTTCCCAAGAACTGATGAAGTCCACAGGAGGCAGCCCAGGCCCCTGCACANCTGGAGCCCCAGCAGAATCTTTGTCCCCCAGGCCCCTGCACAGACCCTGGGAGTGCTGCTGAGGGTGGGAGGTGACAGTTTCTCACTGCCACACCGAGCACAGCTGTGCTGCAACAGGCCCCAGCACAGAGCTGAGCTTACTGCCAGGAAAGCCTGGTTTAGACAAGCAGTTATCAAGTCTGAGGTGCTAAAGCTCCTTTTCATACCAGCCTGGGGCCTCAGGGTGTTTTTCAAAGGTCTCCACACTATCCCTATTTTTTTTTCTCCAGATCTTCATCTCAAGATATTTATATACGCAAAGAAGTTCAATTTTTATAGATTTTTATAAACAGTAAGGCTGGAGGAGACTGGAGTTCTAATTTAGACTATTACATACTCTAATGGAAGAGTCTGTCACCACAGCCACCCACACCTCAGCAGTCACACAGAACAGAGGGTTCTGAAAAGGGCAACAGCATCTCCTCCGAGAACCACAATCAACTGTGTTCTTAGTACTGATTTCTCATGTGCTTTTCTGATTAAAAAAAACCCCAAACGAACTCACATGTAATGCTGGAAGAGGAAATACCGAAAGCATTGCATTGCCAGCTTCACATTGATAGAGTTATTTAAAATTCACATTTAATTTTTAATTTTTATAGGGTCAGACAATGAACCTGCCAGCTCCCAAACTAAGCTACCCAAAGTCCCTGCAGAGATCCTGCCGATTGCCCCGTGCCCACAGGATGCTTTTGCAGTAAACACGGATGTAAATGAAGCTCTTACAGTAAATGAGTTTGTATTTGCATCCCGGCAGTGTCACCCCCTCAGTCACCACACCCATGCCTGTAGTACAGTTCTACTCGGGTATTAACAGGGTTTTACACAGTTGCAGTTCCATTATAAAAATGTTCCTTATTATGGATAAAAACTAAGCCAAGACACTAAACACCAGTGGGAGGAAGCTTTGATCAAACCATTTTTAATTTTGGTAGAATAGCTGAAAAGCTGCCTGTTGGATGAATGCACCAAGTTTTCACCAGTTACACACACTTTACACCCAAGTGTTTGCTGCCTGTGCCATCTACTGGTGCACAGGACTCCTCCAGCTCGTGCTCCCTCCTGCTTCTACAGCCCAGCCAAACACAGGAGCTGCTCAAAGCAAAACACAGCATTAGAAGATCCCAGAATACCTTAAAATTCCAATATTTTGGCTTGGACACCCAGCCTAAAACACTTAGGGATACGTAACAAGCTCAGCAGAGCACACGTGTGACCAAAGCCAGCTCACCTCAGAGCAGGTGAGAACAATCTGTTCCTCCTGTCCCTGGCTCCCTGCCTGGAACATCCAATAACATCTTAAAGAACTGACTTCACTTTGTTCCAAAGGCACAGAAAGTGTTCCAGCCCATGTGGAAGCAGGTCCAGCATTCCTGGCTGGAGGTGCATCCACTACATGGACACTCGGAGCTGGAAAGAACAATTCCTGGGGTTTATTCTCCATAAAATCACACCTCAATGCTACAAGCAGATGCTTCTTGCTCTCCACAACCAACACAGCCCCAAGTGCTTCCACTCAAGGCTACCAAAAGATCCCATCCTGTTTATCCTCCCAGCATTATCAATCCAGAGGAGCAGGAAATCACCCCTTGTCCAAGGGCACAAAGTCTGGAGGAAAAACTTCCCAGCACAGCTGCTTCTCCCAGTAACACCTGTGAGTGAGGGAAACCTGGCTCACAGCAACAGGAATTAGAGCTTTCTACAGCATTTTAGTTCATTATATACATTAATTAACTCAAATACTCTCCTACACACACTATTTTAGAGCCAAAGCTCTGGTTTTGGGACACATCCTTGGGGGAAGAGCTGTGTTAAGTTTCTGTGCTAAAATTCCTGTGTTCTTTCTCCTGCAGTTTCCTGAGCAATGACAGAGCAGCAACTCCTACAGGCACCTCTCCCTGCCCACCACTGTCTGTGCAGAAATCCTGCTGCCTTCCTTCCAGCTGCACAATCCCAGGCAGGCACTTTCCAGGAAAGCCACAAGGGTTCAGCAACACTTTAGCTCTGAGCCCCAGCACTTCTAAGGCAGGACTCTCCTGTCTGAGCCTCCAGCAAAGCTCAGGGTCAGAGCTGAGGGTTCATTAACCTCTGCCTACCCCGATGTGATCACCAGCCCCTCATTAACATCTATGAACACCCTTCAATCACAGCCTCATCACCAGCAATATTCAAATGAATTGTAAATACACCCTGCCCTTGCAGTGAGCCCCCCAGAGCTGCCCCTGGGGGATCCCGCTTGGAGAGAGCTGTCTGTTCTTCCCTCTGTTCCTCGAGCTTGTCAGGCACCACAAAGCATTTCCACAGCACCAGGAAGAGGAAATGCAGCTTCACAAGTTCAAAAAGAAGTAAGAGGGGTAAGAGAAGAGCGCTGCACATTGCCCCAGGCCCACAGCATCACCCCCCTCACCTCTGAGCACCAGGAAGTCACACAAACACCAAAGTTTTAGAGAAACATTTATTATAGGGTTGCAGAATTTATGCCAATATAAAGTCCCTTAATAAAACTCTCAGGTTTATCAACTGCAGGACACTAACTCTTCATTCTCTTTAGACTGCAGCTTTCCAAAAAAAGGGAACAATGCTCTGACTGCAGCAGTAATGCTACTTGCTCATAAAAAGTTGATCTAAAAAGTTTATATAAGCCCAAGTAGTTTAAGTTTACAACTACAGTCACGTTCACAAGTGAGCTATACCAGAACAGACCCTGGAAATAGGAAGTTACAGGATAAACCAAGTCATAACCAAAAATACTGACAAGCTTTAAGAGCAACTCTATCAGAATCTAACAACTAAATGCCACAAAACCAAACTAAGGGAGAAGAACTCAACGTAAGCTCAGGGAAGGTTCCAAATATACATACGAATTCAATACAGTAATTGCACAAAAAGAAACAGGGTAGTGTTAAAGGTTTCTGATCACTGAGCTTGGATTTTACATGCTGCACACATGGTCGTTAAAATAAACCTTTAATGAGCCAGATCAGGAAGGTTTTTGAGCCAGGATACGGAGTGCAGAGCTATTCTACAGAACTACACAAGATGTGCAAACCACAGATTATTAATATTAATCATTCTGTGAAAGTTAAGGTGAACATAACTGGTTCCAGCCAAGGAACTGGTTAACATTTTTATATATATATATTTTTCTGCCATTCCCAGATTACACTAAATCAAACACATTCAACAGATAAACTGATATTAGCCTTCTAAAAAAACCTTACTCAAATTTAAGTTTTACATGAGACAACTAAAAAGTTATACCAAGGATCAACGAAAGCTGAAATGGTGACTTTGTCTTCTGAAATACAAGCAATACACAGAAAATGCATAAGGCTTTTGATTATCACTGCACGGTTTAATTGCAGAAGTCGATGTCTAACGCTGACTTCTCCAAGAAGGTGTGACCCGGTCACCTCCCATCTGTCACCTTTCACTGCTGACAGATCTTTGTCTCAACCACGAAAGAGTTTTCAAAGTGTCTGATTGAGTGACAGTTCTCCGCTGCCCGTTTCTGCACACCTGGGGACGAGAGAGGACAAGAGGCTGAGTGAAGGGATCCACAGCCCAGAGCAAGCGTTGCCAGCTTTCCATCATTACAAGACACAATCATTCAGTGCATTGTGTTTCTCCAGCCAGGAACTGCCACCAGAGCCTGCTGCGGGGTTGTTTTCTATCCCAAATCCCTCACCCAGTGTGCATTTGCACAGCACTTCACCTTGGGAGGATTTACCTCACTCTGGTTCTTCCTAAGACTACTAAAGTGATTTTCTCTATTTCGGGACATGCCAGGACTGGGTCTGACCCAGGCACTTTACCTGTATCAGCTGTGGCTCAGTAAGAGACAAGAACACAGCAGTCCTACTATCAGAGCTGCTCTCCTCAATCACTTCCATTCAGAGATTTAGCTTGTTTAATTAGAAGACAATTGTTCAGAGCAAGCAAGACAAGCACCAGCTCTTAACCTAACCCCAGCAGGGCGCTGCTTTGGTTTATGAACACCTAAAATCCAGGCTGTCCTTCAATTCCAAGCCATCAGGATGGAGGTGAAGTTTCCAATGCCCACCTAACAGGATGACCTGGGTTCCTCCCATGCCTCCAAGTTACAGCTCCAGGGAATGGCCACAGCACCTGAGGTCAGTTTGATCTAACAGATGAATACACAAACTCCGAAAAAGCTGAGAGCAGAGGCAGCACCAGCTAAATGAGAAGACTTTTCCAGAGAAGTTCCAGCAGTTTATCCACTGCAGTCTCATTTCTGTGACATGGCTTGTACACTGTGTGCTAGAAATGAGGTGGGGAAGGCAAGGCAAGACTTGCCCGTGAACAATTTTCTCCTCAGTTTGATTAGATTTCCCACCCTCTCCCCTCCACAGGCAAACAAGGAGAGTTACAGCACAGCAGCTGTACCAGGAAACATCTTCCATTTACCAGAATCCTTTTGTGCAAGTGCTCTGCAGGAATCTTTTTTTCTCTGCAGCAAAGATGTCAACAACATGTTAGAGCAGGATGATTTCAAGGAACATCATAAACACTCTTCACAGGGCTGCCTATAGACACAGCAGCTGTCAATTTAGCCTTATTCCCAAAATCATCCTCACAACGGCTCAGTCACACGCCTCTGCCTCCCATGAGGGCAGCATTTAGTGTTCCTTCATGTGCCCTACACAGAACCCCTTTGCTGCTCCCACAGAGGGAGCCTTCCTTCCATCCACAACAGGATGTTGTGTGCAGCAAGCAGCAGATGTGGCTCCTGATGCTGCAACTGGGCTGAGGAAACTCTTGCCTAAGAGCTTGGCAGCCACAGCAGAGCACAGCGTCCTGACAAACCAAACATTTGCATTCTGAAAGGCTCTAACACGGGGTTAGCTCACTGTGTTTGGTGGCAGCAGCAAATATGAAATGCTTTGAGCTACAGTGAAGCAAAATTCACAGCACCAGATTTCTGCCCCCCAGGCCTCATCCCAGCAGGTCAGAGCACGGACACCTCAGCTCAGTCCCTGTCACAGAGTGGCACGGGGTGGCAGGAGCACACAGGCAGTAAAGAACCAGAGCTCAGCAGTTCCTCTGAAGTGTTCTTCCTCTTTCAGAGAGGAAGTCTGGGATGTCCGGAGCTCACTGTTCAATTACTTTTTTTTCAGAGCAAGCAGAAGAAAATGTTTTTATTTGGTGTTCCTGTAACCCAGTTTTAGGTAGGACAGAATGAGCTGCGCCTACAGAGACTCACATTATCTGATGGATTATGTGAATTTTGGGGTCAAACTAACTTATAACTTCAACCAAAAGATGGAACAGACACTGACTTAAATTTGGTCTGGGCATGTAACCTGTACTTGCGTAACTGAAACTTTCTCAGCATGTTCAAATGACATTTCACATTCAGACATGAAGGGAGCGGAAATACCCAGCACGGCCAGCAGTAGCCTCAGCTTCTGCTGAGCACTCTGATTCCCAAGATTAAAAACCGCCCAGGTTTAAGTATTTACCCCTTCCTTAGTTGAACAATACATTTGCTTTTTGCTGAGAGGAACTTACCCATGATTTGGTCTCTGCGCTGAAGCCTGAAGGTCTCTTTTCCCACACAGAGCTGGTAGATGAAGATGCCCAGATCAGACACGTTATCAATCTCCTCTGTAACCACCATCTCCTCACGCACCAGGTACGTCTGGGGCAGGTAAGAGCCAGTCTGGAAGAGACAAAACCTGCAGGTACAGACTGCTGCTAACAAGGGACAACCCACTACATTTTACTCTTTGCTTTGGAAGGGATTCAAGCAGCAGAGTTCAGCTTTCCTGGTTTTTAATACCAAGATACGCTGAGCTCAACCAGTTGCATACCAGGGAAGTCAAAAACTGACAGAGGCCATTTCAAACAGCTGCAGTTACACCCAAACAAAGCACAATTAACCTCAACTCTGTTTCACGTAAAGCAAATGTAAATAGAACCTGGTCAGGTTTACCTGTACACAAAGTTTGCAGCTAAAAGAGAAACAAAGTATTGTGAAAGACTCCAGGTTTGAGGCAATGTATTTCCAATATAAAAAAGGCAGGGCAACCTACAAAAGGCTTCACCAGATGCCTCCAGCACTACTGAAACAGCTTCCTACCCCTCAACTCCTAAAACCAGGGGCAGGGACATACACTTACAGCTTGTCTTCATGGAGCTAAAAAATTAATGCAACAAGCTAAACTAGACCAGTGGCTTCTAGAACCACATGTAAGAGAGTCAATGATTTTCTTAAGAAGTCCCTTTGACACACGATAGCCAAGTATTGCATTTAACTGGGAAGCAGCAGCAAGCTCTGTCAACTTGACCCATAAATCATGTTGGAAAAACACCAGTTATAGTCACTGAAGAGTCAAATGCTTGTGGTGATCTCATAACTGCAGTGCCAATAACTGGGGAACAAGTTCACATTGTTCTTTTCAGCAAAACCCTCACGGGGTGAGCGAGCTTGCCGGGAGTAACTCTCAGGTTTAGGCTTTCAATGATATTTGGAGCTTTATCAAATTCCTTTCTAACAGCTAAATTTAACCTTATCTGCTGGTTGCTTTCAGCTCTCATAAAGCCAGGTATTAATAAGAGCATTAGGCATGAATCTACTCAACATAATATACACTGACAGCTGGCCTTAACTTCAGTGCAGTGACTGAGCCGAGGGATTATGGACTTTGATGGAGGGAGGACTGTTCTAGCAAGGGCCTGGAGTTCAGGAGCAGCGCCCAGCACTCTTAGCAAAAGGCAGCCTGTCAGCAGAACCCAGCAGCAAAGCTCCCACATACCGCCAGCTTGGCGAAGAGATCCATCAGATTCCTTGGAGGCATGACTATGGAAGTGTTCAGCGGGATCACGTAGCAGTTCCCCAGCTGCAGGTCGAGATACGCCGTCAAAAGCTGTTTTAAAAACAAGTTTTCAATTAGTATGGGGGCCTTTGATTAGCAGAACACAATTCCACCAGGAGCAAGGCAAGCTAAAAAAGCTGGAGATCACTCACAGCTACTACAAAAGTGATGCATTCAGGAACTGCCCAGTGTAAGAACTGAACTGTTACCACTTTGGCAAACCAAGTGGTTACAGCAATAATTTAAAAAACTTTCGCAGGTAAGAGAAAGCTGAATAGAAAAGCAGCTTCTGCCATAATGGTAAAGGAGTACAGTTTGTACTAACACAGAGGAAGTATTTGGGAGTATGATCTCATAACTGAAAAGGTCTAATTAAGCACAGTGCAAACAAAAGGTATCCAGCTGCCGATAAACAATCATTCCCTTTAAATAGTTCCTCAGGAAAAGTGTTAGTCCCTACAAAAATCTCATCGGCATTGCCACTGAGCACAAGAACTGCAGCAACTAGAATTATCTGTTTATTCTATCTGCATTGCCAAGGCTGGATTTACAACCAACCTCCGAGAGCTTTTACAGCTGACTGAGGATAAACATTAACACTATCAATACAACTTTAATGAAGAAGTCAAATGTAAGCCATCCTCTCCTCTTTGCCCTACAGAAACTCCATGCCCCTACCACAGCTCTGTCAGGTTCTAGGTTTCAGCTGCTTGAAGTGATTTCTCATTTCCCTTCTCCAAGGCCCACACCTGTTTGCAATTCTACATTTTGCTGTGACATTGTGCTGAGTCCTCAGTCCCCTAACTCACATTTATGATGTTCTCCATTTACATGGGATTCCTGACCAAACTGCAAGTGGCACTTCCAGATATCCCATAGGCACCAACAGAGTTGCACAGCACTGAGATGAATTTTCCTGGGAAACAACTCAGAGCTCCTACCCACAGTGACTGTACCACCAGTGCAGAGTTAATCCCGCTGTTACAGAGTTCACAAGGTCAGCTGTACCACACTTAAACCCAAGGAGCACTGGCGCTGACAGCGAGCTTTAGGGCCCCGAGTGCAGTGCCCGGAGCTGTGTGTGCCTGTCCCGGCCCTGGCTGCACTGTGCCCGGAGCCGTGTGTGCCTGTCCCGGCCCTGGCTGCACAGTGCCCGCAGCTGTGTGTGCCTGTCCCAGCCCCGGCTGCACAGTGCCCAGAGCCGTGTGTGCCTGTCCCGGCCCCGGCTGCACTGTGCCC
>VWZT01009331.1:19366-34195 GCA_013397055.1 Pachycephala philippinensis
CCGACCCCCCCTGAGCCCCCTCCTGTCAGGGAGTTGTGCAGAGCCACAAGGTCCCCCCTGAGCCTCCTTTTCTCCAGGCTGAGCCCCTTTCCCAGCTCCCTCAGCCTCTCCTGGTGCTCCCTGGGCACCTGTCCCAGTGCTCTGCCCACTCCATGGAAAGAAATTCTTCCTCATGTTGAGGTGGAATTTATTGTGGTTTAGTTTATGGCCATTGCTCCTTGTCCTGTCACTGGCACCACTGAACAGAGCCTGGCACCCCTTGGAGATATTGGTATGGATTGATGAAATCCCCTCCCCATCTTCCCTTCTCCAGACTAACCAAGCCCAGCTCCCACAGTCTCTCCTCATCAGAGAGATGCTCCAGACCCCTCATCATCTTCGTGGCCTCCACTGGACCCTCTCCAGCAGCTCCTTGTCTTTCTTGTCCTCAAGAAGCCCAGACCTGGGCACAGCCCTCCAGATGTGCCTCAGAAGGCAGAATGAAACACTTCATGCATTAGACTGTCTGAAACAATCTGCTCCTTCATATGGATGGAAATCTGTGTCCGTCTCGCTAGAATTTGACTTTGCAGCTCTACAAAGAAATCTGGTTTGAATCTGGTGCCCACACCATGGAACCTTCCCTCGCAGACAGCTGTAATTAAACAGAGCTGAACACTTATGCAAATATTGCAATAAGTAATTCTTCTAAGTGTAAACAACATGCAGTGTGTATTCCAGCATTCAAAGCATGTTCCTGTTATTCCACAGATGGAATACACTGTGTTTCCTTTCAAGATCATAGGTTTGATATTGCTGCCTTTTATGTTTGTAAGAATTTTGACTTTGACTTCAGTCAGAGAAGAACAAAGTGTTTTATGTCTATTTAGCCTGACTTGGTCTCTTAACAGAAAACACTTTAACCTCATTTTACCAAGAAACCAGTGAAAAATCAATTTTCATACTTCCTAGCTTTAGCATGTTGGGAATAAGTCAAGCTCTACTCTCAAAGTCCCTGGAACACAGATTTAGGACAGATTAAGAAGTTTCCTGTATGGCCAATGCAGTATCTGTACTCTCCAAACTGGCAGTTGATAAATGCTATGAATAATTTTTGGTATCTTAATCTAATGTAATTACTTCTTGCTTAAACAAATTGACTTTATCTTCCAATTACCCAACACCTTTATTTGAAAAATAAGACAGAAATAAAACTAGAATAAAACACAAATAGACCCTTGCTTTTTATCCAGACCAGTGTCTGTACATCCCAGCTGCCTCACTGTCCATGTTCTGTTGCAAGGGGTGGACACACCTGGAAATATTGTGCTCAGAAAATAAAGAAGTTAAAGAATAGAAGAGTTTTTTTACATTTGTCTGCACTCAAATTTGCAAAGCTGGAACTTTCATAAGAGTTGTTGTGGATTTTTTTTTGATGTGCATTTCTGTAGTGTTTGTGATAATAATTTGTCTTAACATGTTCAAAACTTATTTAAAATGTTCAGTGTCTGGGAGAAAGTAATTCCAGTATCATCAAACAATTTTACATAGCTGCTACTCTCAGTTCCATTGGTACCAGCTCCTTGCAAACACATCTCCTCCTACAATAATCTGCATGTGTTTTGTAGAATACCAGGTTGGGAAGATGTAAGAAAACTCAGATTTTTTTTTTTTTCCTTCTAGAAATCATCAGGCTGTTTGACCGAATAAATATTAGAGAACCCCATGGATGACTTCCCCATTTCACCCCTAAAATGCTCTTTCACCTTAGTCCTGGCCCAGTTTTCTTTCAGACTTTTGCCATGTGTTGATTGCAGCTACGCCTGGAAATCCCAAGCTGTTTAAAGAAGTCATATCACTTCTTCTTTTGAATTCTGCAATATTTCTGCTTTTCTTTACCATTAAAATACTCCGGGGTTAATTTCCTGGTATTTATTCTGAGATCGTCTTTATCACCTTGGCAGGCAAGAGATTATCCCCTGATGCTTAATTATCTTTACAATCCTTCTGGTGTCTGTAAAGTTAAAGCAACACTGCTTAAAAAAAAATGACAAATACATGGAGCGAGCTGTCTTAGAGACGGGAGAAATTTGGCCAAAAAAAAAGAACTGGAATGCCGTGGTGGCTGTGATTCTGTTACCTTTGCCCACAGAGAAGAGAACTGTATTTCTTAGAAGTGCCACTAAACCCCAATGCCTCCCTTTTAGCAGTAGTGATGACATAAGGAGCCCAGACAGTCTAAGAATATTAAAGACCAGGCTTTGGAAGGTGGAAGGTTGTACCTTGTATTGCACCAGGCAGTGACTCAGCAGATAATCCCACTGGAAGCTCCTTTTTGAGCAATCCTAAATTAATTTTTAACGTGTAGGAGTTTTTTTAACTCTTCTAATACACTTTTTAAAAACTCCAGCCTTAAGATGTGTTCACATTTATTCTATCTCCTCTTTTTTTTATGCCAGGAGAACTCTTCCCTACCTTCTGGGAACAATGGGATGTTCTGTTTATCCCAGTTTTTGAAGTATTCTCACACTTTGAAGTAGAAGGTGCTGCGTGTGTGCGTAATCCCCACTTGTGTATCTTGTCCTGGCTCAAACAGAGCTGGGAGGAGGAGGAGGCTGCAGGCTGGCAGAACATGTGAGCACATGTTCTGCATTTCAATGGTCACTCACAGCTCCTTAAACCCGATTAAGTGTTTTGTCAGACCTAAATCCATGCACAGAGTTCAGCACTGAAGTGTAAATTCGCTTAGCTGAGCTTCACACCCTCGCTGGCACTGCAGGAGCTCACAGGGACAACGACTCTCAGAGCCCCAACCTGGACTCAAGGTGTAAAGAAACAGTAATTAATACAGGTAATAATTAACAGTTTTAAATATACGCTACATCCAGCGGTTGGGTTTTTTATGAGCAGTGTAATTACTGACAGAAGTGCCATTAAAGTAAACAAGTATGTCATGCAGCGCTGTTAGAAATGAAAGAGAAATTACAAACTCTCTCCTTTCCGACAGACCTTCTCCCAGTTTGGCATTTTATATTTATCCAGATGTCTGAAATTCTGATTTTTGCCTCCACTCCTTTCCCACCTGTCTTGCTAAGCATTCCTCCCTCACCACCTTCTCCTGTTTTCCCTCACTCTCTAGCTCTGCTATTCCATCTCCATTCCTTCCCTAATCAGTGACCTGGGACCTCTTTTACCTTTCTACCTGTTCCTAAGGCTGTTGATACTGAATCCATCTGGATTTCAGACCACAAAACTGCAAAACTGGGAGCTTCCAGTGTACACTTTCACAGAGGAAAGGTTTTCCCACCAAATTTGGGCCCTTGAGTGGGGGTCTGTGTGTCTGGAGAGGAAATGTTGTTTGCTCCGCTGCCTTCCCCTACTGCCTGGCAGGTTTTCTCCACTGCAGCAGCGTTAGATTAGGATCTGTGGCAAAGAAAACACACATTACTCACTTCTACTGATGCCTTGTTACAAAACACCACAACAGGAATGTTGGTTACGTGGAAAGTTGCCTATTTCTGTGCAGGGAGAATTCAGGAGTCCCTTTTCTCTGCAGTGGGAGGGATGAGAAGAGGGAGCCTGGAGAACACAGAGATCCTGTTGATGTGGTCAGGTCAGTGTTGAGGAGACCTCACTGCCCACACAGCCATTGCCTCACAGAGCAGAATTCCACAAGAAATTCCAGCCCTCTGGAACATCTGCCAAGCGAGCAGCATGCCCAGAGTGATCAGCAGCCCCAAAGGATGGAAGGGCCAAATGTGCCTGTGGTGTAACTGCAGTGAGGCAAGCAGAGATCTGTCGGGAACCCGGAGTCCTGGCAGGTCTGTAACAGCATTGCCACACTCTGCTGCTGGAGGAAACCCAACAATCGCTCAAAGCTCCAAGTGCCTTCTACTGAACTGGCCAAATACACAGTTTTGGACAGAGATTCGTGTTTGCCTTGGCACTGACGGGTGGCATCCGGGAGTCCCCCTTTTCCTTTCAGGCACACTTTCCCCCAAACCCACTCCAGGAGTTCTCCCTCTGGCCAGGTGGGCTGGCAGAGGCTCAGCTCCTCCTGGGGCTGCTCTAGGGGAGGACCCCCAGAGCGGGTTTGTTTTTGTTTGAATGGGGGCTGTTACTTGTTGGACACCCTAAGTGGGCAAGTGCTGAAGAAAACCCACCCCTTCATCCCTGGCATTCTTCCTGTCTCTAATCCCTGCTTGAGCAGGAGCTTTAGTGGCTCTGCCATCCTGCTGGAATGCTGCACATCAGGAGAGCCCACACCTCCATGTGCAGCCCCTTCTCAAACAGCCCAGGCTTGGCCCTGCTGTGACCAAGCCATGTTTGAGCTCAGTTTAACGATGAGTGTGGACATGGGGATGTCTTGTTTGGCTGTGCTGTCCGAAGCCCGATGCTGTCCCTGCCCTGGGCCGGGTGAGGATGTTCCCAGATGCACGGGGCTGTGCTGGCAGAGGTCCCCAGGGCCCTGGCAGAGCTCTGCAGTGAGTGGTGAAGCTCATTTGACCTGTTCCCTGTGGGTTTGCTCTGTGCCTGTCGATAGGGCCATGCTCACAGGGACAGCTCTTTCCTGCCTTAATGGAAGTAGTACCTATAGAGCTGCTGCTCTGGACTTGGGAAGGATTTCTGGGAGCTCACACCATCAATTTAATGTCCATTAAGTCTTCCAGTGAGTCACAGAATCATTAAGGTTGGAAAGACCTCCAAGATCACCAAGCCCAACCTTTGACCAAACACCATCATGTCAAATAAACAATAGCACTGAGTGCCATGTGCAGTCATTTCTTGAAGACCTCCAGGGATGGGGACTCCAAAGCTCCCTGAGCAGCCCCTTCCAGTGCCTGACCACCCTTTCCGTGAAGGAATTCCTCCTGATGTCCAACCTGGCACAGCTCGAGGCTGTTTCCTCTTGTCCTCTCCCTGTTCCCTGGGAGCAGAGCACAACAACCACACCTGGCTGCCCCCTCCTGTCAGGGAGTTGTGCAAAGCCACAAGGTCCCCCCTGAGCCTCCTTTTCTCCAGGCTGAGCTCCTTTCCCAGCTCCCTCAGCCTCTCCTGGTGCTCCAGCCCCTTCCCAGCTCTGCCACCCAAACATGCAGCTCTGGAAACAGCCAAGGAAAGGAGAGTCCTGCCTTGGTGTGTTTACATCCATGTGTGTTCTATGCCCACCACCTGCATATGGAGCAGCTCCCTCTGTTAATATGGCATTAATGAAGGATTTATGGCCAGACCACATTCCAGCTGGAGAATTTTCTTATGTACAAGCTGCTGTAATTAGGCACCACTAAGAGGCTGTAGAAGGTTTTGGAGCAGGGGTGAAAAGCCACAGGTGACTCTTTCAAGGGCTTTAGCACACCTCTGTGCATCATCCAGAGCTGGATCTGAATTGGGATTGGGAGTATCCAGTGAGTAAAAAAGGCATAATTCAATTATGGAGACACCTTTTCTACAAACTTCATTAACACTGACAGAAATCAGCCCTGGACTGTGAGTAAGAACATGTCACCAAATTTTGTAGCCAGCTTTTACCTGAAGAAATAATACAAACTTTAAAAATTAAAATGACTGATGGAAAATTAACCTGCTTTCACCCTCATCCACTCCTGTGGGTGCTTTTTTTTTAGAATACAGGTGTCCCTTTTCATCTGCACGAAGCCTGTCAAAAATAGCAATCCCGCAGAACACCTGTGCTAACAGAGCTGGAGCACAAATCCTGCCAGTTAAAGAGATTTATGGGGGGTTTTGTGAAGCTGTGCAGGGTTTCTGTTGAGCAGCAGCGGTGGCAGTGGTCTGCTGTGCTGATGTTTATCTGCGAGCCAAGGTCTGCCAGCTCCGAGAGGCAAAGCCTCAGCAGAGGGTGGTGCCTGCTGCTGGGGACGGTGCCAGCTGGGGTGACACTGCCGAGCCTGGCCCGTGCTTCCCCTTCTCAGTGCAGAGAGCAGGAAGCCTCTGATCCGAGCCACAAGTTTCCTCTGTGCAGCGCAGGCAGGAACAGCCGCGGTCACACACACGCACAGGCACAGCACAGCCTTACCGAGACCAGGCTTAATCCGTGTGTGAAACACTCTGTTGAAACAGACTTTAAGGAACTCGTTTTTATGTCCTGCTCTGGAGAAGATGCCTTTTGATTTGAAGGAAAAGCAAAACTACTGCCCACACCATTTTTACTTCTTTTGGTTTACCTTGTGCATTTTTACAGAGCGCAGGTTTCAGTGCAGGAGGTGTAATCTGTTCACAGCACAAACACCACCACATGATACAGGAAATAACCTGTGGTTCTTTCTTTTCCTGTTCCAAAAAATCTCTTCACAGCGAGGAGACACCTGGTGATGTTACAAGGCTTTGATGGGACCTGTGCTGCTGTATTTGAACATGTTGACTCTCCAGCAGACAGCAGAGTGAACAATATTTGTGTTTTGAAGGATTGTAATTAAGAAATCCCCCCAAAATTGGTGGTTTTCTTCTATTGCATTTTAGTATGAAACCTCCCAGTTCAAAAGAAAGTTTAAGGAAAGCAATTGAGGGCATATTGAAATCTCCCCAAGTGAACATTAAAGACATGCATTGGCCTGAATTTAAGATCACAGAAACATGGGAATGTTTGTTGGAAGAGAATTCTTTTGGTTTTTAGCCCAACCTCCCACTCAAAGCAGAACTATCACCAACATTAGATTTGGTTTTGTGCAGCTGAATCTTGGAAAACACCAAGGATGGAGACTCCCCATGGGTAACCTCCTCCAGCACTACACTCCCTTCCTACTGGTTTTTTTTTCTCTGAGGTCCAACCTGTGTCTCCCAAGCCACAGTTTGTGTCCATGTTCTCTCTTTGGCCTCATCTTCTTCAGGGAACAGTGCTTAAATAAAATGTTCTGAGCCTCTGGTTCATATAATTAATGTTTAAAAATTAAAAATCAACTGTATTATGGACTGGTGGGAATATTCACACCCACAGCCCTATGCTCCATTCCTTAAGAGCTTTCCAGTCTCCAACGTAGTGGAGGAAATGTTCCCACTACCCCATTTCTCCTTTCTCACCCCTGGCTGTTCCCCTGCCACTCAGCTGAGGGTACAGGATGAAGGGTTCCCAGCAATGTGACCTTTTGGCCAAGTAAACAAATCCCTGTTTTCTGCAATTTAGAAATTCCTTTAAAATTCAGCATTTCTTTTGAAGTGTCCATCATTTCCATGCTCAGAGCTGTTTCTTCGAGGTGGCAACGCAGCCATCCCAAGGAAGAACCATGCCCAGAGGCAGGAGGAAGTGTTTAGTTCCACTTCTCCAAGGATTGCATCCCACAGAAATACAGCTCTGGGCAGTTCTGATGTGATGTTTCACGTCCTGGTAATGGTTGCATAAACCAAAACCAAATTATGGCCCAGCTTTGATAACCTCAAATGGCCCATGTGACAGTAATCTCAGAATCCTTGTGCTGGGAATTCCCATAGGATCATTTTCCCTAACGACTCTAC
Source organism: Pachycephala philippinensis (assembly GCA_013397055.1). Taxonomy (NCBI): domain Eukaryota; kingdom Metazoa; phylum Chordata; class Aves; order Passeriformes; genus Pachycephala; species Pachycephala philippinensis. The sequence goes on from VWZT01009331.1 coordinate 26,813, forward strand.
AGACTTTCCTCTTTGGATTTCTGATATTCCGAAGAAATTAGAGCCACTTCCACTGCTGCCTTTCTGCTGTGTGAAGAGGGATCCTCATCCTTGTCAGGCTCAGCAGGAAAATGAGTTCAGTCTCAGCACTGCCTGAGCGTCCCCTGGGGCTGCCAGGGGAACAGTGACCTTATTTCTGGGTTATTTTCTCCTCCTTCTTCCCAAGTGGATATTCCCATTAGTGAAGGACGTGACCTCCCCTCCCGTGTCCCCCTTACTCAGTGTCACACTGGAGATGGTGCTATCTTGAATCCACATTTAACCATTCTCCTAAAATTCACCTGCGTGCAGTCAGCAGAGTTGGATGGTGTTTTCTGATAGGAAAAGATGCCCCAGAAATCAATACAGCGTTAGAAATTCTTCCACTCATATCCTGTGTTCCTGCAGGGAATAATAAATACACAGTGTATAGGATATATCCTTGGAATTGCCTGCTTCAGTTTTTTGGGTGAGCTGCTTTTTCACCTTAATTAGCAGAGCTGGGTCTGGTTCCTTTCAGGACTTACTGAAAATTAATCTCAGCTGAGGCAGTTTCTGTTCAATTTCTGCATTAGAGGTCAAGGTGCAGCCTCAGTCCTGGTTTCCAGCACGGAGGCATTGGAATTGGTCATTCCACTACACTGTTCTTTCCTAATGAAGTGGCTCCCTGGGTTTTAATTAGTCTGGACAGCGAGACAGGAAGGGTTGGAAGGTGGTGGGCAAGGGATGGAGCTGGGGAGACAAGGAAATCAAGTGGCATGAGAGGGAAAGAGGTGCAGGGCAGTGCTGGGAAAATACAGAAGGAAGTATTGCTTAATGTAAAATCCAGTGTTCCTCAAAAATATTCCACCCTTCAGAGTGCTCTAAAGAGCTTAGAGCTCCTTCCAGTCTGTAAAGGGGCTCCAAGAGAGCTGAAGAGGGACTTTGGGCAAGGGATTGAGGGACAGGACACAAGGAATGGCTTCCCACTGCCAGAGGGCAGGAATGGATGGGATTTTGGGAAGGAATTGTTCCCTGTGAGGGTGGGGAGGCCCTGGCACAGGGTGCCCAGAGAAGCTGCCCCTGGATCCCTGGAAGTGTCCAAGGCCAGGTTGGGTGGGGTTTTGAACAACCATTCCATGGTTCCATGATTCAGAGCTCCATTCTGGGCAAGTCCCTGCAGCCGTGTGGGAGCCCTGCTCTGAGGGCAGCTCCACAGCTCTGTTTATTCTCAGGAAGTGTATCCTCAAGCCGAGCACATCCCCGTCTCCTTGCATTCCTGTCTGTCTGAGGAACACTGACATTTTCAGTTAGAAAACAGAGAAAAAGAGCAAAATCCTTTGCCATGCCTGGAAGTGGAGGTTTGGGCACAGCTGAGTCACAATTTACAACTTTATTTTTTGGAAAAAGGAGCCGGCACAAGAAAGCACACAAAAGGGTGTTGGCCTTTTATCTGCAAAAGGCAAAGACCTCTCCAAGGGTGGGGTTCCCAAGAGAGGGATTGCTCAGCCCTGGAGCTGCTGAGGGCTGGAGAGGCTGCAGGAAGCCTGCCCAATCCTGCCTGTCCTGTGCTTCCCAGCCTCCACAGGCTCCTGGACTTGTGCTCTTGGCTAGGGACAGGCAGGGACTGGGGAATATTCCACACCAAATCCTGGCTGGGAAGACAGGACAGCAGCAGTGCGGCTGCTGGAAGGATGTGGGCAGCTCAGGAGTGCTGGGAAGCTTGGAATGCTGACATCCAGGGTCAGGCTGACCCTGGCCATGGATGTGCTGGTCCAGCCCCTCATTCCCTTTGCTCAGACTGCATTTCAGGCCTTTGCTGCTCCCCTCTGATCTGGAGATAATCCCAGACTGGTTTGGATTCAAGGGGACCTTACAGCATCTCATCCCACCCCCTGCCATGGCAGGGACACCTTCCACTATCCCAGGGTGCTCCAAGCCCTGTCCAGCCTGGCCTTGGACACTTCCAGGGGCAGCCACAGCTTCTCTGGGCACCCAGTGCCAGGGCCTCCCCACCCTCACAGGGAACAATTCCTCCTAACATTTAATTTAATATGATGCCAAGGGTGAAATTCAGCAGGGAGACTCTTGATCCGTGAGCAGGAACCATTCCTTTGGGATCCATGAACCAAAGGAGACAGAAGGCCAGAGGGATGGGGATGCCAAGAAGTCTTGCAGGAATGATGCCTAAATCCACACATTTGTGTTGTTTTTCCTGTAAACCCCCTTTCAGAGAATTCTCCAGAAGAGAATTCTCTAGAGCTCAAATGCCCTCATCAAAAAATCCAAACCTCACTTCTTTTCCCAGTTTTTCCAGAGTAATTTCAACTAGAAAATGAAAACAACCCCCCCAGGAAAGTACTGTGTGAAACAAAAAGGCCAAAGGGAAGTGAAATCAAAAGAGAGATGAAATTTGTGCACTTGGGCTTTATATTTTGGGGAAGTGCTTGTTGGCCAAGGAGCAGGGAGGAGGATCTTGCTGGGAGGGCTAACTCAAATTCTGCTGCTGATACCAAACCTTGGACCTCAGTGCAACATTTACATGGATCCTGTCCCACTGCACTTCAGAAATAACTGTGGGTTCCAGAATTAGGGGATTTTGCCAAAGTAAACGTGAACCAGGAGGTGAATAAGGAGAAAAAAAGGCCGTGGCTTCCCAAATATCCTTCTTTTGTCCCCATTCCTGCCTCAGCTTTCCCACAAAGTGCCCTTTCTTCTCCATCTCCTCCCTCCCAGGTAATATCACCTGGTTTGGAGCGTGAATTCTTATGGCAGAAGAAAAGCTGCATTGTTCAATATCTTCCTCCTCTGAGTTATGCCAGTGGCACCTATTTTGACAGAGTCTTCATAGTTTCCTCATATCTGACTAATTAGAGCTGATGAAAACCATGATTCATTAAAAAAACACAGATAATCATCTGAGCAAATCCAACCTCCGTCTTCAAATGCGGCTGAATTTTCTTAAATGCCCATCAAACCTTGAACAAATGATTTAATCTCAAGGCTCCATCTTGTGGCAAAGTAAAGCAAAGTCACTGATTGGGAAATTAATATTTGTTCTTCCTTGATATTTGTTTGTCCTTAATATTTGTTCTTTCTTAATTTTCCCTGCTTCTTCTTTAATAACCTCATGAATGTGTTTGCTCATGAACAGGAAGAGTTTAATTTAATACCCTTGAAGACCTAGAGCAGTACTCAGAGCTGTGGTAATTCTGAAATATCCCGAATTTCCCAAATTTCTGAATGTCCATGTCCAATATGATCGTGCTTCGGTGTATTTGTATTAAAAACTGTAGGATTTGGCATTAATTTTTGGCTGCAATCTCTCTTGGAACTTCTTTAGCTCCTTCATTCCGAATTGCACCGATGGTGCAAAGCAGAGAAAAAGTGTTATAATTACTGTGAATGATTTTTCATCAGTTAGAAATTCTGATTAAAAAGATGGTTTACAAGGGGCAAGGGCTTACCTGCTGTTTGATGGGGTAATTAAAAAATCATAGAATCGTTAAGGTGTGAAAAGACCTCCAAGATCATACAAGTCCAACATTCAATCAAATCCCACCACTAAATCCCACCACCAAGGGCCACGTCTGCTTGATTTTTGAACTCTTCCAGGGATGGGGGCTCCACCACCTCCCTGGGCAGATCTTCCAGTGCCTGACCATTCTTCCAGGGAAGAAATTCCTCCTGATGTCCAACCTGGCACAGCGTGAGGCCGTTCCCTCTCCTCCTGTCCCTGTTCCCTGGGAGCAGAGCCCGACCCCCCCTGAGCCCCCTCCTGTCAGGGAGTTGTGCAGAGCCACAAGGTCCCCCCTGAGCCTCCTTTTCTCCAGGCTGAGCCCCTTTCCCAGCTCCCTCAGCTCTCCTGGTGCTCCAGCCCCTTCCCAGCTCCGTTCCCTTCTCTGAACACGCTCCAGCCCCTGCAATCCTCTGTCCCCAAGGCTGTGTTGGAGTGGGACAGGCGGCCCTGGCCTGGCCAGATAAAGCCCTTCCGTGGGGGCCGGGCAGGAAGGGGAGCAGCTGCTCCTTATCTGCCTTCCTGCAGCTCCCCCAGAGCGTCAGCTTTTTTTAAAATATTTTTCTAAATATAACATAAAGCTGGTTTTTAGCAAGCAGGAGCTGGCGAGCTTCCAGGAGGGGATCGTGGGCAGGAGGGACAGCACCCATGGGTGCTCCCTGCCTGCTCATCCCCCTCATCCGGTCAGGGATCTCCGGGCAGAGGGAGCAGCTCTGGGTTGGGCTGTTCCAGCTGGGAGTTAAATCCTGGCATATTTTTTACAAGGGCAAGGAATGACAGGATGGGGGGGAATGGCTTCCCAGTGACAGGGGGCAGGGTTGGATGGGATAGTGGGAGGGAATTGTCCCCTGTGAGGGTGGGGAGGGCCTGGCACAGGGTGCCCAGAGAAGCTGTGGCTGCCCCTGGATCCCTGGAAGTGTCCAAGGCCAGGCTGGACAGGGCTTGGAGCAGCCTGGGATAGTGGAAGGTGTGAAATGAGATGATCTTTAAGGTCCCTTCCAACTGCAACCCTCCTATGACTTCACGATTCTATGAAAGTGATTATTTCTCCTTAGTATCCCAGGGAGCAAGGCATCATCTCCCAAACAATTTCCCAGATTCCCATGTTGGATATCTCACTGATAACAGCTCCCAGCCTGCTTATCAATGGAGCACCAACATTCCTGTGCCCACCTGAACTGGTGTCTGTGAGAACTTTTGCCTTTGCCAAACACGTGGAGAGCAATTGCCATTTGAGGGGGGTAATTGGAGTGCTCCAGAAGCATTTAACAATTGGGATATCATTCTGCTCCATGGCTTTTTATTTTTTCCTGTTCCAGCTCCAATGTCATTCCCTAATGAATGCAGCATGGGCTGGGATTAGGTTTAAAGCAGTATTTTCCTGTTGCTGTTCCCTACATGTTGGTCGCACCCTTAATGATCTTCCTAGGAAATATTTACTTTGAGGAGTTTGCTTCTAAGTCCTCCAAGTGATCAAAACCAGGCAAGGCATGGCTTGCTCTCCTATGACTTCAGTTTTTCCTGGAAAGAAACGGGAACAAAAAAAATTTCCTACTTCCAAAATTAATGCAAATCAGCTTGAAAATCATCTTGTCCCAATAAATGAACACTCCGTTCTTTCTCAGGCAGGCCGATATCGGCTTTTAAGGGAAGAGAAACCCCAGGAAGAGTGAGCACTTGTTGGCAGGATGGGCCTTCTGTGAGTGGCCCCTGTGAGAAATCCCAGCCAGAGGTGCCAGGATGGCTCTGGAGATGGAGATTGGGAAGCAGTTTGGGGAAATCAGCAGCCCAGTGGTCACTGACCAGGATCCTGCCACGTCCAGTCCTTCCTTGGACACTCCACCACCTCCCTGGGCAGTGCCTGGCAATGCCTGAGCACCCCTTCCCAGGACACTTCCTCCTGCTGCTCCAGAGGATGCTGCATTGAGCCTTTCAAGAGATCCCTCTGCTCTTTGCAATACATTTGCAGTTTAATTCTGGCTGATTGTCAATAAACCCCCGGGACGTAATTACACCCCAAAATTCCCCAGACTTGAAAGCCTGACCGTCCCTCCCTTGTTCTCCACGAGCTGTAACTCAATGCAAACCCCTCTGTCTCACTCCATTTTCCAGTTCTTTCATTCATTCCCGCTGAGTAATTAAAAATGGCTTCTAAATAAACAGCGGGGATGATTTCCGAAATGTTCTGTATTTCCTTGCAGGGCTGGGACTTCTGTCATTGGCCCGCTTAAGTGGTTTTGAAAGATTGTATACAGGTTCCTTTTACAATGTATTTGAAGTTTGTAATCCTGCTTAAACACACAAAAATAGGAAGGATTAACAAACTGCCACGCTGAGGCCAAAAGAAGACAGAGCTAAAAGCAATCAAGGAGCAGCCTATCAGATCCATGAAATAAATTGGGGGAAAAGTGGAAAACTGTCAACAAAAATAATATGTTATGGATCCTCAAGCCTTTGTGTTTATGCTAGAGGAAGCCTAAAATAATCTGTGGTTTCTGATGCTTGATTTAGTTTTCCACAAGCCTAATTAACACCAGATTAAGTTTGCTGCCACTATAGGTTATTGCTTAGACTGACAAATCCTGGCTGTTTATTTGTTTCCTAAAAGAATGACTGGAGGCAATAACAGCATGACACAGTCAATAAGGGTGAAAACAATGCTGTAATATTCATTTTTAGAAACTTCATCTTCAGGAGAAACCCCCTTGACTTTCTGTATTAAATTCTGGCCCCGGAGTCTTTACAAAGGGAAAAATCCCATTGATTGATTGTCCCATTGATTTAAGACACAGCCCTGTGAATTTAAGCTAAAAATTATGGATTTGCTGCAGTAGATGGGTTTTTCCAGATGTTTCAAGCAGCCCATGAGCTCAGGGGCTTGGCCAGGTGTGGGCCAAAGGCTCGTGGGATGGAGCTGAACAAGGCACAGACTTAGAGAGAGAAAATCCCTGATGCTGCATTGTCCCCGAGTGTGGATTATTCCTATGGAAAACATCCCAGAGTGGCATCAGCCATTCTGAGACTCTGTCAGCACAAATGTCACAGCATCAGGATTGAACCTGGTACCCAGAAACAGGGACAGGACACAGGGAATGGCTTCCCACTGCCAAAGGGCAGGGAGAGATGGGATAGTGGGGAGGAATTCCTCCCTGAGAGGGTGGTGAGGCCCTGGCACAGGGTGCCCAGAGAAGCTGTGGCTGCCCCTGGATCCCTGGAACTGTCCAAGACCAGGCTGGAAAACTTGGAGCACCCTGGTCTGGTGGCCCTGTGATGTTTTTGGGGGCTGCACTGGGCTCCCGGCAGACCCCCACCCTCCAAAGAAATCATCCAGGCTGAGGGAACAGATTCTCTTGGAATGACTGAAATGTGGACATAGCCATGGATGAACAAGTCAGGCAAATACGGATTTTCCTGCAAGGCAGAGCCAGCACAGCCACCGAGTTTTCATCCTGGAATCTTCATCTCCCTCAGAAGCAAAGCCCTAAATCCCCTTGTCTTGGTGCTGACCTGAACCCGGCTTATTTCTGGGAAGACTGAACAGAGATGTGCCTGTTCAGTGGCACAGCTGGGAGAGCGGCAGAAATTCCAAAGCCAGCCCAAATGTCTGATGATAAGGGGCAAAAATCAGCATTTGTGGCTTCCTGCTCTTTGGTGCTCTCTCATAAATCCCTGACAGCAGCGGCTCATGGAGTGTGACCCTGGCTGAGGGGAGCCCACCCATGGGACAGCTCCCATCTTTCCTGCTGGCCAGGAACTGGGGAGGTGGCACCTTGGATCATCCAAGGGTGCTCAGGAGGTGTGGATGTAACACCTTGGATCACCCAAGGGTTCTCAGGAGGTGTGGAGGTGACACCTTGGATCATCCAAGG
>VWZT01009331.1:48758-59796 GCA_013397055.1 Pachycephala philippinensis
CTGGAGCTGGGATTGGGGCTGGAACTGGAGCTGGGATTGGGGATGGAGATAGAGCTGGGATTGGGGCTGGAGCTGGGATTGGGGCTGGAACTGGGGATGGAGATGGAGCTGGGATTGGGGCTGGGGCTGGATGGCACCGACCTCCCTCCCACCAGTGCTGCAAACCCAGTTCCTAACTCAACACAACATAAAAAGGCTTTTCCCAGCAGTGAAGTTATTTTGTAGGAGCTGCTGGGTTTAACTTTTCCCTGAATTATTTGCAGGAATATTCCAGACAGGCCAGGAGGCAACTGGAGGGGGGAACCCCAAATTTCCATTCCTGAGCTCAGGGAATCCCCTCCCATAGCAGTGCAAAACCCCTGGGATGGGCTTTGCCATCCCAAGCTGAACAAATCTCCGGGTGCCAGGGTTGTGCCAGTGCAAATTTGGCACAAATCAAATCCAGAACTGAACCAAAAAATGGCAAATGAATGAACAAATGGTAAACAACAGAATCTTCACTAATTATGTTTCGTAGTTTGGTTTCTTAAACTGTGTGTGGAACTGTTCTGATGACGTGAGGAAGTGGACTCATGGACTGACTTAATTCCACTTCTTTTAACTTTAAAAATAGTACGTATAAAAATCTTCATTGAAAAATCTTACTTGAAATTCTTAAAAATTGAAATCTAAATTGAAAAATCTGAATTTCACTTTTTCGTTACACTTTCCCCTTGGTTTTTTTCCCCCCAGTTCCTTTTGCCTTTAATAAGAATCCACCATCCTGTTTCCCCCTGCTCCAGGGAAGGAGGACGCGGCTGACAGACGCAAAGCCGAGACACACGAGAAGGAAAAACACTAAAAATAATAAAAACATCATTTTTCCTTCAGCCCCACTCGATTACAGCGATCCGAGCTGCAATTGGAGGCGCAGAACTCAGGCTGGAAAGTGTAACAGGTTTGAATTTAACTTTCTCCCTTTAAACTTTAAATTTGATGGAACTTTATGACTGAGAAAGTGCCCGAGAGCTCCCGGAGCGGCTCCGGCACAGGCGGGGTCCCAGCAGGAGCTTTGCAGGTGTCCCGGTAGGAGAAGGGATTTCATGTTATTTGTTGAGTGGAAACCTTGATAAATTAAAGCTTTTCTTTTGTGCCTCGCAAATTATTCCCAATGTGTTCTTGATTTGGGGGAAGGTAAACAAACGGAGAGAGTTTTCAAACTCGGGGTTGTTCGCACATACAGCAACTCCGGGGATCTGCGGGAGGGTTTGTGGGAGCACGGGAAGGGAAACCCATGGATCCAGGAACCCCTTTTTCTGTCACTCAACTCTATTTGTCAGCCATGGACACAAGAGTTTTTTAATTATTAATTTTTAACTAATTCTCTTGGTTGCATTTTATTGCTGTTGTATATTACTGAGGGAAAAAAATCCAGGGCTGTGTTTCGTGTATTTATTCCCTGTGATTTAGAGGAAAGCAGATCCTTTCCTTATCTCCCAGAATCCTGGGATCATTAAGGTTGGAAAAGAGCTCTAAAATCATCAATTCCCACTGCTAACCCAGCACCACCACCCTGCTCTAAGCTGAATTGTAACAATTTGAGGAAAACCCATTTTTCAGCGCTCTTACCTCTGCTCTGAGCTGCCCAGACTGGGGAACACAAACCACCTCGGGCCAGGGAATGCCATGGGAGGGAGGGATGCTCCTTCAGACAGAGAAAGGATCGCTGTGAGCCACCTGGGATCCATCAGCCACTGAGCCCTGCTGGGAGGCAGAGGGAGGGTTCCTCGCTGGATTTCTGCAGCAGGCAAAGAGCTCTGGCAGCAGCTCCTGACCCATCTCCGGGTGGGAAGCTCCGGATCTGAGCAGCACTGATCCCTGAGGTGCTGGGAGAACAGCTCTGGTCCTGCTGCCTCCCAGCATCTCCCCATCCCGCGGCTCCGCTCTGCCCGAGCGCGGGGTACGAGCGATGCCAGCAAAATCCCTCAGGAAAGCCCATTAAGGAAAAGCCTGGAGCTCTTCCCTGCCCTCCAGCAGCAGAGCAGAGCCGCAGCCGCAGCTTTCACGACTCCTCGGTGGCTCCCTGAGGTCGCTGTTGCCGGGGTTGGGAATTGGAGGATGTGCAGAGCAGGAGCCTTTGGCATCCTCGGGGCTGAGTTTTGTCGTGTTTTGCAGTGAACTGGAGGAATTCTGCTCAATATGGAAGCGCTTTAAGTTTGTGGAACGTGGGACGATAAAACCGAGCAGATGCACAAATGTAGGCAGAAATCCAGGGAAAAGTACAGTTCATCTCCCTACAGTTTATGGAAATTCCCCTCACCCTACTCGTGCTCCAGGCTCTGCTGTCCCGAGAAAAAGGGGAAGGAGAGGGAAGAGAGAAGTCCAGGTGGGATTTTTTAAATCCAAACAACTTCTCCTGGCAGCGTTGGAGCTATCCAAGCTCCTGCCTTTGGTGGCAGTGCTGGAGGAGAAGCCAAACCTGCCCTGGTGCTTGGTTTAATGCCGTGCTCCTCCTAAACCTTCATCCGTGGGAACGCTAACGAGTTACTAATTCTATTCCAAACAATGCCCACCAGGTTTCCCATAGGAAAAGGGACGATTTACCCAGGAACCGAGGGGCACAGCCAGACTTGAGCAGCACTGAAAGGCAACATCCCCTGAAACACAACCAGATGTGCAAGGAATACACGAGTTTCCATGGGTAAAACCTGCTGCAGAGCCCAAATTAGACTCAGCTGCTACTTCCAGGTCTTGAGGGTTAGGAAAAAGCAATTTTTTTGTGGGTGAGCCATAACCATGGCTCAGCCTTCCAGCCACAGCTGGCAGGGCAGAGTATTTATTGGTAAGAGGCACCACATTGGAGATATTAAATCTATATTCCTGATTTTTAATTGCAGCTTAGCTAAAAACCCCCACAAAGCAAGGAACTAAGATCAGTGCATCACACACAGTGAGGAAAATGATTTTGTCCCCTCCGAATCTTCCCCCTCTGCAGCGTGGGCTCCAGCCAAGGGTGGGAAAACCCTGCAGATCCCAGAGGAGGATTTCCCATTTCCCACAGGAGGATCTTTCCTCAAACACCCCCACACTTTGTTCCTGGAGAGCGTGGATGGGGAACCCCAGCTGGCAGCACTGCTCCGTGTCCACAGTGGCTCCGTGACCCCCAAAACCGTGCCCGGAGTCTTGGAGCTGGGACAGAGCATCCTGATGGATGGAGAAATGCCACGGGAGCAGAGCTGGGTGAGCTGGTGGATCCCAGGGAAGGGCTTGGGGAGCTCAGCCGTGGATGGGACACCAAGAGTCGAGGAGGGGATGCTCCTGCAGATCCCCGTTCCCTGCTGAAAGCCAAGGGATGCTCGGCTGGAGCCAAAGCTCTCCCAAGGCCTTCCCAGCTCACCTTGTTTTTCCATTACTCGAGGACTCAGCTCGTTTCTCCGAGCAAATCCCCTGCTAAGGTTGCTGGGATTTGAATTTACGGCCACGGGAGGTGTTGAGCCACCAGGCCAGATGGTTATGTGCTAATTTCCATGGGTTGGAGTGGTTTGGGGATCTCAGCACAACTGTCCACATTCCCAAACAAGAGAAAGCCGTAGCTTGAGCTGTTTCCTACATTAAATCATTGCATGGTTTTCTTCTCCCCTTATTGCAGAAGAGGGTTTGATTTGGGCTGTATAATTTACAGTTCACAGCCTGTGACCCAGCGCAGCCAGGAGGAAACTTTGGAAGGGGAGATAATACCATGGAGACAGATTTGCCTCTTCCCTGAGCTGAAATTCCTCATGAAGCTGAATTTTGTTGACCAGTTCAGCTAATTCTGATTTTCTTGTGCTCCAGCAACACCAGCCACTGACAGACTTAACTGACAGACTTTATCCTTGTTTTGCACAACTCAGTGCTATTGGGTGGCAAGTCAATCACATTTATTTATGAATTTAAAATTAAAACCAGAAAATAATCCCCATCCTCCCCAAGGGGGTGGCTGAACAAGCAGAGTCTCACCCAGCTTTGCACGGGGAGTTCATGCGGCTTTAATTTCCAACACAAAGAATATCTCGCTGGGCTGGGGGGTGACATCACCCTGCTCCCAAAACTGCATGTGGCTCTTTTCCTTGCTTTTAAAGCTATTATTTTACATCTCTGCCGACAGATATTTGTATTGGCACATCTCACGGAATATTAAGATTGTATCTTTTCTGTTTAATTTCAAAAGGCGCTTCCTAACCCGAGTGCAAGCTCACAACTCCAAACCATGAAGATGAGTGAAAGCTTCCTTGCAAACCTCTTAATTTATTGTCCTTCTCCCCAGTGCCTCAGCCCTTCCAAGCTTTCGTTCTCATCCCTCTGTATTTGCATTTAGGGCCATAATTAGCTGCATTAACTGGGATAGAGTAGCAAAACAGAGTGGAGTTTTCTGTTGGTCTCACCCAGGTGTGGGCTCAGCTTAAGGACAGAGTTTGAGTTTATCTCTGCACATGGGGAAGGATGGAAAAGCCTCAAACGTGTCCTGGGGCTAAAAAAGAGCTGGTGGGGCAGAGACAGCAGCAATGGAGAGAAATGAGTAGAAACAAAGCCCTCGGAAAAGCACTTTTCACCAGAGTTAGTGGGACTGGGATAAATCACCATGTCATGTTCGGACTCACCTGCCCTAACCCCAGGGAAGGAGGAGCAAAGCTCAGTGCAGACACGGGGATTTGGTGTGGAGGAAGAACAAGCCCCAGAAACCTGCAATTCCAGCAGGAATAAGCCTGCCCATCCCTGGCTTTTTCTGCACTGAAAGAGTGGCAGAGCATTGGAAGAGGCTCCGCAGGGAAGTGGTGGAGTCACAAATCCTGGAGGTATTAAAAAACCAGGTAAATGTGGCACTTTATGATGTGGGGTAGAGTGGTCAGTCAAAGCTGCACTTGATAATCTTGGAGATCTTTTGCAGCCTCGATGATTCTGTGGTTTTTTGAGCCAAACTCCAGAACTGGCTCTTGTCCACACCACAACAACCGAGACCTCAGGGCTCCCCAGTGTCCCTGTCCCTGTCCTGGCCACGGAGCTGCCTCCTCTGGGTCATCTCCTCCTGCTGGAGTGAGGACACAGCTCCACTGGGCTTTGGCAGCTGGAACCCGGCCACCAGGGCTGGAATGTCTGGAATGTTGCCATCCCAGAGCTGGTGAGGGAGAGGCCCCAGGGGAAGGACCTGCAGCACGGACCCCAGGAGTGGTGACCACTGGTCCAGGTGGGCTTGGCAAGCCTGGCCCTGTTTGGGACATTTGGGACTGTGCCGGTGCTGTGGATGCTCATCCTCCTCACCCCAAATCTTGGTGATCATGGGAGAACTGGCCCATTTTTCCTCTTGGAGCAGGTGATGTGACCAAGGCCATCGAAGCACTGAGGGGGTGTCTCCAGGGACCTGGAAACTGTTTAAAGATCCCAGGCTGTATTTGGTAAAAATAACATCCCTCCTCTCTAAAAAGGCTTTTTGCCCTCTGATTGCTGCCTCCAAGAGAGCTCCTGGGGGTCAGGTCCCACTTGGGGTTCCCAGAGCTCGGGATGCTGAGCAGGGAGCACGGGAAGGTGGCCCCAGCTGTGCCCAGCTCCACTCCTGCCCAGGAATATGGAATAACTCGGTATCAGCTTCCCCACAACTATTTTAATTTCACTTCTCCTGTGTGGTTTTCCTGGCAGCTAAACTGTGAACTCCAGCACTTCCCTCCCCGTATTCCAGCAGTGAGGAGAGCAGGGGTGGCCCTGGGGACAGGGGGTCCTGGGGCTCTCCTGGGGTCATCCCCTCTCCCTCCCTGGAGCCCTTCCCTCAGGTAAAGGCAGACAGGACTCGTTTTGGTGCAATTCTAAAGGTTTTCTGCTTCATCCACGTGCTGAATTTCACCCTCTCTAAATCCCCTCTTATTACACATTCTTTAAGTATTTTCTTTAAGTATTATGAGAAAAGTTCAACACATCAGGAATTTTTCCCGTTACTTAGAGGAGGAAGGGGCCGGGTCTTGGGTTTATTCCTCAGCTCTGGAGAAGCCATGATGTTGGAAAAGTGGTGGGAGAGCTGCTTGGAGGGATGGAAGGCTGGTGAGGGGATGGAGCAGCTTCTCCTCACTCTCACACAAAACCACGAGCCAAAAGCCAGGAGCTGGGCTGGGAAGAGCCACGTTAAAAATGTTCCTGACAGCAAAGAGATAAGAAATGCTGTTTTTCTGGAAAGAATTTGGAGGCTGCCGTGAGATATCTCACAGAAGGTCCCCTTACATCCTGCTGGAGGTCCTGGAGAAACTCAGCAGGGCATCGACCACAGCAGGAGGAAGGTTCCTGTGGGGACAGGTCCCGTTGTAGTCTCATCCTTACCCAGCCCCACACGGGCATTATTGACCCTTCCTTGACTTCCCTGCTCGTGGGGGTGAGCACCACCCACCCCTCTCTCATCCTGCAGAGATCCGAGTGCCCTAATTCGATTTAACTCTCCCCAAATGCTGTCTGTATTGTTTTTACTTCACTGAATCATTTCCTTAAGGTTTAATCCTATTCCCTGCACACACTCTAGGGGGGGGTTATGTATAAAATAACATAACAGAGATTTATTTTAATTTATCTTTAACTAATGCGGCGCACGTGGAGGTGAAGAACCTCCTTAGGAGGTCAACCAAGAAACTTCAGCGCTGGTTGGCCACCACCATTTCTTGCTCAGATCTGTCATTTTTGCCATGGAATAAATCCAGGATTGTCCTGTGGACAAGGACACCTTGCCTTCACCTCCTGGTTTGGATGGAGTGGGCCCAGAGGTGCCACAGCCCACCAGGGATGGAGAGAGGACACAGTCACAGAAGAGCAGAGGTTCTTCAAAGTTCAGGAGGGGCAAAATAATCACGGGATGAAACTCAAGCTGTGCTGGGGAACGGGACATTTGAGAATGTCAGGGAAAACAATCTCCTGAGCGCTGTTTTACGCTGCCACGGGTGTTTTCTGCCAAGAATTCCTCAGCCTTCAGCAGTTTCTGTCTGAAAGATTTTGAGGAAAAAGAAATATTTGTTAATCTGTTAATGACTAATTAGTTAATGACTCCTGTGAAACTGTGGTTACATTTACAGAAATTCAAGTTGAATATTGGCACTTGCAGCTCCTGCAGAACCCAAGCCGGTGTTGTTCCAGCCCCCAGAAGGGTCACTCAGCTGCCTCACATCCTCTCCAGGGCATTTAGGAACTGTTTAATTCCAGCTCTGACACCCTCCCGTAACAAACCTCCCATCCCTTTGCCGTGTGGATCAGGGCAGCTGTTTGTGGCACTGTCTCATCCCTAAGTTTAGTTTTTTTCCTCCAAGGAAAGGATATAATTTGCACAACGGAATATTGGATATTTGCTTGCATTTCTCAGTGCAGGTATATCCCTAACAGATGTGAGGCAGCACACATATATTTATTATATATTTATACGTTAGATTTTGGTTGCCCAGAGAAGCTGTGGCTGCCCCTGGATCCCTGGAAGTGTCCAAGTCCAGCTTGGATGGGGCTTGGAGCAGCCTGGGATAGGGGAAGGTGTCCCTGCCCATGGCAGGGGGTGGCACTGGATGGTCTTTAAGGTCCCTTCCAACCCAAACCATTCTGGGATTCTTTGATTTACAAGCAAATAGATTCGGATCCAAAAAAAATCCCATTTTTATTTACTGGTAGCCGTAAGGTTGAGAAAGCAGGAAAAAAAGGAAAGTGGAGTAACAAGTTAGCAGCATGTGCAAAAAGGATTAAATCACTCCTAAAATGCTTTTTTACAGGAGAGGAAAGGTTTTTAAAGAGCAGATGGTGCCACCGAGGCTGGGGTGGGAAGAGCACTGAGGGATGTGGGATCAGCCCAGGATTCTCTGCTCTGCTCCCTCCGGCTGCATCCCTGTGAGAGAGGAGCAGCCACACCACCCAAAATATTGCTCAGAGCGTGTCCCACCTCACGTACACCCAGCGGGAAGAGAGATGCACCCACACCCAGTTGTAAACTTGACTGCTCATCATTCAATTAAACACTGCAGAGGCAATGGCTGAGGCTCTTTGGGAGCCAGGGTTTGAGTGACGGTGCTGCATCCCTCTGGTCAGAGACTGCAGGGCTGGAAACCAGCATTTCCCCAAATATTAAATGAATAAATATTTTCTTGCTAAGGATTTGTGAAGCAGAGAATGAATAATCCTTGAGTTTATCCCAAACAATTCTTGAATTTATCCGTTAAAACAAAAAATATCCACACACCAAATTTATAATTGCAGCTCTGTATAAATTGATGATGGAGTGGAGATGTAAAAGGGATAAGTATTAGATGCATAACTGAGTTCAGGTGATATTAAAATATTACCCCGAAGCCACAAGGCAGGTTTGGTTTGCTTTGTTGGGTTTTTTTCCTTTTGTTTTGGTAAATGCAAAGCAAATCTTGGCAAAATCGAGCACAGCTTGAAAACAACTCAGTTTTTGACAACCTAAAATCTGCCCCAAAAGTGGCCCAGCAAGGCTGTCTTTGGAGGTTACCTGAGTGCTTTCACACATTAAGGGACAGCATTAAAAGATCATTTCCAAGTTAAGCAAACATTTCTGCCATATTGTCTAACACTTGCTTTAAAATTAACTTAGTTATCCTGAACTTTATGCCAACTGATTATTTGCTGGACTCTCTGATAACGGTAATTCAGGACATTCCATCCCATAATTCCATAAAGACAATAAGATTACAAAGCCCAAGCAGGCTCTGAGTCAGCCTTTGACAGATTAAAGCTCTCCAAGTCCCCCGAAAACCCTTCTCTGACACATTAATTTGACCTAAACCCTCAAAATGTTCCTGATTATATCATCTCAATCGGGCTTGATTTTTGTTTTATTTTTCAGTGTAGGAAATTAAAAAGTCTCGGTTGATCCCCGGCCAAGTTCTTGAAATGTGTTGCAATGCTGAGGAAATCAAAGATTACTCGAAATACTTTTTAATAATATGTCATGTCAGCAGAGATAAAGGTTCACACTCCGTGCCCTCAGCTGGCTTCCATCAGCGCTGGCCAGGACCCGCCGGTCACCTTGAAACCATGAGCTTATGCTCTTCTAATTATGAACATGTTCATAAAATTTGATTAATTTCTCTTTGTAAGAAGAATTAAATCTGCATAGGTGGGGCTGATCCTGCCTGGGAGCAAGAGGTAACCCCAAATTCCCTTCCCCTGCTCTGTTCTCCATCCGTTTCTTGCACAAGGGATCACAGAACGCTTTGGGTTTGAAGGGACCTGAAGGAACATCTAATTCCAGCCCTCATGCCACTGACAGGGAACCATTATCCCATGGAATGACATCCCAGAGGAGGGGCAGCAGGCTGGACAGTCCCACAGAGGCATCGGGCAGGAGCACCTGGACATTCCTGTAGGAAACAAAACCACACCAGACCCCACTGCTGATGGACATCCATGGAAGGGTGGAGGAACACAGGGCCAAACCCACCCAGAATTCAGATTACAACTGTCAGACTTTGGGAAGCTGGGATACCAACTTTCCACTCCCAAATCAGGCTGCAGGTATGATCCACACCAGAGCTGGCACTGGAGAAAGGTCAGCAGCTGGAGAAGGAGGTGGCTTCCAACCAGGTGCCCAGGCTGGATGTTGAGTTTGGGTTTTTGGCAGCTGTCTCTGCACCCATTCACTTCCTCCAGGATCTTTTCCCTGGTCAAATTCCCAGCCCAGTGAGAGATGCCAGGAATTTGGTGTGTAAATGTGCGCTAAAAAAGGTATAAATGGTTATAAATGTGTATTAACATCAATGGGCAACGCCCACCCTGAGCTGAGTAAGGAGCGTCCTTGGGATGCGGATTTGAGGGCAGGATGTGAGTCTGGGACAATGAAATACACATTTGGGAACAAATACTGGCACAGAGAAGCTGTGGCTGCCCATCCCTGGAAGTGTCCAAGGCCAGGTTGGATGGGGCTTGGAGCAGCCTGGGATAGGGGAAGTGTCCCTGCCCATGGCAGGGGGTGGGATGAGATGAGATTTAAGGTCCCTTCCCACCCAAACCATTCCATGTTTTTCACAAAGACACCCTGCTGCCAGCCCAGAGTTTGGGAATGAATGCACCAGGACACTGACTCTAACAAATAGAGCAAGAAATCCAGAAAAGTGAAACATTTGGATGTACCAGGGCTTCCCTGCGACTCCGGGAGCACCTGGAAGCAGAGCAGGGAATGCTGCACCCCACACCCTGCCTGTCCCAAAGCTGCAGCTCCCCCCTCCTCAGCCTGCTTTCTCAGCTGGCCTGTGAATTTTATCCCTTTCCACGTTTTTTTCCCGTTAAGGCTCATCTATCCCGGCTGCCCTCCCCGGCGCGGGGAAAGGCTGCGGGGCCAGGGGTGCACAGGGGATGGGGGGATGGACACCCCCCCTGCTCAGCGGGGANNNNCTTCTCAGCAGGGACACCACCACTCCCCCCTCCCCAAAACCCACCTGAGCCCCGGAATCCCCTTTGCTGCCGGCTCTGGGGAGGGTTCCCGGGTGGAAAATAAATCAGCGCGGGGGTTCCAGCCTGGGCAGGGCGGGGAGGTCCCCTGCGCGGGGGTGAAAATGCCGCGCAGATCCCGCGCAGCGCTTTCCCTGCGCACCTGAGGGTCCCGGCCGGAGCCCCCCAGCCCAGACCTTGCCCTGCCCGGCCACGCAGGAGTTTCCCGGGACTCTCCGAGTACAAAACGGGGATTTCTGCCCCTAATTCAGCGCAGCTGCCGCGGGCGGCGGGGCCGCGCTTTGAAGCGGAGCNCCGCGCTGTGAAGGGGAGCGGTGGGGGGGGGGTGGCGGAGCGGGCGGGGCTGCCGTGAAAAACACCCCAAAAACAGCCAAACAAACAAAAAGCAAAGGAAAAGCGGGACACAAAGCCGGAACCCCTGCCCGGAGCTGTCACAGCGCGGGGGTGGCAGCGGGTCTGTCGTGCCGGGGACACCGGAGGGGCCGCGTGTGACCGGCCCGTGGGGACAGCCCGGCGGGGCCAGAGGCGGGGCACGGCTCCCTTCCCTTGTATCCCCCTTTCCCCCCTTTTGCTTTTACTTCCCCCCCCCCTTTTATTTTTATTT
>VWZT01009331.1:61845-87164 GCA_013397055.1 Pachycephala philippinensis
GCCGGGGGGGGGGAGCCCCCCGGGCGCCGCCGCCGCCGCTCCCAGCCCGCCCCGCTCCCCAGTGGCCCCTTCGCTTCCACCCTGCAGATCACGAAGCTGAAGATCGACAGGAATCCCTTCGCCAAAGGTTTTCGGGACCCCGGCAGGAACAGGTAAGGGCCGGGGCCGCCCCGCCGCCGCCCCCCGCGCCCACCGGCCCCGCGGCTGCGTTCAAAGCGTTCTCGCCCCGCAGGGGGGTCCTGGACGGGCTCCTGGAGACCTACCCGTGGAGACCACCCCTCGCCCTGGACTTCAAGGCTTTCGGCGCAGACAGCCAGGGTAAGTAAATCCCGCTCGCTGCCTCTCCCGGCCGCACGCCCGGGGCTCCCCGCGGGGCTCCTCGGGGGGCTCAAACCATCAGAGATAACGAGGTGCGCCCGGAAAACGAATCCCTGCCTTTTGGGGGAGTCAATTCCGCGTGGGTTTGGACAAAACTCCTGTGAAAACGGATGCGAGAAGCCGGGAAGAACAGGATGAGGGCGCGGGCTGCTCCAGCCTCTGGCTGAAACCAGTTAGATGGGCAGAAAAAAATATCTGAGTGTGCAGGAGGCTAATTTGGAGTCGGGTTGTTCCGGCTTTGATCCTGTTACACTAATTGTTTCCAACCGGGTTGGGAATATCAACTACAAACGTGGTCGTGGTGACCGCCCGTGTTTTCTGCAGCGGCGGCTTCTGCGCCGACAAATGCGTTATGCAACAGAAAAGAAAATTATCTGGTATTTAGGATGCAGCAGTCGCACAGAAATGCAGGGAAGAGGAGGGAAATTTTCAGGGAAAATGCTCTCCTTCATCCTGACAAGTGCAACCAGTCCTTTGCAGCCTTTTCCCGGAAAAGCGGCTTCAGAAAGTAATATTTGAAAACAGATTATTCATAGCGCCGAAGGGAAAAAACTAACAGCTCGTTTGCACATTGGAGCGCTCCAAGTTGGGCTTAAAGTCGCGAGTTAAACTCTCGTTTATGTCAGGAACTCTTTAAAGGCTTGGGATACACAAAGTCACCCCTGTGTCTGCCGGGAAATGCTGCAAAAATCACAGCAAAAATTCGTGTTCTGCAGGCGTAGAAATGAGAGCACAAAGAAATCAGATTCGGGAGAAATTAAGAGGTTTATCAGTTGTAACGAGAACTAAAATTCTTGTTATTAGTAATTATATTAGTAGTAGTAATTTTATTAGTATTATTAATAGGTTTTTTATTAATTTAATTTTTAGTAAATATCTTATGCAAAAAGCCCCTTTTGAACCCGTTTGCCGGGGGAGAGGAGGTGGGGGATGAGCTGCATGAGGAATGAAACAACAGCAACTGCAATGTTAAAGACGCTAAATTATTATTGTACATATAATATTAGAGATACCTGGGATTTTTAATTTTTTTTTTCACGTTTAATGTATTTGGTATTTTTCTTCAGGGTGAAATTACTGGACTGATATAAATATAACAAAATCTCCAATTCTACTCCTAGTAAAATATAGTTCTGAAGAAACGCCGTAAAACTGAAATCCCAAAGCTCTAAAACCAGGAGGTAAATTAAGAGAAATTATGATCAACATGCTGAAGAAAGAACTGGCCATAAAATTTTTATTTTGAAGCCTAATAGAAATAGAAAACATCTCATTGATCTGCTCCATCCTTTCTGCTGCAATCCCCGTTCCCAAACTGGCTCTGGAATTTGGATTATTCCTTGGGATACGGTGCAGCAGATACTGACCCTGCTTTGCTCTGCTGTACCCAGCCACGTAGGGTTCACTCGCTGCCTCACACACAAATATCGGCTCAATCCCATATTTTACATGACCCAAAGTCCCTGAGCCCTGGAGGAGATCAGGATTTGTCCATGGAGAGAGGACTGGATCCTGCCCTGCTGATGTCAGGACTGAAGCAGCCACTGACATCAGCAGGGAAGGGTGAGACCTTCACACCGCACAACCTTTCCGGATTACTGCGACCAAGGGCTGACCTGTGAGACGCTCTGCTTGCTGGGAGCTTGGAAATTAATTTCCACCGTATCCAAAATCTTTGTGTTTTAAGGTTTTTTTAAGATTTTCTATACCAGCAGATGTGGTTCAGTTTTACAGCTGATTTCAGGTCGCTGGTTGTGTGTAAAGTCGGATCAGATCCCAGTCAGGCATTTTATCGCCTGCAATTGAATGTAAATAGTAGCACGAAAGGATCCACATTCTCTTACATCTTTTCCCAGTGATTTTGGTAAGAAATTAAAATAAAGAGTGGGGGGAAACCCCTCTGGAAGAATTTGGTAATGAATGTGCAGCGGATATTTGGCTCTCCGCGGGCGGGAGATGAAACCAGCGTCTGTGTAGCACCAGAGCCGGCTGCTCCCGAGCACCATTCCCACCCCGGAGCAGCCATCCCATCCCTGCTGCATTTTCACTCCTTGGGGTTGCTTTTCTCCTGAATTCTGAAAGTGTTCATTCATCCCTTCCAGTAAGGAGGACGTTCACACGACATGTGAGTTTGAATTTCTGGAGACACCGATAGCATTCAGGGGAATGTTTCAAATTGCTTGGGAAGCCAAGTGAAATGAGTCAATTCCTGTGAGCAGGAAGGCACAAAAAAATTCTCCATCAGGATGAATATGCTTTTTTGTTCTTATATCCAAGGGGAAAAAAGCTGTCTGGAATTTGCATGAAAAACAGGGAACCTGGAATAGCAATGGTGTGTGGAGAGCAGGGGAGGGTTATCGGTTGTGCAGCCAGGTATGGATCCAGGTGTGTGGGGTGCTGGATTTACCATGATCCCAGTCCAAGGAATGGGATTAGACATGTGGAATACTGTTTTTAGACAAATACCAGCTAACAATAACAATTTATGGATAGATCTTCCCATTTTCCAGGTCTTTGGAGCGGGTTCATGCTTGGATGGACACGGACCAGGAGTGGGAGCAGGAGTCCTCCAAGGATTGCTTGGCTGTGGACACCAGTTACCCCAGCCTGGATGATTTCTATTTTCCTTTCCAGGTGGGAGCTCCAGCTCTTCTCCAGTGGCCTCCAGCGGTGGGACCCCCTCTCCTCTGAACCCCCTGCTGTCTCCATCGTGCTCCCCTCCCACGCTTCACTTGCCGGCGAGCAACCTGGGTGTGTCGTGCCCCGAGAGCTTCCTGCACCCCCTCAACGTGCCCCTCTACTACAAGATCTGCCCCACGAGCTTCTTGAGGCAACAGGCGCTCCTCTTTCCGAGCCACGAAAAGCTGGGAGCCACCAACCCACACCTCCTACCCCACTTCATGGTGGATATGCCCAAACTGTCATCCCTGAAGAACGCCAAAGCCGAAGACTTAAACGCTCAGTGCCTACAAGCCCCTGGTTCTGCTGGTCAAATGCTGTATGGATTACATGCATCTGGAAACATTTTCCCATCAAGTCCCATTGCTCGGGAAGCACTTAATTGTTCTTTACATCCTCCATATGGCTTGTATGGTTATAACTTCTCTGTGCCATCCAGACTGATGAATGCAGCAGGGCATTTCAAAGTGAGTGACAGCATTCCGGCTGCTTTGAGGGACGGCAGATGCAATCACTCCAACTGGCACCCCACAATTAACCACTGCCTTTAGTGGGATCAGAGAATATTTCTGAGTGTTGCTATGTAAAGCAAGTCCTTCCTTCCTTCATACCCAGAGGCTTGTTAGTTATTGACTCTGAAACACTGCATGGTACACGAGCGGGATGGGCAGGCATTTAATCCTTTTTTTTTGTGGACAGAAGTGTCGTGTTCTTGGGAGGGTGGAGGATCTGGAAGGGTGGAGGGTCTGAGATGACCCTTTTGGCCACATTTATGTCACAGTTGTAGGTTAAGAGCAAACTGTCAGTCACCTTTTTACTATTTGCACTCTCAAGTGGGGACGTTGATGTCTGTATTTCTACCAATCTGTTTTCTCTCTCTCTCGCTTGCCTTTAGTTAGCTCAGAGCCCTGGGGAGCTGCTGCTCACCCACTCAAGTTTTATCCCTAATTGCAAAGGGACTGTCCAGGACCTGGACTTGGCAAAGGAGCCACATCTGGCCAAGCACTTGAGCTTGTTCTTAAGTTCCCTTGGCTCTAAAGGGTCCTAATTAATGACGTGAAAGTCCCTCATTCTCCAGGACCCAAATGCCTCCGTTATCAGGGTGGGGACATAAAACCAAATATCTTAAATCCAAGTATCTGCTGCCAGGGTAAAGAAAGGCAGGATGGAAGATGGATGGGGTGTCCCAGAGCCCTCTTTTCCATACCCCACACTCCCGTGGCACCAGCCTCGATGGCGTGGTGGGAATGACAGGGATGGGGTCACACATCTCTCCCATGTGAGATGGATCCATGCTGGGGACATGGAGGATCCATCCTGGAGAGTTGTGTGAGATGAAACTGCCCCAGGAGCCCTGCAGGGCAATCCTCTGACCCAGAGCTCTCAGCCCCAAGGGATACAGAAGATCCATGTGGGATCTCACCCAGTCTGTGCCTGAGGGAAGGGGCAGGGATGCTCCTGGCTCAGTCTCATGGAGAACACAAATCCTTTATGGAGAATTGCAACTCTACAGGGCCTGGAACACAAGATTTTCAATTCCTTCCAAAAGTCCTGTTTGTTTTCTTGTAGCCTGTGGATATTCTTATTCCTGTAAATAATCTCCAGCTCCCAAGGGCACCATGTAACTCACAATAAATCAGGACACAGGTTTTATTCTTTATTTGGTCGATGTTCAGTCTCTACCTAAAGTAAAATTTATCACTTGATAGATGGCAGAGATTGGAAAATAAGGCTTGGCTGGGACCAGCCCCATTTTGGGATTAATCCTGTATTTTCAAACACAACCCACAATATAGAGGGATTAGGCACAGGTTTAAGAATCAAAACTGATATCAGAGTTTTGATGTTATTTTCATCCTTAATGGACAACAAATTCAGAACAGAACAAGCAATATCAAAAGCTGCTAAAATAACAAAAATTGCGCTTTTACTTTCGTGAGACTTTGACAAAATTCAGACAAAATTGGTTTCCCTAATTTTCCTGCTTTGGGTGTTCACAGAGGCCCCAGTGATGCCAGTATGAAATGGGGGGGTTGTGATAAATGGTCTGTACAACTGTAAAAATGAACAAACCTGCTTTCTCGGGCTGTTTCTTAGCAGTTTATCTCACTATTTTTATTAAAAAACAAAAAGAAAAAGCATTTTTTTCCAGCGGGAGTCCTTCTTTCTGACATTGGTGGTGACTGAATTCCCGTGGCAAGTCCACCGCTGGCCCTGGACAGGCTCTGTCCAGCTGAGTGACCACGACCCAGCCCCCACATGTGCTTGTACTCCTGGGGAGCTGGAAGGCTCTTCCTGATCAGTCACGGATTTGTGCAATGGGGAACTTCCAATTTTCCAAATATTTGCGGTTGCATAAAATATTCCAGAGTTGCTGGCCATGAGCTGTAATCCAGTAAATCAGTGTCTGGTTAAAACTGTGACTGATAATGACTGGGAGAGATATTTTTGGTGCAGTGATTTGCTCCACCAGGAATGATGCTCGGCTGATTCCAGCGGAACTGAGCTGGATTTCAAAGTGCCTCCGTGGGTCCCGTAGGATCCCAGGTTTCGCCACCCTCCCTCATGGCAGCCACATGGAAAACACTCCCAGAGCCTGGTCCCTGCAAGGTCTGAGCGTGTCCCAGGGGTGCCACACTTTGGGAGGGTGCTCACCAGGCAGATCCAGAAATATCAATTTGTCCGTACGAGAGGTCGGCATGGTGTGAGAGGAGCTGCTTGATCTGGGTTATCTGAGGGTTATTTCCATTTCCTTTGCCTTCATCTCCTGGTTTTCTCCTTTCAAAAATCACTGCAAGGAATAGAAAGGATGTTGGTGGTGTTTTCAGGCGGTCGTAGCTCTCTGTCCTGTGCCACCATGGCCACCTCAGAGCAGACCAAGCTCCCTGGCCCTTCTGGCACAGGAATATTTTCCATATCCACAATAGTGACTCAACTGATTCACTCTCACTATAAAATAGATGGGTTTGCCCATATAATAAAATAAATGTGCCCCCAAAAGCAAATAACCTGCACTCTACACTCTCAGGGTCCTTTGTAAAACAGCCACTGGTGGGAGGTGAGTGGCAGAACTCAAGAGAATAAATCAGATTAATAAATATGATTTATTAAACGTGAAACCGGGCCAGTCGAGGTCGATATTTCAAGCAGGCCCATGTGCCTGTCAATACAATTACATCACACGCTGCTCTGTATTTCCTGCCACAAACATTATTGGCAAACTGTGGCCATTTCAAAGTTCACAATTCTTTGGGCTTCACGGGCAAATACAAACATCACCTCAGGATTACAGGGCTATTTTTAAATGGGAACAGCGAGAAAAAAATCAAAGGGTTTTTTTTAAAAATGATACTTGCTGAACAATCTCAGCTATTAGTCATTTGACCTTTCCCAAGAGGAGTTTGAAGTTATTTGGGAATATCTGAGCCTGTTTATAGCACTCAGCAAGTAAAACTGGCCGTTCCAGAGGTGCCGTGTCCGCACCCGACACCGGGACATGGGATGGACTCCGGGCTCAGACACGGGGGTGGATTTAAAATCCAAGGAGACAAAATACCCAGCAATAAAATTTTTAATCAAAGTAGAGTTTACTCTCTGGTTTCACCCAAATTTAATCCATCTATTGGAGAAGCCGAAGGCGTAGAGGGAGCATCGGATGTCGCTTTTTGTGATGGAAGTGCCTCGGTTTACATTTGATCTGCTGAGGTTGGGGCTGTAATTAGATGATAATTTGTATCACAATTATGCAAAGCAAACGAGGATTGGATAGCAAGATAGAGCAGAACAAATAAGCACCCAGACCATTTGAAATGCATCCAGTATGGAAACCATGTCCATGTGTGGCTGGGGCCGGGGACATGTTGTTCCAATAAAGCTGCAGAAAGGGAAAAGGCCGGGATCGGTTCCTCCAAAAGTTTCAAATGCTCATGTTTACAAATTTGTATTGCACATTAATATGTAAACACAGCCTATTGGAAACAGATGAGGCCATGATATTTACGTGTCCTTTCCTCTTCGTTTTGGGTGTCTGGTTGTCCCCCAGAACACACAACATCTGTGGTGACTCATAAAACTCAGCTCAGGAGGCTAAAGGAGAGGTTCAGATAATTATAAAATTGCTGGTGCCATGGTGACTCTCCCATCCCAGATGGATTTTGGGTTCTGGGGGCAGGGGGATGCATTCCCAACTCCTGTTGGAGTGGGGAGCACTCAGTGGCTGGAGCTGCACTTTGCAGTGCCACAAGTGATGCCTCATTCCTTGGCATTTACTGGATGAATTTTACAATTTTCTTTACTGCTGTGTCACTTGGAGCCATGACAGGAACCATGGCATTGCTTGGAACATGCAGGAACTCCATCCATGCCCTCTCCTTGCTCCACCAATGCTGCACCCACTGGGAAAAACAGATTTTAAAACATCAACAATTATTTTTTATAAATTAATTTCCAAAAGGAAAAGGAAAAGCACATTCATCACAATGTGAATAAAAGCTTTGACTTGTTAATCACCTTTTCTTTCACTGGTTTATTTGCATTTTGGGATGCAAACTCTAGGCTTCCCTTTCCATGGGATCCCAGACTGACAGCGCTGGGGAGTGAATGCTGGTGGATGCAGCAGTCGAGGCTGTTGGGAATGACAGGGGCTGAGAGGACTTTTGCAGATGTTGGGAATTGCCCTGCAAGCTGTTTGTGCTTAATAGAGCTCTGCTCTCCCCGAGCTCGTGGACTTTCTGAATTTTGCTGTTATTTATAAAGCCACTTCTCTGCCGTGTCCCTTTGGTGACATTCCCAAGAGGGACCTGCTGTCTCCTTCCATCTATCAAACAATTTCCTCCCAGATTTTTGCTCCTAAAGCACCAAGTTTGCAGTTTATTGTAGCAATTAAATACAAGAAGGAGTCCAGGTTTTGAGAAGGACCCCTTGAGCTTATAAATCAAATGACACAAAGCAGCAAGTAAAAGTCAAGACCTTTCTGGAGAGGGAAACACCAGCAATAGGGAAAAACCCTTGGAAAAATCATATTTGCTGCCTAAGGAGGCAGATCCTGAACAAAACCAGAGATGGGGGCAGGAGCTGAAGATGGCTTCTGGCTCTCTGAAGCAATATTAGATACATTTTTTTCAGGTATTTTCAGCTATTTTCTCTTATTTCAAAAGCCTCACTTTTTCAGGTTTTCAGAGAATGGTGTTTTGGAGAAATTCACTTTTTCCTTCTTGGCGCTGGCTCCAGATCTCACCTCAGAGCTGGGTCTCAGCTCCAACAATTTCCTCGGGGCCCTGCCCAGCAGCTGGGAGCACTTAGCAGCTCATCCGCCCCCTCGCTCACCTGCCTGAGGAGCCCTGACAGGTCCATCTGCTTCCAGTCAGGCCTCAAATAAAACCTTCGGCTCTGAGGGGAAGAAATGGGTAAAGGGCTTGTGTGGTGGCTTGGAGTTACTCCTGAAATTACTCAGCAGATGCTCCAGGGATGGATTCTGCCCTCAGCTTCTGGTCCATCAGAGCGAGCTGCTGCATCCCTTCCCCCTGGAGCTGCTGCGTCCCTTCCCCCTGGAGCTGCTGCATCCCTTCCCCCTGGAGCTGCTGCATCCCTTCCCTCTGGAGCTGCAGCCTGAAACCAGCAGAAATATCATTTTTTAGTCAGGTTTGGGTGGATATTGAACACTGAACCACGATCCTGCCCTGGCTGTGCCCACGTCACCTCAAGCACTCAGTGGTTTAAACCTTTATCTTCCACCATCCATTGCTTTAACCACCCTGTAATTTTAAGGCAGATTGTTAAAATTTGGGGCTGGGGTTGTGTTTCTTGGGTGTTTTCAATCCCAGGATAAAATGGAGCGATCCAGGAGGCTGGACTGGTTTATCCTCGATGGCACCATGACACCCTCTGTGCTGAGTGCCTTTTAAACGTAAAAAAGAGCATAAATCCAGATACAAAGCAATGTTTCAAGTGTTAAATGGTTCATATCCATATAATAGTGAATTATTATTACTATTAAATATCAGGCAATGGAATGCAAGGAGCAGAGCCTCCTGTGCCCTCCAAAGTTGTGGGGACAATCAAAAATGCTTTCAAGTGAGTTCAGTAAGATCCCATCCTCTCACAGGACTTGAGATTTGGGGCTGGAATTAGGGATTTTTCTCCCTGCAATGAAAGCATTTCACATGCCTTTCCCTAGAAATACTGACACAGGGTTTGAACACCACTGCCTGTGCACAATAAATAGATTTAAGTTTACACCAATACCTTCATTTCTTGTAGCAAATCCTTGTCTGAAAGTGTTAATAAACATAAAGAGAAGAACTAACGATCTTCAAAAAATTTGGTTGTGAACAGTTTTTCTTCCAAGAAAGCAAATCCATGTTTAATATCCAGCTGCCTCTCTCAAGACGTGCAGGTACCACGTCTCCCTTCACCAGCAACACTTTTAGCTTCAGCCCTTTGCTGAATTCTTCCTTTATGTTTGTTAAAAATCGTACCGTAAAATTAATCAAAGTCGATATGCTATTTCCTGTATCGTATTTCTTCTAACGTTATCAATATTGCTAATAAAAATAGAGATTGGAACAGTATGTTGTAATGTCCAGGATATAAGCCAGATTCTGCTGCAGCTCAAATAAATATGAATTTGGCCTTTGGCTTTCATAAAAGCAGGATAATGTCTCTATCTGGGCTCTTCGAATGGATAACATCAGCCCCCTTTGCTTCGCTTCTCAGAATTCCCAGAATTTGAGAATTCAGGCTAGTAAAAGAAATACAACTCTGTGTCCGGGAGATTCTCGAGATTAAACCAAATCAAAGTAAAGCAAAGCCCCAAACTCCATTCCCAGCTGAAACAAAATCTGGCGTTTCCAAAGCCATCGTGATTTGAAAGCGCTGACAATTCCCATGTTGGCCCTTGGAACTGCAGATGAGGAGCTCTTGAGGGACAGGATGGGAAGGAGAGAACAGGGAAGAGCTCATATGGATGTGGTCAGGTCCAGGTGCTTCATCCCTGCTGCTGTTCCTCCTTCCCAAGCCGATGTCCCCACTTTCTGAGGTGGTTTTTAGTCCAAGAATTAGGAAGGAATTGTTCCCTGTGAGGGTGGGGAGGCCCTGGCACAGGGTGCCCAGAGAAGCTGTGGCTGCCCCTGGATCCCTGGAAGTGTCCAAGGCCAGGTTGAATGGGGTTTGGAGCACCCTGGGATAGTGGAAGGCGTCCCTGCCCATGGCAGGGGTGGGGACTGGATGGGCTTTAAGATCCAGCTTAAATCATTCCATGATTCCATGAAATGAGTCTGGGTGGTGTTTGAGCCGTGTGTGCCCGTGAGGATCTTTCCCCCATGTCCAGCTGCTCTCCCCACCTCGAGGATCCTATGGAGAGTCAGGATTTCCTCAATCCAGTGTGTATGAATGATCCCTCTGGGAATGCATGGTCTTAGCTGCTGACCCAGGGAGTCTGTCTCCAGGTCCTGCTGGCGAGACAGCCAGAGCACCCTGCTCCAAACTGGAGCTTCCCAAATGAACAAATATCACTTATTTTTTAACTGGTTTTGAGTATCACTCGTGCATCTGGAACCATGAGCCTTAATGAGCCATAAAAAGGAGGAATTTTGCTGGGTAGGTCCCCTGGACACAGAACAGAGCAGAGGATGGAAATGAGATCCAGCTCTGCCCAAGCCAAAACTTTTTGGAGGTGATGGCGAGTGTCTCTGTTGGCCATCCTGCATCGGGCTCGTGGGGCAGGGATGCTCCTGCATCCACTGACTTCTCCCACCACCTGCATCGAATCCAGACCCTGCTCGGGCTCCTGGGAAAATTCCCTCAAAAATTTGGAAGCTTCTGTGTCTCCCTGGGGTTGCATCCCTCACCAGAGCCATGGCTTGGAGGTAGCAGGGCTTGCTCCCTGTCCCACAGGTCTCCCTGTGGACTTGCTCCTCAGCAGGTGAAAACCGGGATTTGCTCCTCGGCTTAAAAAAAAAAATAATGAAAACATATCTGGGGTGGAGGAAAGCGTTTTATTCGCAGAAATTGGGCTTGGCCCATTTGGATCCTGGCGCTCCTGCCCTGGCAGCCCCGTGGCCCCAGCGCCAGCCCCCGCACTTTACTTCTTCCTTTTTTTTTTTCTTAAAATAGGACACACCTGTAAGGAAGGGGAGTTTCTTCAAGACATTCCTGATCTGGAGCATATTAAACTGATATTTTTGTTTTGTATTTTGGATGATTTGCTCCAGTGATAACATAATAGCATGATATTTAGCCTGGGACTGATTAAAACATTTCTTTTGATCAGCGCAGCAGATTGGAACAGTTGTTTATTACTGGACAAAGCTTGGAGAAAAGGAATTAAGAAAAAAGAGCCGAAAAAAGAAACGGCGCTGGGTGGCTGTTGGGTTTGGTTTTCGCTGGGATATTTCCTTTGCTTTGGGAAAATTCTCTGCCCCGGCCGGGGTTTGGGAAGTGAGAGAAGGGAAGGATGATCCATCACGCTGATGGACAACGGCTGAAAAGCTGGGCACTGGCTGTTAAAACCACACGTGTGGGGAATAAAAGTCATTTCTCCCTCTCAGGACACACCGGTGGCCCAGATCATCACTGATGAATTTCTACATCCAAATTTAGCATTTCCTAGGAGGAAACTTCTCAGCTACATCAATCACTGCACAGTTCAAAGCTGCCGATGTTTTAAAATATAAGATTTCAGTTAAAAAACCTTTTATTTTGCTTTATTATTTTAAAAAAATGCAACATTATTTTATTACAAACCTACAACATCTGAATGTAAACACGTTATTCTGGTTTAGCTCCAGTTCCTCTAAAGGCTTTTAAGGCTATAGATTTTAATTACATGAATATTTTTAATAAAATCCACTTTTTAACTGCTGGCAAGACTGTAAGGGAAAAAACAATAATATCTGGCTCTGTCTCTTTGACAGGATAATTCTTCAAGTTGCATTTGCCACATCCCCGCAGCTGCGACCAATAACCCTCTGTCTTTATGATTCTCCTCCGATATGAAATTAAAATGAACTGGAAATGTTTATGCTGCAAATGGTGTGCAACACATTAAACAGATAATGCCAGCGAAGGGTTTGCTTCAAACAGGGGTTCCTCCTCCAGCAGAGCCCCCTGTAACTTAATCCCCCCTTTTCCCAGGCAGCGGGAACTGCTGCTCCGCAGAAAGCCTTGGACACATCACAATATCTTCATTAAAGAGCAATTACTTCCATCTCGCCATCCCCAGGTGCCACTGAAAGCGGGGCTTTGTTTCATGTGGCCGGTTGCAATTCCTGTGTTTATAGCAGTGGATTCCTTGGCTGCACGGGACATTTGGAGATGAATCTATTTTGGGTCCTGTTTTCTTCCCCCGGCCTTTTCCCCGCAGCGTGTTTATAGCTGCATATTAATTCCTTGGTCATGCCTTTGGAATTTTTCACCGCTGACAATAAAAGAAAAAAGAGGCCTCATCCTATTTAATCATCTCAGCCCAATATATTTTTTGCTTGTTTGCACCGATTGATACATTGGGCTAAATCAAATTCTTTCAGGTTGTTAATTCCGAGGGGCTCCATTCCCAATGCCTGCACCTGCCCTGTGTTTTCCTTGCAGGGGGACATCTCTCCCCAGCTCTGGAAGTGACTCTTTGATGTGTGTGCAAAGGGATCCTGGGGATGCAGAGAGCTGGGGGCTGGGGAGGTGAGAGCTGTGACCTGGTCATTTGTGTCACGTGTCCCTCGTGTCCCACAGCCAGACATGGTGACAGTGACTCCAGAGGGGAAAGAGCTTGTCCTTAATTGGGGTGTTTTTCCAGCACAACCAATGGGATTTTCACCTCCTGCTGCTCCCTGGACACCACCGCCACAGGATGGTTGGGGTTGAACCATAAAGCCTATCCAGTTCCACCCCTGCCATGGGCAGTGACACCTTCCACGATCCCAGCTTGCTCCAAGCCCCATCCAGCCTGGCCTTGGACACTTCCAGTGATCCAGGGACAGCCACAGCTTCTCTGGGCACCCTGCGCCAGGGCCTCCCCACCCTCACCTCAGCTCAGAAACATGGTTTCTGCTACATGGTGCTGACTTCAGCACTGGAGAGTCCCATCAACTTCACTTTAATATTTCAGAGCATTGGAAATCGTCGCTAATTGTTCCGCCAGAGAAACCCGACCCCGCTAAACAGCACCTGCAGAACAAAAAAATTACATTTATAGGAACACATTGTCATTTTGGGGTGGGTTTGGGGTTTTTCTCCAGGCTGCTCTAAGCAGAGCAGAGTTTATCCCACACTCTCTGTATGGCAGCATAAATCTGGCCAGGGAGGGAAGGAAGGCAATGGCAGCACGATCTGTCAGCAGCTCCCTGGGATCTGACAGGGTCCAGCAAATGCTCCCCCCATCCTGACCCTGCCTGTCAATCAGCTTTCGGGGAGAAGCCCCTTCCCACCCTCCCCTAGGCCCTTTGGCGAGGAGCAGCAGCCAGCTCCAATTTGGAGTAGCTGTCATTTATCATTATTTCGGGGAGGAAGGGGCCGGGAAGGTTCTCCTCACCCCGAAGGTGCGGGCAGAGCAGAATTTGAGATGATGGGTGGGGATTTCCACCGGCACAAATGGGAATAAGACTCGGAGCTTTCCAGGCTGCACCAAAAATAGCGGCCCAATTTCAATCTCAATTAGAGCTCGGTAACCCCGGAGTATAATTCAGGAGTCAGCTTCTAATATTTCAATTCAGGATGAAGAATAATATTCCACTTCCCCCTCTGCAGCCCGAGCGATTTTCATTTCATAGGGGCTAATCTTGACTCGAACATGTGTTTCAGTGAGATGCTCAAGGATATGAACGTGCTAAAGAAAATACGGGAAAAAGTTGTGTAGAAATGGCTGTGTTGAGGTCTGTGCAGGAGTCAGCTCCTTGGAATCATAGAATCATGGAATGGTTTGGGTTGGAAGGGATGGTAAAACCCATCTCATTCCAGTATCCCAGGTTGCTCCAAGCCCCATCCAACCTGGCCTTGGACACTTCCAGGGATCCAGGGGCAGCCACAGCTTCTCTGAGCAACCTGTGCCAGGGCCTCAGCACCCTCACAGGAAAGAATTTATTCTCAAAATCTCATCTAAAATTCCCCGCTTTCAGTTTAAAGCCTTTCATTTATTTTTTGGATGTCTCTATTACCACAGAGTTCCTACCAACAGGACTTATGGAGAAGAAAAAAAATGCAAAAACCCTCCCAGATTTATTCTTTATTTTGGAAAACACTCCCTCTCCAAGGCTTTCAATCAGTATTATCATTCTAATAATAAATTCCTTTAAGAATTAAGATCTTAAAATGACTGCCTGAAGAATATTTTGAATTTTAGAAGGCGAGTCTCAATCTGCTTTCATTCTGATGACAAAGGAAATTAGATTTAATATTCCAATTAACATTATTCTTTAGTAAATATCATATTTTTCACTTACATGGTTCACCTGTAAGGACCTTTTTAGCATTTAAAAGTAAAGAGTTCTATGAAGGGATTGATCCCTTGGGTGAGAAGAAGGGGGAAAAACATACATGTTTTTCCAACAGCAAAATACTGATTTTCCAGCCCTTTTTCATTCTGTCACTGGAGACTGCTGGGGTAGAAAAGCTCCTTCAGAGTTTTTGCCCACCCAGGGACCTTCCTGCAGCTTTGGCTCATCCCTCCAAACAACAAGGCCGGCACATTGGGAAGTGCCCCTTCCCTGTGCCGCCGGCGTTCCCCCTTTGCCGTAGGAACTATTTCTTTGTTACTTAATCATCTGTAATTATCTCCTGGAGTAAATTCTGTTGGTGCATCAATTTTCAAACACAACAGTCATTTTTATCAGTCATGTTTATTTAATTTTAGCTGATTAGCACAGAACCTAACAAGTGGCTTAGACTAACAGTGTGTCACTGCCCAAGTATTTTGTAGGTAACAAGAAGACATGGAATAGTGCACATGTTGCTTTGTCTGCATTAATCTATTTACATTGTAATTCTTCAACTGTTTTTAATGGCTGGTTCAGCTGGAAGCAATTAGTTGTCTAAATTAAAGCCACATTTCTCACTTCGTGCACTGGGAAGGTTTTTTCTGTTGTCTTTCCCTTGCTTTTTGTTTTCCAAATCAAGACGGATACCATTTAAAAACGCATGAAATCTTATTGAGGGGATTGATCCGGGTGTTTGGAGCTGTGTTCCCGTGTGTTTGTCTGGAAGCCAAAGTTTTGGATGGGCCAGGGAATGGTGTGTTTGGAGGTGCACTCTGGAGCAGGGCTGTCAGCACAGCAGCAGCAGCCGGGCCTCGGAGTGAGACCTCGGGGCAGCTCCGAGAGCAGGAGTGGAGCAAAGCCAGGAGAAGAGAAGGGGCAGGAACCCATTGTTTATATATTAATTAAATTAACAAACAGGTTTGCGTGTTAAGCGCAACATAATTTATGCAGCACTTCAGAGCAGAGTGTCAGTGCGTGCTGGATCCCACCCTCATTTTACTTTACAGGTGAAAATGTCACCTTTTTAAAGCATTCATGGAACCCTTGGAGGCAGGCAGGTGTTGCTCCACCCCATCTCTGCTCATCTCATNGTCAATGACTTATGAAGGCAAGGAAAGAAAAGCCCCACTGTGCCCTCTATGGACTTGGGAACATCCCATGAAGTGGTACCCAGTGCACCAGATGGAGAGGGAGGATACCCCCAGAGAAAACACAGATTTAAGTCGCTGTGTCCCAATGCAGCACCTCCAGGGGCCATTGGACAGGTTTCATTTCGGGCATCTTTGAAATTGACACATTTGCTTTCCATTTTGGTAACAAAATCAATAAAATTCATATGCAGCCTAGTCCAGACTGAGTCTAGGCTTCAGTCAATATTCCAATAAATCAGGTTTTGGCCCAGATTTCCTCCTGAGGAAGGTTTAGCTGGTGATCCAGCAAAACAGGGTGAAAGGAGGGAAGGTTATCACCCTGTTTGCTGCTCTTCCTCCTCACCTCCAAACCCAAGAGCTCCAATGGAGAGTTCTCTGCCTTCTCCAGTTTGTGCCAAGCCAGGAGCCCCTCAGACGTGTGCACGTGTGTGTGTGTGCATGTGTGTGTGCTCCTTCTCCCTCAGACATTGCTCCCTCAGACATTGTGTATGCTCCCTTCTTCTCCCTCAGACATTGTGTGTGTTCTCCCTTCTCCCTCAGACATTGTGTGTGCTCCCTTCTTCTCCCTCAGACATTGTGTGCATGTGCTCCCTTCTCCCCCAGACATTGTGTGCATGTGCTCCCTTCTCCCCCAGACACTGTGTGTGCTCCCTTCTCCCTCAGACATTGTGTGTGCTCCCCTTTCTCTCCTCAGACATGGCGTGTGTGGGCTTCTTCTCCCCTCAGACATTGTGTGTGTGCTCCTTCTCCCTCAGACATTGCTCCCCCAGACATTGNGTGTGCTCCCTTCTCCCTCAGACATTGTGTGCATGTGCTCCCTTCTCCCTCAGACATTGTGTGTGCTCCCTTCTCCCTCAGACATTGTGTGCATGTTCTCCCCTCTCCCTCAGACATTGTGTGTGCCTCCTTCTCCCTCAGATATTGTGTGTGTGTGCCTCCTTCTTCTCTCAGACATTGCTCCCTCAGACATGTGTGTGTGCTCCCTTCTCCCTCAGACATTGTGTGCATGTGCTCCCTTCTCCCTCAGACATTGTGTGTGTGCTCCCTTCTCCCTCAGACATTGCTGCCTCAGACACTGTGTGTGCTCCCTTCTCCCTCAGACATTGTGTGTGTGTGCTCCCTTCTCCCTCAGACACTGTGCGTGCACTCCTTCTCCCTCAGACATGTGTGTGCTCCCTTTTCCAGTCCATCCCAGCTGTCCCTCATTACATGCTCCGCCTGAGCCCCACGCAGGGTCGGGTTGCGCCGAGGCAAAGGTCAGAGGTACCTCCAGCCTGCATTTTGCCATCGCTTGATTATTCAGATAACAAACAACCTGAAGACTGAGGGGGCTTCTCTGTGCCCACAGACAGGGCCCGATTGCTGTAGCAAAAGAAAAAGGCCATTTCTAATTCCTCCTGGCTCCCCGCTATCCTGAATCTCCCAAAAATAATTAAGCGAGCAGATGGTGTTTGTGGAGCTGGTGCGTGGCCACAGACTCCTCGCTCTGCCACGTCCTGCTTTTAATATACTGCCCAGCATTAATCAAGCAGTTTAGAAGCATCCTGTATCAGTTGTGCAAAACAGGGCTTAAATGATTTACTGTCGGATTCTTTCAGCTCCTGTTAGGCTCCTGTTTTTCTTTCATGTGGGGAGCAGGGGTCAGCGGCGGCAGGAGATCCGTGCTTTCACTTGGCCAACATTTGCTGCTGTCATTCCGAGCCTGCTCCGGTCCCTGCCGAGCGACGGATGTGTTCATGCTCCCAGCCCTGGATGCTAATTGATTTTAGGGAGCCCATTCATCAGTTAAATTTAGTAGATCACCCACCAGGTTTGCTGTTCACTGTCAAAGGTAATTCAATTAAAACTCCACAAGTGTGACTAACCAGCGGATGGTAAATATGTTCACCAGCTGTGTTTGCTGGGCCTTCTCCATCGTATTGTGTCTGTGCCTGGTGGAGGATGTGCCCGAGCCCTATAACTTGGCTGATTCATGTATACAGCAATTCTGCAGCACTGCCAAAAAATTAAGCCCAAATGCCACCTTTGGGATGTGAATGCCTGAACATAAGAGCTTCAGAGAAGAGAAATCCTCAGGAGTGTTAAAGGCAGTAGTGCTACAGTGGCTGGATTAACTCAGGTCTTGGGGTTTTTAAAATAACCTTTCACATAATCTGATTTGGATTTTTGGTTTTGAAAATAACTTCCAAATAATCCAAATTTGGATTTCAAAATCCTTTGACAGTTTGGTTTCTCCTCATTCACTCCCAGTTTGCCCTCACCCATCAGCCAGAGTTGATGTGAAACCATCCAATGTGGTTTTATCCATCACCAAAGCCATGTATAAATCAGGGAGATGTCTCAGGAGCTCCTGGAAAGATGTTTCTATTAAACCTGAGGTGGGGGAGCCTTGCTGGACCCTCCTGCCTGAGCAACTGGGCTTTGAGTCTCCTGCCTGCTGCCATCGGGCACTCAGATGTGGTTTGGTAGTAATTAAGCACATCATTAATGATCCCACTGCACACCACGGGACAAAATGGTGTGTCTGCTTAATAGATTAAAGGAAAACATTCTCTGAAAAGCACAGGTAAACAAGATACTCATCCCTCAACCTTTCACCCTAAAAGACCACGGTTCACATCCCACTAGAGCACAAATAAATAAGGACTGGACTCCCCTGGGTCACTGCTGGGGGGTTTATAGTCGTGGTGAGACTATTTTGGAGCACGACAGAGTTGGTGGGGATGGGAGAGGATGGGTTGGATGCAAACTTAGAAGAGGCTGGGAGCAGAGAAATTCCATAAATTCCCTGCCCATCCAGAAAGCAGCGTGCATTTACTCACGGTCAACACAGTACTTACAGTGGCTGCCTAAAATTCTTCTTAAAAAATTATTTAGGCAGCAACGTGGAGTTTCCAGGAGCTTCCATGACACAGATCCCATTCCAGCAGCCCCTTCTGCAAGAGTCAAAGCCCACACAACACTGAGATTTCCTGATTTCCCTGTGGTTGTAGGAAATAAATGAGCTGGAGCGACTCCGCAAACCACTGGCCTCCCTGCACATCTCTGTAGTGCAGGAGGAGGAAAACCTGTGTGGTAAAGAGTATCCTGAGAAAACAGCCAGACTTCCCAAACATCCCCATAAACCTTAATGCAGAGCTTGGGAATATCTGGTTTATTTATTACTCCAACCACAGGCTAAGAAAACGGTAAAACTTCAGCAAAAGCATTAAATTTGGAAGAGAACCTGGGATATTCCATATTTGCTGCTTTAAACTCACCACGCACCACACAACTCGGGGGTTGGTGAGTATTACCTTTGTATTTCTAAAATATTTGGATGAAAAAACAGTGCTATTGTTAAATGTAATAATCACCACTAATAAATTATTACTTCTACTCTCTTTACACTTAAAGATACTCTGCAAAATATGCTGTAATGAGACATTTTACATGGAAATACGAAGATTTTAAGCAGCGGTCAAATACTTACAGTGAGGTAACTGGATAAGGAATGGCTTTGATATATAGCTGCTGCCAGGAATTCTCTTTTTGTTGGTGCTGTTGAATCTCTCCCTTCTTCTGGCATTAATAAATAAAGGCACCTGCTCTGCAAATCAGCAGAAATCTGGAAAATCATTATCACTCCAACACGGAAACAATGTCCATCACGACAGAACAAATGGGGAATGGAGCCTACACGGGACTTTAAAAAAGGCCTCTATTTGTCAAATTACCAGAGGAAAAGTTGATCTTACTGTTATGGACTTTATCCACTTCCAGGTCACATCAATTAGTCACAGCAGGCTCGTGGAGACTGGAACTAATTTACAACACTCTGAACAGACCCGCCTGCTTCTCCTACGGATTTCCAGGCAAATATTGGGACTTCAGATGGAACCTGGAACTGAAAAACCACCAGCAACAGAAATCGAGCTTAATGGTTCCAGTGTTGACCCATCTTGCAGCAAGAGAAACAAAGCTCTGATTGTGATAAGAATAAAGGGATATATCTCCTGTAGAGACTCCAGGGTTATGTTTATCTAATCTTTGAAAAAAGAAAGGAGTCATAAAAGATTTAATAAAAAATACTGAGCGTCTTTAAACGAAGTTTTAAAATGTTTTCCTGTCCCTGACAGCTCATTTTGACAGAAATTGATTGTGATAAAGAATTATGAATCAGATAGCAGGGAAATTAAATTAAGCTGATTATTATCTTGTCAGATACACACATTATGTCATGTTCGTTGCTTTAGACTTTTGCAAAAAGATTGTTTCATTCAGGCTTAATAAATTTAGAATATCCTAATCAATACATGCAGGCGTGACTGTAAAACATGGGTTTTTTTAGACATTTAGATTTTATTTTGATTATTTTGATTTTTTTTGTTTTTTGTTTTATTGTACATAGTTAGCATATTTATATAATTCTCTAGATTATTTGGATTATTAAATATGCATATTTCGATTAGAAATATGCAATATGAAATATTTTATTCTCTAAAATCCCTGTGTTTTTTAGGTAAGGGCTGAGAGCAGCCTCTGTGCTGAGTCTGGGTCTGGTGACTGGCACCATTGGAAGACCCTGGAAAGCTTTCCCAAAACCTGGATCCTGCAGCCCTTTGATTTTCTCTTTTGAACCACGTCGTGCAGCTGATCCAGGCTGAGTTCCTTAATAAAGAGCAGTAAAGGGAAGCCTGGGAGGCTCTCTCGGTGCATCTTCTTCCCAGTGAACGCAGCTCCACTGGCACGTGAAATTAGTTACAGATTGTTCACGTCGGGCCTTTCCCTCATGGAATGGTAATGAAGGGAGCTGCTTCCGAAACAAGCAAGGCCACTGACCCTTCTCGGGGTTCCACTGGAAAAATATTGTTTGAAAAAAGAAAGTTGGGAGCCAAGTGCTGCCGTGAGCTCAAAGCAGCCCGAGCAAGAGGTGAAGCCAGAACTGCAATGAACTGTAGAGAGAACCCTGAAATTAAAGTCAGTGGTTCATCAAACCAAAGCTTATCAAACCTCTGATAAAAAAATAAAATTTACGACTAAAATCCATTTCCATCAGTACACACAGTTTCCTTAAGTATAAAACAGAAGAATTACCGCAGGACAAAAGCAGAATGACAACAGCTAAAACCCCTCAAGATTTAACTAAAAATGGAATTTAAACCCAAGTTTTAAGCACAGGGTTACTCACTGTCACACTCCTAACAGATCTCGGAGACCTAAATTACCCCCAAAGGCAGCAAAGGACTCTTTTGACGAGTATTTAGCATATATTTAACGAGTATTTACTGACCCCATTCAGCTGATGGCCCTGTGGATGTGCTGCCGAGCTGGACTTTGGGATCACGTCCTACTGCGAGTGGGTACTGCCCAAACAAAAGTTCCACGGGAGAAACTGTTCCCTAAACCAGCCAGCTTTGCTTTAACTATTCCAACCAGTCACTTCTGTAGCATCCACAAAAGCAAAGCCTGAGGTGCCCTCTGCTGGTTCCCAAACGACTGAAGAGAAATGTTAAAATTGAAGATTTTTAGGTCTGGGAAAGCCAAACCCAACCCCAGACTCAAACCCACACCACCTCCCGCCAGTTTTCCATTGGTCCCTTGTTCTGTGTGTAAAGACAGAAAACCCTCCGAGTTGTTTAAGCACAGGGCTTTCTCCACACCAGACTAAACATTTTTAAACACACCATAAAATTAGAGTTTTTGTTTTACTTAATATTAATCACTCCCCAATTGTCCCAAATCTCTCTCAGTAGCACCCACTTTATTTTCTGCTTGTTTTCTCACCATAAAGATTTAATTTTCTGAATGTCTTCCCACAGGAAAGACATCCCATCTGCTTGTCCATCCACGTACCGAGACCTGTAGCAGCCACAGAACCAGGACACACACCCAGAGTAAGTTGTCTGTACAATTTTATTGACCACCTGCAGTTACATTTACAAACTGTCCCATACAAGTAAAGCAGTTTTCAAAGTGAACTCAACCAGAGCTACAAAAATTATTCTCTTCTCTATACACGGCACCAGCTTCAGAATTTATGTCTATACACAACTGCTGATTAACAAAAATTCACTATTTTTTGGCTCTGAGGATCTCCACAAAGGCAACTTGACAATTTTATCCCATTGCAATCACGACATTAAAGTTCTTGTTCTTGTTTTGCTTCCCTCTCCTTTCATCTGAAGCTTTGCATGGCTTTGTTTTGGAATTCTTATGAAGACAAAGCTACCACAAACCAGCAGTTTTAGTAACAGAGGATAAAAATGCTGAGCAAAACCATCCAGCAACATTTCAAGCAATGTTTCCCTTTAGATGTGCCTGCTCATCAGCCGAAATATTGAAATTTTAGCTGGCAATAAGATTCCAGAAAAGCACAAACAAGTGATTTAACATGAAATGAACTTTACAAACAGTCAACTTACAGAGACAAAACAAGGTTGGAGTGAGGAGCCAGAGCTGCTCAGGCAAGAGAAATGTTTTGAGGAGCCTGAAGGGAGGAAGGATGAAACTCAAATATTGCTTTAAGAGTAACTTACAGCTTTAAGCATTTCCAAATGACACGAGAAAAATGTATATATTTAAAATATAACTTAAACCTTTCTGGATGCAGCTCCCAGCCAGAGTGAAAGCATTTCCCCAGGAGAGGGCAGGAGTTCTGTACGCAGGAGCTGCCAGCCCCAAATCCTGGCACGGCTGGAATACACAGCAACTCCTGGAGTGAAGCCAACAGGGCAAAAATTCCCTGTCTCAAATACTTATTTCTTTCTAAGCCTCTTTGCATCACAGTCCCCCAGACATAACCTTAATTATGTCAGTCAAACCTTTTTATTTGTTAATTCCTTTCAAGAGACACCACCGGAAATCTACGCTGGTCCTGGAGTTCACCAGCCTGGAGAAGATCAAAACTCCACAACAATCAATAAAATAATGAAGCTTATTTAACCTTTCTGTTGCAGCAATCTCAGTCCCACTCTATTTTTAAATCCCTCCAAGGCTCCCAGCAAGGCAACAGACTGGGAAAATCAACCATGTGGGAGCTCAGAATTGCTGTCTGACCCTCAGCTAATTCCAGAATGGCCCAAACCAGTCCAACAGCAGCATCACTTTGAATATTAAAAGAAGCCAGACACAGTAGCTGGAGCTGTCTGCTATCAAACACTGACTCCTCAGTGTTTCATGGACAGCTCCAAGTAAACTCCGGTGTGGAGCGATTCCACAGCAGGAAGCTTCCAGCACTCTCATGATATGAAATAACTGAATATTAAAAAGCTGAAGGAAGTCCAGCAAGGCAAAGGCACACACACAGCCACCCCAGCTGGGTAACTGGGTTGCATAGATACACCATGATCTTGGTTACACTGTTCAGAAGCAGCCAGGGAAGAAAATGCAGGAAGAAGTCCCTTTCCTAGGATGTTTCTTAATAATTTGAAGGGATTGTAGCCAGACTACAGCTGTCAGTATGTGGTTTTTAAACACCTTCCAACTCCTTCTGTTTACAGGAGGAACACTCAAGGTGTTTACATTTATTTTTAACCACACTTTTTTTCTAACAAGTTAAAAGACTCCATTTTAAACTTATGGTTTTAGTTCAGCTGCCAGTGTGAGAGAGAATCCCACAACATTTCAGGTTGTTTTGTCTATCTTATTTTCCTTATTTTATTTTTACAGTAACCTTGATTACTCCAGTACATAACATCCTGCTCAACCCTTGGAGTGAGTTGGGTTACACATTCAAAATAATGTCTGAAACTGCTCTGAAATGTTTCATCATTTTTGAACATTTTCACTGAAAAAATCCAGCTTGAATAAAAAAGTGAGTTGTTTTTTCTTTCCCTTAAACAATTCCCTAACTCTGGAAAACCCACATGGCCCTGAGCACCAGGCAATTAAGAACCAATTGCAAGCCTGGTGCTCCACACCTTCCCTCACCCCTACGAAGACAAAAAATAAAAATGAGCCCAAAAAAATCAGGAACAGAATGTGAACATCACTGTTTATCACAACACATCACAAGTGGTCTCAGCTACAAATTTCTACAACCATTTTTTACTTTACAACTGCAACAAGAGTTTGAAGCTACTGAGAGCAGCCAGAGTCTCTTACTATGCAGAAATACAAAGGGATTGCTAAAATTAGCTCCTCCATAGAACCAGAATATTACAAATCATGGGATTTTATCTGCGGAGAGCAACAGACCTGGCAAAGAGTCCAAAAATATATTTTATTCCTCCTGTGCTGAAGTGATGCCACCATACAAGTCCCCAGTTATATGAAACCACCTTTTGGTAACTAATTTTTGAACTAAACTGCTAATTTCAGCACATTTATCCTAACTTTGAAAGACTAAAAAACTCAAAGTCCACTTATTTGTTTCAACAAGTGCATTTTCCAGGAGGTCCACGCTGTCCATCCCCGCGTGTTCCAGGAGTTTGGCTCTGTAGGCAAATCATCTACAACAATCATCCGAACTGATACATCAGTTCTCCAACCATAAACAGTTCTCATAATTTAAAAAAATCACTTCATAATTTAAAATATATCTCACTGACACTCTGTGTTGCTTGGAACTAGAATGTACCACCATTAGTAGCTCACTTAGAACATCAACTTGAATTTGTGAAAAAAGCTTGCAAAAAATAGATCAACTTCCAAATGTACAGAAAAGGACATTAGAGCTGATATTTTTGGGTCACTTAATGTATTTCAGAAAGAGTAGCAAGCTGGGAGTGAAGTCCCCTATATTACAAATATTCAAACACCTAAGCTGGACTGTTTTACACCTCGAGTGTAGTGCAGGGTTAGTTCCAGACAGGGAATTTGGAAGCAGGTCCAAAGAACTGCAGCTCTGTTCAGTTAGACTTGATCACGTAGGCGGGCCAGTCTCTGTGACAGCTCATCCTGCACAATAGGAAAACACAAAGGGAAAACCAACCATCAGCAACAGGAAAAGCAAC
Organism: Pachycephala philippinensis; assembly: GCA_013397055.1. Lineage (NCBI taxonomy): Eukaryota > Metazoa > Chordata > Aves > Passeriformes > Pachycephala > Pachycephala philippinensis. The sequence goes on from VWZT01009331.1 coordinate 86,452, forward strand.
TTCTGCCACCTCATGTCCAGCTGATGAGAAATTCTCTCATGGCTTAACAAGACTTGCCAAGACCTCCAGCATGGCTGTGAGGGAGGAGCTTCAGAACACAAAGTTAAGTAGAGAAAGGGTTGGGGTTTTGTGGTTTTCTTTCAAAGAATGTGGAATATTTGATAGGACAAGGGGGCTGAAATCCTTCCCTGTGAGGGTGGTGAGGCCCTGGCACAGGGTGCCAGAGAAGCTGTGGCTGTCCCATCCCTGGGAGTGTCCAAGGCCAGGCTGCACGGGGCTTGGAGCACCCTGGGATAGTGGAAGATGTCCCTGCCCATGGCAGGGGGTGGAATGGGATGGGGTTTAGGTTCCTTCCAGCCCAAACACTCCATGATTTTTATGGTTCTACGATTAAATGGGCTTTAAGGTCCCTTTCCTTTAACATTCAACAAGTGTATTGTTAAAATTACTTTGATAGCTGTTGATAACTGTTTTAACCACACAGTTTCCTTGGGACAGCTGGAATAGAATCCAGCAATTTAGCATTTTGTTTTGACTGAATGAAGCATTAATTCTCACATCTCATTTCTCCAGAAAACACAGACCTCCTTGAAATCCAACATTTACCTGTTCTGCTGAGGCAACGCTTGTTCCAACAGAACCTGTCTGTCCTTGAGGTAGTTCCATGTTCAGATCAAGGCTAACAGGAGAAAACAGAGCAAACACCAAGTCAG